>CM076574.1:971823235-972306333 GCA_034641835.2 Pinus albicaulis
AGGCAATCCACGTGTATACACCATGCATGCCAAAAATAGTGAGGAAAATATACTTACAACTCAGTACCTACAATAAAATCCCATTGTAGTTGTTGATCCTGATGTCCACATGCACTTTCCTACCCTTTCGTTTCCTTCTTTCTCAAAATCACCAATTATACACACTCTCCAAGAGTGCTCCAAGAAAACTCTAAGTAAGAGTATGAAACAGAGGGAGAGAGAGAGAATAATGAGAGAGATTAAAAAACTGAAATGGAAAAAGGTACCAATTGATCCTCAGAAGCATTTTTATAGAAGAGGTGTCTATTTTCTTCGTTTTCCATTATTTTCCTTCATTTTCCTCCTCACATGCAACATGTGACCTTTTACCTCCCTTTTCTCCTAATTTCCATTATTTTCATAAATAAATGTGCCGAACATACTTTTTTCCTCTTTAATGCCTTAGCTATAGCCTTTGCCAATTTCCTTAGCCATAATAAACCATGTGAACACCCCCTCTAAGATGTTTTTCCCAACATTCAGCTTGGAACATGTGTCCCATAAACTATGGTTATGATTTTCACTAGGCCTATTACAGAACCCCACCCCCCCCCTTAGGGGACACCATCCTCAGTGTTGAATCACACATATACCACAACAATACCAGTGAAAAGAAAACATATTTCCCATGGAGCTTTATAGCAAGCACGATGTAGTGTTTACAATGATCACCCTACCGAAAAGAAAACAAACATGACATCATAAAAATCATGACAACTATAATGACATGATACAATACCGCTTATTGGAGCTTTATAACATAGCTCATGGAGGAATTTACACCCATATACATATGTACATACATCCAACCATCTCATAAAATGTATACCAGAACATCGCCAAAAAATATGCTAAACAAAACAAACGTTCCACCAAAAATTATTTTCCTCAATCGGAAAACAAGGAAGGATACATGGCCCGCATTTGATCCGCCATCTCCCATGTAGATTCATTAGGACCAAAGTGCTTCCATTTCACTTTAACTTGCTCAATTTATCGATTCAGGAGCATGAGCATATTTTTCTGCACAATGCACTACGGTTATGGCTGGAACTCTCCTTCTAGATCCACTTGTGCAATACAGACCAGTCAATAACATGAAAAACATATTTAACATATTTATTATGTAATGATATATGAAAAACATCATGTAATTTCATTATGGAAGGTAGTGCAAGTCGATAGGCCACCAGTATGATCCTCTCAATGCTCCTGAAGGGTCCACAAAACCGTGGTGCCAACTTGGTATATGATCCAATCCTCAAGGAAATCTTCTTGGGATTCATAAGCAAGTGCACTTAATCCCAAACCTGAAACTTCTTGAACAACCTATTCGTGTCTACATAAATTTTTTTCCTATCCTACACTACTTTTAGGTTCTGCTTGATCACCTACATTTCCTATTTCATTCTACCAACATATTTGGTCTAATAAATACCCTATTAACCAGATCACTCCAAATTATAGGAGTGTTGCAACTCCACCCATACAATTAATCAAATGGACTCATCCTCAATGACTCCTAATACATGTTGTTGTAGGGGAACTTTACCAGTGGAAGATACTATTCCCACTTGTGTTGTTGATGCATCACATACATCCTCAACATATCCTCCAATATACTGTTGACCCTCTCAGTCTATCCATCTATCTGTGGATGATAAGCTATGTTGAAGGCAAAATCAGTGCCCGAACCTACAAACAACTCCTTCCAAAACTTGGAAGTGAACTTTTCATCCCTCTCGGACACAATATTCTTTGGAACACCACACAATCTGACTATGTCTTTGATAAAAACCAATGCTACATCAATAGCTGAGTATGTAGTCTTCACCAGTATGAAATGTGAAAACTTGGTCAACCTGTCCACCACAACCATGATGGAATCATGCTGTCTAATTGTCCTTGGAAAAAATGTGATTAAGTCCATGGAAATGACCTCCCATTTCCACTTTGGAATCATAATTGGTTGTAGAAGTCCACTTTGATTTTTACACTATTCCTTAACCATATGAAAACCCAAACATCTAGCTACAAAATTTGCCACATCATTCTTCAGATTTGGCCAATAGTAGAATCTCTTCACTGCAGTCAAAGTCTTCTGGTATCCTGGGTGACCTGAATATAGTTTCACATGAAACTCCCTCAAGATCACCTTCTTGAGCTAATTGTTTTCCAATACATATGTCTTGTCTCTAAATATAACCAATCCATCTACTGTGAGATGATAGTCCAAAACCTATACACCTGCACCTGTACCAGTACCAGTACCTATACCTATACCTATTATTGTGCAGGTAAATCCCCTCTGCAGACAGAGGTGATCCCTATAGCTCTAGAGTGGGTCTAACAACAAGGGAACAAGTTGGACTTTCAAATTCCTAGCTTATGAATGAAAACGAGTTAGGATAGATGGCCTACCTTGGTCCAACAATTTTTTTGTCGTTCGCAGCAGCGGTGCGTTGATATTTGTCTTCACACATCGTGGTCTTTCAATGTAAATGTCCATGTACCTGCACAAGTATCAAGTGAATGGTGACGGCATACGAAAAAATATTTTCATTCATAGCTATTTGATTGGTCAAGGAGAATCAAAACACTTTTCATATTATCAAACAAAAAATTGGAACCAAAAAAACAATCTTGTATTAAATATAAAGAGAAGAAGTTTACAACCAAAGAGCCTAGACGTTGCAGCCTCCTTTGACGGGTTCAGTCAAACACGTCTCAAGCATTCATCGTGGATTGGACTTGCTGAGGCAATGGGCCTAAACTCTCTCTCGACAATGCATTCCTCTCTACTTTATTCTCGCATCAGCTATAGTAAGGACTATTCAGCTAGCTACAAAAATGTGGGAAGAATGTATTTATAGGAGAGGAAGGTGGTTTGGGATCCCTCATAAGGTGGAAGGGAGGCCTTATCCTTTGGGGATTTTCTCAAATGTATGAAACAAGATGCCAAAGGAAGGGCTTCGAAGTTATTCAGTCAAACAAACCAAGATGACTCCACTCACGAAGTGGTTGGGAATGGAAACTTCGCTTCTATTTTATAAAAAATCCAAAAAGAGCTCGACGTGGGAAATCCACTGAGATAGAGCGTCAATGGGTGCGAGGCCTAGTGCTAATTTCTCTATGGGCGCAAGGCCATAACTGCCTACCAGCGCCGACCCAAAATCATGTGTTTTTGAGAGCTTGCTTCAGGAATGATCAATAGAGAAAATGTTCTTCACATGCCAAGGGATGCAATGACACTTTTTTCAAGGTATGACAATACACATAAGTCATTGGAATGGTCCTCCAATGTTCGGGATGGGGATTTCAGGGACGGTGAAAAAATGTTGTGTAACAGATGCCCCCTAAAGAATGAGGTTCAAGAGAGAGGGAGGAGTGAAATGATTTATGAGAATGTGTTCAAACCAAACACAACCATTAGAAGACCTGCAATTACTAGTACAACTAATATCTCTGATACATGAATATGTGGCCTGGGTGCATCCATCCATAAAAGAGTACATATAAAAACAAGATATGAGGTATGGACGCGGCATAGGGGCTTCACTCAATAAACCTCTAACATATCACGTGCGATCATAGCATATTAAACAATATCCTTAATTTGAGTACATATTGGAAAATACCCCTAAAAAAAAAATTATTGAACCCCCTACCAATATAATCCCAATATACCTTCCCAATTTAAAAATCCTCTAATTTCACTATATATTGTAGGTATCCATTTTTTATTAACACTTTTAATACCCCTTGATATTTTTTCATTAACTTTGAGCTCCATTTTTTATTCCTACCAATATAAAAACCCTTTATACCCTATATATCCCCCAATATATTATGTAATTTTTCCTCATTATATATCCCCCAATATGAACCCACGTGCTATGGTATTGCTCCAGCAGTGAAGCCCCATTGGGATGCAACCATCTAACAAGAAGGATCAAGAAATAGACTCAGGTATGGTCGTAGCTGTTATCACTCTAATAATTCTCAAAAGTGGTGAGATTTTAATTTTAGTTTTAAAGAATATCAGAGGTAACCACAAACCTACTTTTAAGCCTGAGGATCTAGCCTTCCTAATGCTCAGAGAGGGCTCTCTCTATATGATTTAACTTTGTTGATTATATTTTATTTTAGGCTAGTTATATAGGGAAAATTGGTTTTGGGTTTTGATTTTATTTGGTGGTGAAATCACTTACTTAGATGGATAGCTATAGATATGTATCCCATTGGGAAAATGGATTCAATGTGTCAAGCAGTCAGATCAAGATAAAGGTCTAAAGGTAAATGTTTATAGGGCAAGATATATGAGTTACTTCAGATCTTCAAGGTTGATGATGAAATGGTTTTGATCGGGATAAAAGAGAAATTAAGGGTTCTTAAATCCGGATTAGGAGTGAAAAGGTAGAAGTCAATCGAAATTAGGGATCAATTAAGGGTTCCCTAATATGGATATCAATTGAAAACATATAAATAATAATTAGTCAAAACAGAGTTATTTTAACATATTATGAAATAACAATTCTTGATTTATCATTTAGATTTAGAACACATTTCAGAATAGATGGAAAATATAAGAAAATTGACAAGATAACAAGTGAAAGTACTTCACTGGAGTGGCCCAACACATGAATCCTGTAATATGATGCTTTATTTCCTCTGATCCAGTCTGCTAACTTAAAATTGATATAAAAACCCTTAGATTCAGAATAGTCTAACTACAAAAAATTTCATCGATTAATCCACACTCAATAATTGCTAAAGAGAAGTATTTATACAAAAGCTTGTACAAAATATCCTAGAATAAACTTAGGAATTTTTTATGGAAAAGAAATATCTTTATGCAAGAAGATAGTGACAGCTCCCTAACTAATGCTAGCTTCCCTTTTTATTGAAATAGAATGGCTTGTTGTTTTTATTTTATCACTACTTTTTCTCTTTGTTGTTTGATGAAGGCTGCAGCTGGAAATTGAAGTGTTCTTTATGCTGGCAGATTTATTTTTAATATGATTTTGTCTTTAACCTTTGATCTGATACAATTTCATCCTGATACTCTTTTACCGATACTCTTTATTGTAAAAAACTGTCAATGCTAGAGTAAAAATCAGCAAACTATGTTTTTTCTTTTACTCCTCTGTGCTTATTGTAATATGATCTTACAGTAGATCATTCAACTTCTCACAGAACTCAGCTTCTGGAAATTTTTATCTTCATAAACCTTTTGAAGTTTTCATCAGCTTCAGTGTATTTTGAAAATGTTGGTTTGTTCACAAATAGTTGTTTTACTTCATGTTGTAAGTAAAACAAATTTTCAAAATTCTTATATAATACCTTCCCTGTTGGGATTCCCTGTAAGGCTAATTTATTCACCTGCTCTTTGGAAAAATCTCTTATCTTTTTGTAATAATCCTCCTGCTTCATTAATCTATCATTAATCACTAGAGGATTGGGAAGGCTCTTTTGCCTCAAAACATCAAACTTAATCATGAATCTTGTAATTGCAATTTCCATGTTCTGGCACTTTTCCTCTAATTGTGTCATCAAATTCTTTTTGGATATTACCTTCTTAACTTCTAGGATGGTTTGAGTTCTGTCTATAATTCCAATTTCTTCCAGCTCTTGCTTGTTTTTGGAATTGAGAAATTTGATAATTTCTAGAGCCTTTTCAAGTTTTTTACCTAGCTCTTATTTTTTCTTCTATATTGCTTCTTTTGCTGATTTCAATAAATCTTTCTGCTCATAGATTACCTGTATGGATGGCCAAATATCATTGATTGCTTCAATTATATTGGACCATAATTGCTACTTAATATGTGTCATAGGTTCCTTCAAAGTTAATTATTTTTCCAACTTCTTCAGCTGTTCATTCAACCTATTGGCTTTTTTTTCTTCATTCTTGGCATTTATTTGGGCAAGTTTCTTAGCATATTCAAGATTTTTTATCTGTTATTTTAACCCGTTTATCTCATTGGTTTGGATAGACATGTCTTGAATTTCCTTTACTAATTTACTTGCCTCATCTGATTGCTATGCTGATGTTGTTGAAGATTCAGTGGCTGAGGTTGTTGATGAAGTAACTGGAACTGTTGTGGCCATTGGAACATTAGGAGCCAGTTTTTATGCCAAAGTAGATGGTACTGTTGTTGTAACTATAGGAATCATGGTAGTAGAAACTTCCTGTGCTTTGTTGGCTTCTTTATCTTGGACTAATTTGTCCATCTTAAGTTCCATTTCTTTAATCTGGGCAATTAGCTGTAAAATGTGACTCATCATCTCATATTTTTTATTGGAATCCTGTAAAACCTCCTTGGCTTGAGGATGCTCTATAGCGGGCAACTTTAATTGTTTCTTAAGTGAAGCAATGTCAGCATTTTTCTTTTTAATCAATTCCTCGGTAGATTTTATATTCTGAGGATCATATCCTACCTCAATCACTAGCTCTTCTAAGGATTTGATTATGGTATCCTTTTCATATGAAGATGCCTTCTCCAATTTGAGTTGATCTCTTACATTTATCAAAGTGTTTTGAAGCTTTTGTGCACTCATGGCCTTGGTGGTCATGGTGGAGTAAATCATCTCTCCTGCTTGCTTGTGAAATTCAATTTGATCCAGAGGATGAATATCCTGAAATGGAACTTTAAAGTCAATCTTTTTATAATCATAGGATGATTTAGGATTTGGAAATGTGGGCTGAAGATCATCAACATATTTTTGTTCTTGTAGTCAAAGGCTGAAAGAAGCCTATTCTGAATGCTTGGAGTTTTCTTTAAGTACAAGGAATATATTTCATTTTTTATTTCTTAATTTTTGGCCTTAATTTCCTTGTATCTTTCCTTCATGTCCATGTATTTTTCAATTGTTTCTTGGATGAAGACACTTCTATACTGTGTTGTTTTTTAATTAACTGTGTATTAGAAGTGGTTGGTTGTTGTTCCTCTTATATTACTGTAGGAGGTACATGGTATTTTTTCTACAACTTCTGTGTCAATGACCTCTATTGTCTCCTTTTCTTTACTGGAAGGACTAAGCTTTGGATTTTTGTTGTATCTTAGTTTGAATTTTATCTTTGTAGTAGTCTCAGCTGTATAAGACCCTTATTCCCCATTTATTTTCATACTTCTATCTTCTTGGGCTGTAGTTTACAAATTTTGACTAGTATCACTTTGCTTCTCAGCCTCTACCAGTGTATTCTATCACCATTAAGCTTGGTTTGAGAATTTCTCAATATCTGGTTTCTTTTCATGTATGTATGGAGTCTATTTGCACTTAACTCTCATTTTTCTGCTAATACCAAGGGGATCATAATACCAAAGAAAAATAGGACTGAATTTGAACTCATGCAACTATTTTTCTACCTTTGGTCCTGCTTCTCTATTATTACAAATGAATGGGCCAACCTGGTTCTTTAACTTGAATTGTGTTTTATTCTTTGAAATTAATAAATTGACAACATCTGAATTTAAAATCTTCCTTATATACTCTAGAGAAAATAAACTCATGGGGATTTACTTTGGCAATTTATAAGGAATAAGGCTTGACCCATAGACTCTGATTTCAGTGTGATTTTGGTACAAGTACCAATCACCTGTCCTGTTATGTTCAGAAAATTGTAAAACCTTCTTGATTTCATTGCTAATTCTAGGTTGCACACTACTGTTTAGAAAATTGACCGAGGGATGGATGAAATAATCTATGAACTCTAAATAATTAAACTCATTTGAATCCTTCATTATTAAGGAAGTCCAGAATATAACAGATTATGGATTTCCTTACACAACAAGCTTCTCAAGGTTTATATGAAACTTTTGAGACTAAAAACAAAGGAACATGTGGAATAGAAATGAAGAATACCTAAAAACACCTTCAGAAGGCAGTTTGACTAATTTGTCATGGATACTGTTAGCTATATATTGAGCAAAGTTAAAGACGGTAGCAGGAGGCTGACTAGGCGTAAAAGTGGAAAAGAAACCAAGTACTACTACATCAGCATGTTCATTTGTGAAATAGTTGAGGATGAAGGACAACATGGAAATAATATTTCTAGTTCTTTCTGAGAATTTAGCAGAGGGATATGAAGGGTTGAGCTTGGGAATTTCCACATAGGATGGCATGAAGGTTTGAAAGATCTGGAATCTTTTGGGAAAATCTAAATCCAAGTAGAACTTAGTGAGGGTTTCAATAGACAATGGAACTTCATTTGGCCCAAGCTGTAACTGAAGCATCTGGTTGATAGACTCAGCTGTTATAGTAAACAAAACTTCCTTTTCAGGGTTTACAATGGCTCTTTGATCTGGAGAATAGCATGATTGTCATAGTCTGATTTTCTTCTAGGCATTGGTGAGTATGGGGAACAACATATTTAAGCAATTTTGATTCCCAGATAAACACTTCATCAGCTTGATCTAGGGATTTTTCTTGGCTCCAACAGTGGAGCTCAAGAAGGTTGAATTCAGTCACATTATCAGGAATTTTGAAATCTACATCTGCCAGGGCAATATGCTCTACATCTACAATAGGGGGTTGTAGAGGGTTGATCACAAGAGATCTTTTGGAAGCCATAGATTTGTTTGATTTATCAATTTCAATTATTTTGACCTTTAAAACAATGATTTAGGCCTGTAAAACACTTATGTAAGTTTAAACAGTTTGTAGAGGGATTTTAAATATGACAGGGGTTCTATATCTTGTCTGCAAAGGAGTAATTCTGATCAATTTAACTCAAACTATAATTTCTTTATCAAAAGAGCAAATTTAGGACCTTATAGCCTCAAAAAATGATATCTAGGGTTTACAGTTTACTTTCCATGGTAAAAACAATCTTAAGCATTCAATTTTATGGAAAAAGGATGTTTAAGTACTGTAAAAAGGGTTTTGAAGGTCTCATAGGGCTTTCTTAGGTCTGCAGATAGCTAAACTCAATCAAAAATTGTGTTTAAAATAGTTTGAGGCTTAGAATCTATGAGTAATGCTCAGGGTTTATATAATTGAAGGATTTATGAAGCAATAGGGGTTTCTTTTAGGTATACAGGCTCTTAACTGATTCAATTAATTGTAAAACTCTTTTAGATTTGATGAATGAGTCTTTTTCCTCTGAAGAATACTTGAGAAATTTGGAATTTCTCTATGTAGAAGGGTTTTTGGGGTTGGAAAGCTTTCATAAGCTTTTTCTGGTCTTTATAGGCACCCTGATGGCTTTTGCAATGATTGCAGCAGTTGAATTTAGTGATTTATGTTTGTTTTTAGGCTAAAAACAGAGGCGGAAGAGTTTAACTCGGTCTGGAATGCTCTTCTACACGGAAAACGGTAACAGAAAGGTATGAATGAATGTATTTGGGTGTTTTTATAAATATTTTTCTTGAACAATGAACACATTAAATGCAGGGTCAATTCAAATAGGAAGGTGGTTTAGGCACGGGGGAGGAAAAACCGTTAGACGGTTTTTGCAACCTTCGAAAGTGGTAAGCGGGATTGGAATGATCGGTACGATCAAATGAAATTAAGATGCATGGAGGTGAGGGAAAACCCGAAAAATTCTTTTATCACAAGCTTTGGGTTTGTTTAATGTTTGCGCAATGACATGTGTGATGAGGGTTTGTCACCGTTGGATCTAGCGGAGGTAGATCGAATGGTCGAGATGATGCAGTAAAGCTGCAGGGTAAGATGGCTTGGGGCCCAGGATTTTGATTCAGTGGAAGGTGGAAAATGTATTTAAATGTAGGTTTAATACATAGTTTAGGAGTGAAATATGATAAGAAGATGTTAACTTTTTATTAACAAATGAAATGAATATAAGTGTAATGTTGGCTCGAGGGGTCCTGACCTAGGTTCGGAGGTTAAGGTTTGCCAACAAACCCCTATACTACTGGCCCTTTCGGTAGTGACCTGCTTGCACAGGCCAAAGTCTCACCCGAAGCAGTATGGGAGGGTGCTGGAACCAGGTTTCCACACCTAGAGAGAGAGGAGGTAAGTCAAACAGATCTGCGTTCGTATCCTATTGAGTTCGCATCAAATAGATATATTCCCAGGGCTGTTAATAGTATAATCGCAATATACAGATCTAATATCGTACGCCAAGCTAGTTAATAACTTTGCATCCACGTGCGTATCAATATTGATCAGAATACAGTACCATAACATATCATCATTAGATTAAATTTATACCATAACATAGACAGATTCACAACATAAACAGATGATCAACAGTATTCGTAATAGATCCAATAGTTCGCATCAACAGAAATATATTAGATCAATTAACACAGGAGTACTTCAACCATATCCGCATATATTACCATCCAAAACCTCAATACAATCCAACACAGCCTGCACATATAGCTGGCAGGGTCTGCACACAGTAGGACTGAGGATCTCCATGCACACAGCCAGCAGGAGTCCTTACCCTAATGACCAACAACAAATCTACCGCACTTAGCATCAGACTTAATTGTTTTCCTACTTTAAGACTCAAAAAGGTTCATCTATTTATATCGACTTCACCTACACTTCCAATGGTCTGCAAACCATGGTTTGTGGACTCTTGGTCTACCCTTGACCCATTGCATTGCATTCGGGGCTTTGACCCACCCCAAAACCCCTGCGCTAGACTAAATAATATAAAAAATATACAAAATTATACAAAATTCACAGCGTTTAGGGGACCTTGTTCCAACATGTAACTTTAGCATTGGCGGGGTCATTATATAGTGGGAGCGGTATAATTAATAGTTTTAACCTATGGGGTGAGGGATTTATATATCACTTGGAAGAAATAAACCATAGGTTAAATTAAAATATGGGTGGGAATAATATTTAAAGGAATTAATCTAATACGGGCTAAAAGGTGAAATATAGGGGTTTAATACATAAATTAATGTGTTAATAATGAATGGGATGACGGAGGTAAAATATACTAAACCTAATGTAAAACATGATATAGGGATAAATTTCTTTGTTGTGGGTCTCGCCACAATGTTTTTACACTTAGGATATAATATTTTTTAGGTTTTTTGGGTATTTGAATAAAAAGGGGAATTAGTTAAAGGGTTTTACTTTCCTTAAGTATAATGGGTTTTAAACTTAGGAAAAGGGGATTTTTGCAAGTGAAACTGAATCATAATGGGAAAAAGGAAAAATGAAGGGGAAAGAATGAAAATGGAGGGGATGAAGTATTTTTACAAGGGGATGATTTTTTGAAGGAAGTTAGTGACTGAAATGACCAAATTTCTGCTTATCTATGATTTGTAAAAATTTCTTCTGCCTACCCATATGCTACCCTAACATTTTTTTCTTCATTTACCTGGGTGCATTTGAGCTTGCAAAACCTTTTTCATTTTTCTTTTAAAACAACAAACTAAATAATTATATCCTTATTTATTCCAAGGGCTCAAATTAAGTTGTTGAGCTCCTTATTTATTCTCTACCTAACTACTGATATGGCAAGATTAAACTATTTGGCTAGATCTTTATTCTCTATCTAATAACATGAAATTTAAAACATGAGAGGTTAAGATTAAGCTATTTAACCTTCATGGAATGTGGCATTGTAACAAGTTGCACACAATCTTTATTTTGCAGAAAAAGTAAATAGCAGTGGCATTCAAATTTGCATCAGTTTCATGTTTTATTTTTATCTCTTTTTATTTGGGGTTCATTTTCTATTTTCTTTTTTGATATTTTTTCTTTTAATTCCTTTGATTTTTCTTTTAGGACTTTTACCCTTTTTATATTTTTTATTTTATATTTCTAATATGGGAAAACAATTTGCAGAAAGAAAAGTTTGTACATATTACAAGAATAATCAAAGTCAATTCAAAATTATGAGATGTCAATAACTTTGAGACTAGTTTCCTTTGAATTTTGACTGTGTTGGACTTGGAACTGTTTTTGAGCTATGCAATTATTCATAATTATGATATTTTATCCTTCAAAGCTTACGGACTTCTCTTTGGGCTTCAACTTTGCCAGAAAAAACATCCAATCCAATCTAAAATCTGCAATGTTATGTACAATGAGTAAATTAAACAAAGTGAACTATTTATTATTCTGAGGAATAGTAATGCTTCGGCATTCTACCATTGACAGGTCCACCTGGCAGGTCTGATCCATCCAAATCCTTCAAAAATAAATCATTGTTACCTATGTAACCATAAATAACATAAGGGCCTTTCCATAAGAAACCAAATTTCCCATGTTTACCTTTCTCTTCTCTCCTTGAATCCCACTTTAGAACTTTGTCACCTATATAAAAATCATCTTCCTTAGTCTTCTTTTCAAATATCTTTTTAATATTTTCTTGAACAACTTGAGACTTAAGATAGACATCTTCTCTAGTTTGCTGCAAGTGTATGGTTTGGTTAATCCTTATTTGAATATCATTGGTTTCAACTTGTAGTTCTTGAATTATCTTCATTACTAGTACTCCTAAAGAAGACGGAAAAACAACACCCATCCCATAAACAAACTGGTAAGGGGATGTACAAATAGATTTCTTTGTGGTAAGTCTATCTACCCATAAGACATTCACTAACATTTGGTTCCATGTTTTCTTATTGTCTTATATTAGTTTCTTGATGATATTCACAAGGCTTTTATTGGAGGACTCAACAAATCCATTACCTTGAGGGTAATAAGCAGTAGAATGTCCAAGGGTAATGTGGTATTTATTACAGAATTCAATCATATTTTTGGACTTGAATGTTGCTACATTATCAGTAATGGTCTTTTGGGGGCATCCAAATCTTGAGAGTATGTTGTTTTCTAAAAATGAGATTATAACAGTGCCAGTGGCTTGCCTGGAAGGTATGGCTTCTATCCACTTAGTGAAATATTATGTGGCTGTCAAAATTCACTTGTGTTGGGCTAAGGATGGAGGGTGAATTTCACCAATGAAGTCAAGACTCCATTGCTGAAAAGGCATTTCTGTTGAAATGACAAAATTTCTACTTATCCATGATTTGTAAAAATTGCTTCTACCTACCCATATGCTACCCTAACATATTTTCTTCATTTATCTGGGTACATTTGAGCTTGCAAACCCTTGTTCATTTTTCTTTTAAAATAGAAAACTAACAAATTTTGTCCTTATTTCTTCCAAGGGCTCAGATTAAGATGTTGAGCTCCTTATTTATTCTCTACCTAACTATTGATCTGCCAAGATTAAACTATTTGGCTAGATCTTTATTCTCTATCTAATAACATGAAATTTAAAACATGAGAGGTTAAGATAAATCTATTTAACCTTCATGGATTGTGGCATTGTAACAAGTTTCACACAATCTTTGTTTTTCAAAAAAAGTAAATAGTAGTGGCATTTGGATTTGCATCACTTTCATGTTTTACTTTTATCTCTTTTTTGTTTGGGGTTCATTTTCTATTTTATTTTTTGATATTTTTTCATTTAAGTCCTTTGATTTTTATTTTAAGACTTTTACCCTCTTTATACTTTTTATTTTATATTTTTGATATGGGAAAACAATTTGCAGAAAGAAAAGTTTGTACATATTACAAGACTAATCAAAGTAAATTCAAAATTATGAATACTATTATTATAGGACCCTAAAAACAACCATCCAATCAAAAGAGTCATGCATATAGTCATGATAAACCAAAATGTATCGCAACCTGGATTTTATCAAAAAAAACCCAGGGTCTTGCACTCCATCTCGACTCGAACAAGTACAAATTCAAGCATGCGAATGAGTGAGCTAAAGTCGAACATGCAATAAATTTTCCTGATTAATAGCCAATGATGAATGATGTTAACAGGCACGAGATAAACCACCAATAATGACAATGGCTCTCAAGGTACAACAAGTAAAATCTGTGAAATGTGAACAGTGATCTGGCATCGAATACCCGCGGAATCACTCGATCGAAGGCCAATGATGAGGACTTGTCATCGAATGCAAAGAAATTTCCATTGAGGCATGCAAGCTCCAAGGTACCAGAAGGGAGTCTCCAGATGAACTTCCTGGATAATGAGCTAAAGTCAACAGGAAGTGGCCTGGTCGAAGGAGGGCCATAATGTTTCCCACATCATCAACATGAGACAGAGGAATAAGATGATAGTGAATCAGGACCAAACAGAGGATCAAAGTTTTGAAAACTATAGAAGGAAACTTCTCTTGAACATATCGGCAACACGACTCTGAAATTTGGTAGCATTTGACGTCAAGGGATCTAAGGTCATGAGAACGTGGCAAAGAGAAAATGATAGGTCAAAACAGATTACCCAAACCCATGGATGCAAAAATGATGAAATGGGATGTCCCTAACCTGACACAAATGCAGATGAGTGTCATGTTCAAAAGCGACATGAGTGTCATGTTCAAGAGCAACATACTGCCAACAAGACTGAGAACTGGTTCCATTTTCCCCCACCATTGCTAGCGAGTACCCAAATTATTTTTGGAAACAAGCTTGAAGGGGATAACATATGCTTGTCATATCCTAGTACATTTTACGAACCCTAATTAGGTTTTTTAGCATATTTTTCGATTATTTTTCTATTTTATCTCGAAAAATGGGTTTTACGTGTGTTTCTTGTGCAACAACAGGTCCTCAACATGATGACAATGAAGTAACAAGTTGTATTTTATACTTTTTGGACTCGGTAAAAACACAAAAAATTCACCCCTCGTAGTCATCTTTCAGCTCTTTTCTCACTCTCGAAAATTGAAAAGATTGTCGAGACTCTTATCGTTTTGAACCCATTAAAGGCTGCAAAATGATATGTACCTAGTATACGTTTACCCCTTTTTCAGGCCAGATTATATTATTTATGAAAAAGGAATACCTTAGCCTATCGCGAGTAAGAGTTTCTCTCAAAAATAGTTTCTACCTTTTCGGATCTATGAGACTACCTATGAAAAGGGACTCGCCAAGTCCAATCCCCAGTGGAGTTGCCAACTTGTTGTGCAGGTAAATCCCCTCTATAGACAGAGGCGATCCCTCTAGCCCTAGAGTGGGTCTAGCAACAAGGGAACAAGATGGACTTTCAGACTCCTAGCTTATGAATGAAAATGAGTTAGGATATATGGCCTACCTTGGTCCAACGATTTTGTTGTCATTTGTAGCAGCGATCCACTGATCTTTATCTTCACACATCACGATATTTAAATGGAAATGTACGTGTACCTGCACAATGTTCAAGTGAACGGTGAAGACCTACAAAAACATATTTTCATTCAAAGCTATTCGATTGGTCAAGGAGAATCAAAACACTGTATATTATCAAACACAAAATTGGAACCAAAAAACCAGTCTTGTATTAAAGATAGATAGAATAAGTTTATAGCCAAAGAGCCTTGATGATGCAGCCTCCTTCGACGAGTTTATTCAAATGCGTCTCAAGCATTCATCGTGGATTGGACTTGGCGAGGCAATGGGCCTAAAATCTCTCTCAAAAATGCATTCCTCTCTACTTTATTCTCGCATTAACTATAGTAAGGACTATCCAGCTAGCTGCAACTATGTGGGAAGAATGTAATTATAGGATAGGAAGAGGTGGTTTTGGATCCATCATAAGGTACATGTCATCTCCAAGGAGGGAATTTAGTCTAGAAGAAGCTACAGTTGCTAAGCTTCGCATACAATTGATGCTCTCTCAATAACCTCAACAATGCTGCAAAATGCTTGGCATGTTGTTCCTGATTTTTTGAATATACCAATATGTCATCAATAAACACAATAAAAAACTTGTCTAAATAAGGATGCAACACATTGTTGAACAAACACATAAATGTGGCTGGGGAATTAGTCAAACTGAATGGAACTAGAACAAAATCATAATTATTGTACTTGGCTCTGAAGGTGGTCTTGTATATTTCTTACTCTTTGATGTGTACCTGATGATAGCCTAATCTCATTTCGATCTTAGAGAACACTTCTACTCCCTTCAACTAATCAAAAAAATCATCAATCCTTGGTAATGGATATGTGTTCTTGATTTTCACTTTTTTTAGCAGCCCGTATTCAATGCATAGTCTAAGAGTTTCATATTTCTTGTTCATGAACAACACCGGTGCACCCCATGGAGATACACTTGAATATACCATTTTTCCAACATTTCCTTCATCTGCAATTTCAAATCTACCAACTCTAGTGTACTCATCCTGTAAGGTGCCTTTGATGTTGGAGCTGCCCCTGGAACCAACTCAATAGAAAAGTTTACTTCCCTATATGGTGGAAACTATGAAATATATCATGGAAACACATCCAAAAAATACTGCAAAATTGGATACCTCCTCGAATATCTACATCCTCAAACTCACCTTTTTCACTAGAGATATGAGTTGCAAATAGTACACACCCTTTCCTACGACTACGCTTAGAATTCATGATTTTCACCATCCTAACTGACGTCGCTTTCTTCTTTCCCTGCAATACGCTTGGTTCCCCATTGTCATCCAAGAACTCAATAGCTTTGTCATAGCAATCTACCTTGGTATTGTGAAGATATAGCCAATCCATACCTAATAACATATTATATGATTCCAAAGGAAATATGTTCAATTGCGATGTTGTGGGCATACCATTTAACTCAAATACACAAGCTCTTACCCAATGGTGAACTCTTTGCTTTGTACCTATGGCAAACTGCACTAACCAATATTCTGCATGAATTTCCTTACTCAAACCACACTTATCCAACAATTCAGGATTAATATAACTATAGCCATATCTAGGATTAATCAAAATAGAAAAAACTTGATCACAAAGCTTACCGTCCCTCTGAATGATAAAATCCTGATGATTTTCCTCCGTGTTGTCCACAATTGCGTAAATATGAGGAATTTTATGCCCAACATCTCCCACTATATGTGCCTCATGAGCACTGTAGATCTGTGGCCTAACACCTTGATGTTGTGGACAATCTCTCCTATGATGATCTTTGCCACAATTCCAACACTATATAGGCTTCCAACCTTCATCCTTATTTTTCTCCCGAGGTAAAAATCCTTGTCCTCTACCATATGTATTGAAATTCTTAGGTGGGGAAACATTCTCCTTGTTACCTGTATCTTGAGGTCTATTCACGTCTTGTCCCATTTTACTTTATTCTTATCATTACCTCTCCAATTTGGCTTGGTTTTTTATCTGCGCTTTGATTGTTGATAACAATGCTTGAGTTTCTGGAGGGCCTCCTCCAATGATCTAGGCTCATCGAACTCAATCCTATCTCAGAATGAAATTGACAACCCACAAATAAATCTATGGATCTTGGCCTTCTCCTCCTTGAGGTAAGGCACATATATCAGTAGCTCCAAGAACCTGCTAGTGTACTCCTCATATGTCATGGAACCCATCTTCAAATCATAAAAATCCTTTTCCCTATCACCTTAGTACCTCTCTGATAGGTACTTCTTCCGTAATAGAAATATCTCTCACGTTCTTCACATATTCCTACTAAATTTCTGCTCTACCTCTAAGGCTGAATGTAGCTATCCTAGCTTTCATATTTTCCAAGTAATCATTGTTGGGTAAAATTAATTTCTTAATAAAAGCAACTTATCACCTATTCATTAATTATCCACCAAGCAACATCTTTTTATTTTAAGGAAATCGAAAAAATATATGCATAGAAAATACCAACAACTAACACTGGTTCTACATGATTATGTTCTACACTATCAAGCACATTCGAAAAGAAATAAAATTCAAGACTTGAAAAACAATACTAAATATGAAAAATAGAAAGTAAATGACAGGAAAATAATTATCCTAATTACACGACTTGAAATAACACTAAATTAAACCACACATTGCTAAATTATAAATTTAACCTATTACACTCAACATAATTCAAATGCTAATATAGAGCAGTGAATTAAATGAAATCTAGAAATTGCACAAAACAACAAATGTGGAAAATGCAGCAAACAAAAAATTACTTTTAAAGAAAGGAAATCTACTTTAAGTAATGACAATTGAAATTCAAATAAACAAGCACGCAACTAAACTACTTTAGATGTTAAAGGCAACACGTCGTCCAAGGTAATGGACCCAACTGCCCAAGACTCAGTTATGCCTTGAGAAACAATTCAGATCAGATTACAAGTAACATATGTAGAACTTAATGGATAAATTCCTTTATTGAATATATGAGAGAAATAATTACATCAGAATGAAGCTCTTATCTTTGTCTCAAGTTCAACAATTACCCATCTCGTATTAAGCAATTGTTCCTTCGTTCATCCAACAATCATTCATCTATTCCTTCCCCCTCTCTTTGATCTCTGTTTTCATTTAAATACACAGAGAGAAAAGGGAAATTACAGCTAACTTGATTACAAAATGATTTACCATTACAATTTGAGATTGTATACAACAAATTTATTAGCAAGATTAGATCTAAAATATCATGATTCAGCTAGAACAAGTCGAATGTGGTATTGCAATTGGAAGAATTTGGAAGACGGCAACAACAACAAATCTAAGAAAATCACCTTCAGAGAACCTTCTTTTTCTCTCAATCCAAATCGAATTTTGGAAAAATTCTCATAGAAAAATGGAATTGGTCTGTTCTGCACAAAACCCATGTCTTGGATTTTTAGGATTTATCTTCGTTTGTCTGAAATAGCCAACGTAAAAATATCACTTCTTATTCCAGCAAATTTATGAGTTGTAATATTTGGAGATCGAATTTCCAATCTGGAAGAGATCTTGGATGCTAAAATCATGAGCGATATAACAAATTTTTTAATAAACCATCATTGGAAAAATAATGCATAATAATCTTCAATTTATTAAAAATAAAGGAGAAAAAGTAGTATTGATCCATAAGAGCATAAATAATTATAAAATGGAATTATGTGATAAATTAAGATATAGAATGTGATAAATAATGGTATAAATGGATGAAATAGACGTTAGAAAGTGGTAATAATAATGACATATTTGCGGCCAAACATACTCCCAAACTGGATATGTTTCATGTCCTCATGCAACCCAATGCCTTTGTATTAACCAATTTGTAATACAATAATCAAAATTTTCACCCCAATTCATTATATTGATGGAACAAGTGACTTCTTCCTCAAATAATAAATATTCAATTTTAGCGATGTGGGTGAAGGCACAACAATTTTCACATTGACTTTCAACCATATGTTAATACTTCTCTAATCCAAAAATCGGATTGTTTTGATGCATGGATCATGAGATATAAGAAAAATGGATGTAGGTGATAGTGCATGATTTCTGAAATTTTACAAACTAATTTAGCTTGAAATTGTCTCGGTTTGTATATTTTAAAGATACCTCTTTGCTGTCCAAAAATCACAAGAATTCAGTTTATAGTTTTAAATATATGCACAAATCAATTTCTGCACTGTATAAAAATGAAATTTTATGCATTAAATAAAAAAAAAAAGTAGAAAACATCCATCATGTGTAGCAATTCCTCCCCCAAACTAGAGAATTAGCATGCCCTCATCTTATACTAGAAAATAGATTGAGGTAGTTGCTACAATCGTTATGCTTGGTGTATGTTAAGTCCCTATATTAATAATATAGTCCCTTGTTATGTTAGTGTAGCCCCCCTTATTGTTATTGTTGTACCCCTATAAACCCTATTTTGTTATTATTGTCCCCTTACATTATTATTGTTAGGTCGGCTAGGATTACATTGTGGCCCCACTAGCATAACATTGTGGCCCCATGGACTCCTATATATAGAAATGAGGTTTTGTTATTTGTATCATCCAATAATTTTCATTCATGTAATGTATTGGAGGTTGGCCCCCAAAGTGGCTTCATTATGTTTGATGTCTCTTTCTTCTATTTTGAGCCGGTTTCCCAACATTTGCATCGTAGGTTTGATTCTAGGGTTTCATGCATTCAAAACAGTCATCATGGCATTTTCACGATAATTTTATATGAAGGGTCAAGCTGAAATTTTATTTAGGCCAAAATCCCGTGGAATCAGGTTTCCAAAATATTTCAGAGTCATTCCAATATTTTCAGATAGATTTTAGAAGTTATGGCTTTTTATGTCTCAATTTTCACTTAGTAAGGTTTACCCAGAAATTTCTCTATAACGTTTCTTACAAACGTTTAGGTTTCTAAATTTTTAGAGCAGCTAAGTTTAAATCTCTATGACCATCTTCAAAAAAATTTAGAGCTTGGTTCGCAATATTTTTGAAGATATGATCTGTGGAAGGTAGTGCTTTTTCAGGCTCCTGAATTTCATCTCAAAGAGGTGATCGTGGGAAAAGTTCAATAACTCTCTCTCTGGGCATCGGATTGGAGTGCCGTAAAAATTGGTCGCAAGTACATGGAATTTAGTTTCTTGTCTATAAATTTCAGAGACGAAGGATGAAAAAATGACACGTGGCAAGTCGTACAAGTTCGCTCTACTGAACCAGTCCATAATTAGGTCATTGTGGGAGATTGGACACAACTTTCTATCGCAATCCAAACTGTGCAAGACCATGCATTCGAAAGAGAATTTAAGAGGGGAGGTTGATTTAGGTGCCAAATTTGATATTTGTGGATTTGAAATCATAGAGATAATCTAATTTCAATATTGAGCTCCTCAAAATAAAGAAAAAGGTGTGTATTTGCTCTTAATATTGCATTGAAAAACAGCTTGAAGTGATTCAAGGGCATATTTTTATAATTTTTACCGCATTGGTTCTATAATTCCCTCCTACCTAAATAATTTACACCCATTAAGCCCACAAAAACTTATATACTATGACGCATGAAGAGGAAGAATTTAAAGATAGAGAGAGAGAGATATCAAATGGCTTGTGACCAAGTGGGGTTAAATTTCGATCTACGGAGACACAGAAGATGAGCACAGATGGTTTAAAAGAAGAAATGGAGGCTAAGTTGGATGGTTTGAAGGATAAAATAACAGCTAATATGGATGATAAATTAGTGGAAGATGACATCGAGCATCAACAACAAGTTCTCCAACTCTCAAAGGATAACCTAACTTTGGTGTAGAATCTAATGAAACAACAGGAATATCAACATCACATCGAAAGAAGTTTTGAAGAAGTCACAAAAAAAAGAAATCGACAAGTACAATCAATTTCAGAGTATCTCAGCAAGTGGAAGAACTTTCCTGTAGAAGATTCCACATGGGAGGATGAGAATTTTATACAGAAGCATCAAGAAATAATCAAGCGTTGAGGACAACACTTGTTTGAAGGAGAGGGGCATGTTAAGTCCCTATATTAATAGTGTAGTCCTTTATTATGTTAGTGTAGCCCCCCTTATTGTTATTGTTGTACCCTTGTAACCCCCATTTTGTTATTATTGTGCCCTTAAATTATTATTGTTAGGTCGGCTAGGATTACATTGTGGCCCACTAGGATTACATTATGGCCCCATGGAATCCTATCTATAGAAAGGAGGTTTTGTAAATTGTATCATCCAAGAATTGTTCATTTATGTAATGTATTGGAGGTTGCCCCCTCGAAGTGGCTTATTTCTAAGGCGTTGATATCTCTTTTCTTCTATTTTTTAAGCTGGTTTCACAACAGTGTACAACAACATGGAATAAGGGAGGTTTTTTAGAATGAATAAGGAGATCGATGGATGATGGCATGGTCATCATAAAGAAATGAATGAAAGTAACACTGCCCCAAACTAAAATATTTTGTGTCTCTAAAAAATGGGAAGTGGTAAAGAAGTGGAACAAATGAAGATAAATAATGCTTAATGGATTTTCATGAAATTCTTCTAAATTCTTAATAAATCAGAAACTTATGTTATTTTACCTTAAGTTTTACCTCCGTAAAAATGTGGAATGGCATGTATGGATTGGAATTTGTTGAAGCTGATGTAGGCTAAGTTGATGTTGAAAGTGATGCAAAAATAAGGAAGCCATGCAAGCTGAAAGTAAGTACAAAGTGTGTCACGGTTTTTCTTCCCCCAAGTGTCCACGACCAGAAAGCATGAGAAAAGAGGAAAGGACGTTGAAAATCATTAATACAGTAGAGTAATAACCAGAACAACATATATTGCAGCAGAAATCAATCAAATCAGCTCAAATCATAAGGAGGATGGGGAAATGATTAAAAAGGAAAAATGAAGAAGTAATGATTATGAAAAATATTTTTTTTTTGATGGAAATTTGTGACAAAGCATGATAGATAAAGAGTGGTAATATCTATTGGGATAAAATAATTAGACATAATTAAGTAAATTCATATGTAGTTTTACCATGCATACTGGTTTTTATAAAGATAACACTATTAAAATGGTAAGTTCTCCTTTTGGAATAGATTGGTAAAAATAAGAGAATATAAAATGATTGGTTGTTATCATAAAAATCCAAGGCCACAAGCAGAGACACTGCTGCAAGAAAGTGTCCATAGCCTCAACATGGTTGTTTTTTAACCCAAAAATGAGCCAGAATCCTATATTTAGTACTTAGATAATTTATTTTATCTTATAGAAAGACCACCATGCTGCCATGGTAACCAGATAGCCACAGTGCCATTCACTAGGATTTAACAAAGTAATCAGGCTTGCTCGTGATGAGACCTCCTGCCCTTCAGATAGTTTTTACTTTGGCTAGAAGGTCGTTGCCTTGGTGTGGTAGCCATTGTGGGAGTGTCACTTGTTATCTCCTTATGATAATAGTAGGCTGGCTCATGATGAGACCCCCTATTCTTTCTAAAAGGTTTCATATTATTTTCATTTTTGTATATATATATATTTAATCATAAATAGAGGGAGGCTCATTAACTCCTTAAGATTTAAGGCTGGGGTGAGGAGTGAAAAGAAACACCAATACAAGTTATACACTTATTCCTAAGTCACCTTACCCTAGAAGATTAGCAATTGATAGTGTAAAAACATAGCCCCACATGGTATTAAGATAATGAATTCTTTATAATATGTTTGAAGAAAAGATATCCAGCAAGCCATTACATAGTTAGGCCATATCAATGTCTGAAAATTAAGATACCCGTCAAAGGTAAAAAGATCATAATTGTTATTAGTGTCGCTAATTTTCCCCTTATTAGATCCACATTCCCTATTCATAAGATGAATTTCATGAGAAAATGAAAAAAAATGGTTATATGGCCATAAAATTGGCAAAAATTCATTTAGACAACTATTTATTACAAAAAGCATGGTTGTTCAGTCGATTGAACAACAACTGTTCAGTCGATTGAACAAAAATTGTTCAGTCGATTGAACAACAGCTATTCAATCGATTGAACAGAAAAAAAAACACAAAACTAAAATCTGGTGTTCATTTGACCGAACAACAGTTGTTCAGTTGATTGAACAACAATTTTTCAATTGATTGAACAACAACTGTTTAATCGTATGAACAGCAAAAACACACAAAATAAAATCCGTTGTTCATTTGACCGAACAATGATTGTTTAGTCGATTGAACAACAATTGTTCAATCGATTGAACAACAAAAACACACAAAATAAAATCCACTGTTCATTTGAGAAAAAAACAATTGTTCAGCTGATTGAAAAACAACTATTCAATCGTTTGAACATCAAGCACACAAAATGAAATTCGTTGTTCATTTGACCGAACATCAGTTTTTCAGTTGATTGAATAACATTTCTTCGATCATTTAAACAACAAACACACAAAATGAAATCCATTTTTCATTTTACCAAACAGGAATTTATTATACACACCAAAGGAAAATAAAACACAACCGTTCGTTTGATCGAATAGTAGTTGTTCAATTGACTAAACAGCAGTCGTTCAATTGATCAAAAAATAGTTTTTAAACACACCCAAAAGAAACATGGTTTTTCGTTTGATAGAAAAATAATTGTTCGTTGGAAGGAACAACAACTCCTTCATTTAATATAGCAACTACGCATTCGCCAACGGAATGGCAACCACAACTTTGAAGGAAGCAACACCTGAAACACAAAAACATAAGAGAAATCAGAAAAGAAAGAACATTTTATTAAAAAGGTAAATAAATTAATTAATTAAGTTACAACAGTTGTGATTTCAGTTTCTGCAATGTTGTTTCCTAAGGGAACATCAATCTGTTTACAAGAACAACAACCTATCAATGGTGAATGAATGAGGAAAAAAATGATATTTTGGAAAAAAAAATTGGTAGAAATGACTTGAATGTTCAATTCTTCATTTTTCCTGTTATGAATCCATTAGGTAATGAAAAAGTCTTCATGTTGTTTTCTTCATGTTGATGAGCAATAGTGGGGAAAATTTTGCAAAAAGCTCTTACAACACCTAGAAAGACTCAAAATAATATGAAATTAGATTTCGTAATAGATGATTGGATGAAAATATCTTATGTCATTATGTCATAAATTGACCTCCTTTATTCTCCCAGGACCTGAAATAAAACGAGCGTCTACCTGCAATAAAACGTGAAATCGTGGAAGAAGAGAGGTGATCGGGATCTCCTAATCCAATACATATGAAAAAAATAACAATTAGTTACTCTGTAAAACAAATCCACAGAAAAAATAAACAAAGTAAAATTAATTTGCTACCTGCGGGGGAGTGGTGGCCAACCATACTAACCTGTAGTATTTTAATCTTAAATTCTTTGTTTTTCATCTGATGTCAGTGAATCAAAAGGAAAATGAAATTGAGCTCATAGGGGTAAGTCCAAAAGAAACAGGTTTTAAAAACTCCATGAGATGATATGCCAAATTTACTTATAACAACTTGCATAACAAAGTCATTTTCGATTTCTCAACTTATACCAACAGTTGGTATTTTAAGCATAACTTTTTCGTTTGATGACGGATTCAAATGATTCAAATTTTAGATTAAATTAAATTAATTTATATATCTCTAATAGAAACATATTTTTAAGGCAAGAATAATTGATGGGTTAAATATGCTAGTGAACAGCTGGAAAAATAGAGTTTTTAGAATGTTGATTTAGGATAGGCAATCAGTATTTTGGTCATAAATTTCTCATACTATATTGAAATAGAGTGATTCAAATTGACCTGTAAACTAGATTCATATGGGAATATACCATAGAAACATGTTTTCAATATCTAGTCATTTGGGCCTCCAAACACTGACTATCCGATCTGTGTCCCTGAGCTGCTAACTAAACACCCTGTCAATGTTTTGGTTATAATTATTTCATTTAAAATAAAAATTGAGTGATTGAAATTGGGTTGGAATGTATACATAAAGGTATAATTATTATAGAAACAAGTTTTAAAAATATTCCCTTTTGGTCCCTCAAAACATGACTGTCCTAACTGTGTTTTCAGAAATTTTATCAAGCCTGCAACCAAAAAAATATGATATTCAAGAAATTTTTCCAAATTGGTGAAAAAAAATGAATATGAGTGTCTGAAGTAACATTATATTCAATATAATAAATCTGCATGCATAAATAAATTCAAACATTTATCACCGATGCTGATTTCCACAGTGTGTTGGAACAAAAACAACTTTTTTTTTTTTAGATAAATAAATTTATTTATTTATGTTCTTAATTTTTATATTTTCTACACTAACCTACTTTGCTTTGAAAAATAAAATATACTTATGTGTAATATTACTTCCAATGGAACCATTTTCGAAACAAGGCCTCAAGTATGTACATACCCAAATTTGAAAAATACATGTTAATAAATAATAGGGTATGAGAGACCAACTTCCCTTGAAAGGATGGTGTTAAGAATTACCGAAGTATGGAATGTTGATGCAAGAAAATGATGGAGTGAAACCAGTCTTCAATATAGCCTCTACTCTCTTGATTTCCCACAGTTTTCATTTCTTGAAGTTCTTGAGTTTCTAATGTCTTATTGATCTCGACGGCTTGTTGATGTAGACTAGAAGAAACCTTGTTTTCTTCCATAACTTCTGCATTTTTTTTATTTGAAATATTTCTAATCTCAATATAAGTTTTTTTTAATGGTGCATGTGAGATAGAATTGGTGGGAAGGGTGGGTAAATTTTTCAGTTCAACACTGTAAGCATGATGTACTTGTTTATTACTATGAGGGCGTGGAATGGATTAAGCAGGAAATTGTGTAGGGCATGGAGGATTTTGATGATGTATATGATCGGGTTGTGTGGATGAATTTGATAGACAAGCAATATGTTGTTGAAAATATGGTAAAGAATATTGATGAATCGTT
Organism: Pinus albicaulis; assembly: GCA_034641835.2. NCBI lineage: Eukaryota > Viridiplantae > Streptophyta > Pinopsida > Pinales > Pinaceae > Pinus > Pinus albicaulis. Next base: position 971,849,377 of record CM076574.1, read on the forward strand.
TGTGCTACAACTTGATGAGGAGAGTAGTCATGTAATCATAAGATGGACCATGACAAACTTGTGAACAAGATTGGTGGGGGTTATATTGAGATTGACATGGCTGCCCTAACATAGGAGTATTCCATAATGGATTATGCATGTAATAAAATGGAAAAGAATTGTTTTGAAACATACATGTAGGCCATGGTTTCCATGGTTGTGAAATTGTAGCTTCTCCATGTCGTTGATATGTTTCTTTTATCTTAGGTAAGAAAGAGCAGTTACCCATGGGGTGTCTCATTCGGCATCAAGGGGAAAGCATTTCTTCAAATTCTTTCTAATTTCTCTTACCCTACAAAACATGAAATAGTGAATTTATAGAGCTAATAAATTCAGCTTTAAAATGTTCAAATAAATCATTGGTTTCAGCTCTTATATCTCTAGTTCCTGCAGCAGATTTGGAAAGTTAAGAAAAAAATTATCTAGAATCCTTACCAGCCTTGGAGATTCCTCTTGAATACCTTATGCATAAATCACAAAAATCATCATATTATAGTTGAAAAACATCACCTTTTCCTATCAAATTTAAGAGTTCTAAAAACTCGTCTTTGATTCCTTTGAGTAGGAGCGTTTTTAAGATCTCTTTTTCCAAATGCTTATGCTTTGATTTTTTAAGGTTGTATTTAAATCGCTCCACATAGTCCTCCAAGATTTCATCTTCCCCCTGTATCATATTGAAAATGTCTTCAATCACCTTGCAATAGTTTTGGTACTTCTTCAAGAATACATTCTTCATGTCCTCCCATTTTTTAATGCAGTTTCCACCAAGGCTCATGAACCATCGGAAAAATTCTCCTTTTAGAGTAAGAGGAAACACCTTCAACCTTTGATCATTAGTATAACAATCATATCCTCTACAAAGTACTTCAAATGCAAATAAAAATGTATCTGGATCTTCATTTTCCAAACCATGAAATTTTGGTAGAGTAGATGGGGGAATTATGTGCATTTGTGTCACTCCTCCTATATCTATGATAGGAAATTCAAAAGTAGCAGTGTGTTCCATTTCTTACCATTATAGAAGATGTTCTTCATGTGATACTTTAAGGCTCCTCCTTCAAATGTTCCTGTCAATTGGTTAGTGGAATGGGTGGTGCTTACATCACCACTTAAGTGAAATGATAATATTTCTTCAAATTTCTACCTTTTTCTACTTAGTTATTCATAAAAAACCCTATTCCTATTTAACCTCTATGCATTTGCTGAAAATCAGGTAGTTGAGTAAGTGTTTTACTTGTTTGTTACGTAGGTTCTTACCTCCCGTTTTTAATACCCAATTATTTTACAGCACGTAGATAAAAAGAAACTACTTTTAAACACTCTCCCTGAAATGAGGTATGTATCTACAGCCAGATATTAGTTTGGTTGTGCTATTTGACTTCCTTCCCTGGCAACGATGAAAAAATGTTCGATAAAATTAATTTCTTAATAAAAACAACTAATCACATATTCATTAATTATCAACGAAGGAACATCTTTTTATTTCAAGGAAATCGGAAAAATATATGCATAGAAAATACCAACAAATAACACTAGTTCTACATGATTATGTTCTACACTATCAAGCTCATTCAAAAAGAAATAAAATGCAAGACTTGAAAAGCAATACTGAATCTCAAAAACATAAACTAAATGACAGGAAAATAATTATGCTAATCACACGAATTGAAATAATACTAAATTAAACGACACATTGCTAAATTTTAAATTTAACCTATTACACTCAACATAATTCAAATGAAATCTAGAGCAGTGAATTAAATGAGTTCTAGAAATTGCACGAAACAAAAAATATAGAACATTCAGCAAACAAAAAATTACTTTTAAAGAAAGGAAATCTACTTTAAGGAATGACAATTGAAATTCAAATAAACAAGCATGCAACTAAACTACTTTAGATGTTCAAGGCAACATCTCGTCCAAGGTAGTGGGACCAACTGCCCAAGACTTAGTTCTACCTTGAGAAATAATTCAGATTAGATTACAAGTAACAAATGTAGAAATCAATGGATAACTTCCTTCATTTAAATATATAAGAGAAATAATTATATTAGAATGAAACTCTTAGCTTTGTCTCAATTTCAAAAATTATCCATCTCGTATTCAGAAATTGTTTATTCATTCATCCAACAATTGTTCGTCTATTCTTTCCCCCTCTCTTTGATCTCTGTCTTCATTTAAATATGCAGAGAGAAAAGAGAAATTAAAACTAACTTAATTACAAAATGATTTACCATTACAATTTTAGATTCTCTACAACAAATTGATTAGCAATATGAGATCTGAAATATCATGACTCAAATGGAGCAAGTCGAATTTGGTATTGCAATTGGAAGAATTTGGAACACGCCCACAACAGTAAATCTAAGAAAATCAGCTTCAAAGAAATGTGTGGTTCTCTCAATCCAAACCAAATTTTAGAAAAATTCTAATGGGAAAACTAAATTGGTCCATTCTGCACAAAACCCATGTCTCATATTTTCAAATTCATCTTCGTTTGTCCGAAATAGCCAATGCAAAACTATCACTTCTTATTCCAACAAATTTCTGAGTTGGAATAATTGGAGATTGAATTTCCAATTTGGAAGAGATCTTGGAGGCTAAAATCATGAGTGATGTTATAACAAATTCGTTAATAAACCATCATTGGAAAAATAATGCTTAATAATCTTCAATTTATTAAAAATAAAGGATAAAAAGTAGTATTGATCCATAAGAGCATAAATAATTATAAAATGGAATTATGTGATAAAGAATGGTAGAAATGGATGAAATAGACGTTAGAAAGTGGTAATAATAATGACATATTTGCATCACAACAATCATGCAATCTAAAAAAATTCTTCATGCCAAGTAACACGCATAAATAGTAGGAAAATACGGGGGGGTGAATCAGTATTTACTGCATAATCAAAACTTTCTACTTTTTCATTCCTTAAAACCCATACGCTACTTTCCTTCAGTAAACTAGCGTGTATACGCGGATCCCCTTTATGAAACTAGCGTATACATAGAGATTTAGATATGTCATTAAATCTTCACTTAAACCATTCCATCATTTATTCATCATATATTCAATAAGAAGTAAACAGGTGCAGTAAGAACAGAATAAACCATCACACAAAGCATCACACATGAACACCAGGATTTTTAGGTGGAAACCCAAATCGGGAGAAAACCACCGCTGTAGTTGCTCAGCCTTCAATATTTTATTATAGAGAAAACATCTTACAACATGTTTGAGCGCGGACGACTGACAGGCTGCCTAGCTGCGTTTTACCCGACTACTCTCTGGAAAAGGAAACTACAACCCCCTGACTCGTTTACCAGCCTCTCCTGGAAGGGAGCTACGACCCCCCGATCTCGTTTACCAGCCTCTCCTGGAAGGGAGCTACGAACCCCCGATCTCGTTTACCAGCCTCACCTGGAAGGGAGCTACAACCCCCTGACTGAAGGCTACAACCCTCAGCACCACCTTGGACCACGTTTCATCAATTTTCACACTGGATCCAACAACTTCAATAGAACACAACTTGCAGACCACAATTCATCATATTTCCGGACTGAACCCTTTTCGCCTTTTTTAAACTGTGTACATCGTTAACGATTCATATCAACACGGATCGGATAAGCAGAAACACGGTAGAGCAGGATCGATGTTCATACCCCTTGCTTCGACAAACCCTAGTGTGAATACGCGCTTTTAGCTAACCGTATACATTATGCTCCGCGCTTTCAATCCCACAAACCGGTGTGCCACCTGGAGCAACATATTTTATTGCGCATACGCGCTTTCTCTTCGCTGAAGCTGCGTATATACGCGCTTCCTCCGCGTCGAAGTAGCGTGTAGATCTTCAATTATTCCAGAGCAGCATACTTCTTCAGATCAGATATTCAGTTCAGATTTACCCTTTCACTTCAGACAGATGTTCGCCTAGATGTTCGCCTCATCACAGATCTAGGCCTTCCATAAACAGATCTAGCAAATACAAGTACATTTCAGATCTAGAAGTCCCGCTTCATCATTTCTTCATAAGTGCATCATAGATTCAGATCTATCAACAAACCTTTACCCTTTCCATACGGATATACTTCATAGAGAAGTATTTATTCAAGTTCAGACATCTTGCTCCCACACTCATCATTTGCACAATGAATTTCTTCTCCTTATATATGATTACCCTTTGTCAATACCATGAGCCCCTTTTTCAATACCACGGGCACCAATACCATGAGCCTTCAATACCACGGGCGCCTTCTTCAATACCATGAGCCTTCAATACCCCGGGCCCCTAGATTTTCACTTTTTGAGCGCTTTAGCCCATACGCGACTTGGCACGTTCTTTTCCGCGTGCATACGCGATTTCCCCTAGTCCAATCCGCGTATACCAAGAGACATACTCTTTTTCATCATACTTTGAGTACATTCTGAATTCCTTTCTTCATTGCCTTTTGTTCACACTATAGATACATCAGATTTCCTTCATCGAGGACATATGCTATCAAGCACAACTTCATCAAGTAAGTTGTCATCATCTTCATCAAGTGGGTTGCCTTTCAAGGACAACACTCAGCATCATATAAACATCATATCACATCAGAGTTACATCATTTACCAAGTCCATCAAGTCAAGAATAACTTCATCAGGTGGATTGCCATCAAGGACAACATATGTCAACAGTCGCATGTCTTTATCTTCATTCAGAGGGTTGCCATCAAGGACAACATCCTGCATCATATTTCCAACAATCTCCCCCTTTGGACTTGATGGCAACCATGATGGTGTTTGGTTACCACAACAGATAGATACATTAAGAATACAATGACACCATGTCATTCTCCTTATTTTCCATGCCACTCTCTCCATTTTTGGCATCATTCAAACACCATGACACTCTCCCCCTTTGACATCAAGGGCAAAGGGCACATCATTATCTTCATTCACACACCATGTCACTCTCCCCCTTTGACATCAAGGGCAACGGACAAAACCAGCAGATCAAAACCAACACACTTACCCTTTTCTCCTTATGTGGAAGAAACATTCTGCAGATCTGATATGTGCTGAAGTGGCCAAGCTCCCCCTGAGTTCATGCTGAATCTTCAAACATATTTTTCAATAAAGTACATGACTCTTCCTATCACCAAAGACTCATACTTACATCAAATATCCAACCAAGTGGATTTACATATGAGACTCAACTACCCAACCAAGTGGGTTTACAAATTTGAATCAGCTACCCAACCAAGTGGGTTTACAAAAATGACAAGTCCTTACATGACTGAATATTACAATTTTACAACATGGGTCTCCACCAGACCTTTTCATACAAATACAAATATAGCTTTTAAGACCAACACCAGAAAATCCTCAAGAAAGAGAACATATTTCAGAACCATAATCATGCCAACCATCAAACTACAAATATGACTTTTCATGAATTCTACCAAGAAGACCTCGGGAGGGATCATATATCGTAACCACCATAATGCTCGCAATGCATTATACTCGCCAGAAACTAATGCTCCCCCGATCTGCAACTGCTATCTTTCCAAATGACTAAGGCCCCTTAGTTTGTGCATCCCGAAAACTTCCACCAACAAATCATCAAGGCATCTTCATCAAAACATTAGAAACAATGGAGAAGGACCCCCTCACCACGTAGAGTTACCAAACAAAGATCGTAGATACCAAATGCGCACAATGAATAGCGAAGAGAGTCAATCCAACCAAAAATTGTCAGCAACCAACCATACGCGGTTTTCTATGCAGGAACTCGCGTATATACGCGACTGTGTTTCAGGAAACCCGCGTATCCCAAGCCATCTTCTAAATTTCAACCAGATCTGATTCTCTGTGAGGCAAAGACAGTGTTCAGCTTCTTTCTGAATGCTTCCCTGGACTACAGATAGATAGAACAGTGCAGTTGCATCTTCAAGCGTCATCCAACGGTTGTAGCATAAGCACATTAGTAACCAAGCCTTCAGATTCTTTGCATCATCAATACAATCTTTCCAAGAGAGATTATCATACCAGAACAACATCTTCACACAAGTGTCAAACAATCATTCATGTGGTCCACCACCATCCTACCTCACCATGATCTCCAAGATCTAACATGAAGTAACATATGTAGGCAAAAGATCTCAACCATAGTAACAAACTATGCATGATCTAATCTTATTTCTGAATCACACGACATCCAACTCATCCATGTGTGAGTACAAAAGATACTTATTAGCAACCAGGGCTCAAAATCTCATCATAATAAGCCATGTACCAAGTCATCTTCATTTGATCATGAGTATCACAAAAACCAGAGAATAAGCAATCATATTGCCAACAATGCAATCATTAGTATTCAACCTGCTGCTCCCCCTAAACCAGTGCTCTTCCTTAACTTTGTGCAATCTGAAACACCTTCAACAGCAAACAATCTCTGCATGATCTGTCCTTCTTTATGAATTATAAGATTTCAACGAATACTCTTCATCAACAAGAACAGACTCAAAAATAACCTTCTAACATAGGAAAACAAGTATCATGTCATTATAATCATGAATGTAACTGCATTACCAAGGTAAGGCAATCATCGCTAGCCGCATCGATGCTCCCTCAACCTTCGTTTCCTGTATCTTCATGATTATATGAATTTTTATCCTCAATGAATACGCGATCGTGTACGATTAAACTCGCGTGTATACGCGACTTTGTTCATATAACCTCGCGTATGGAAAGTGAAGCATAGAATTTTTCATCTTCCTTCTTCTTCCTGAGCTTGTACCTCCTGTACCTGTCTTTTATTTACACCAGATGCTCTGTCAAAAATTCATATAACCAAAGTAATCAAATCAACCATGAGAGTCATCATGCATTGCTCCCCCTATGATGATACATTACTAAATCTCATAATGTATCTCACATCATTCCTGCAGTCAATCAGAGAAGTAAGCTTCAGAAGCGGATGACTGCAGTAGGGTCTGAATTCCCTACGTTTCTGATCGGTCCTCCTTCTTCTTCCAGATTTGTTTGAACTTTCTATCTGTGTACTGGAAGTTATCCACTTTCCCAGATCTGTTCATCCTGCATTCTTTTTCTACATGTCCATACTTGTTACAAGCATAACATCTCATGTGACCAGAGAAATAAACATAAGAATCATGATGAGTATTTCTAATCTTCCTCCTTTTACAATTAGCTGCTTTATGTCCATACATGTTACATGAGAAACAATATCCCTTGAAGAAACCAGAGTACCTTTCTATGTAGGAACTGTTTGATTTAGGCTGAAATGATCTGCTCCTGCAATTTGCTGCAACATGCCCATAATTATGACATTTGAAACATTCAACATTATTGAATGATTTCCTTTGAGATTTCATCATTGTTGGTTGACCTTTTGTTTCTTTCAACTCTTCAGGTTTTGCATTGACTACCTTTGAATCTTTAGCACTACCTTGTGAACCAGATTCTCCTTTAACAGTTTCATGAAAACCAAGACCGTGTTTGATAGAAGGAGACCTTTGATTACTCAGAATATTGTCCAAAATATTAGTACTATCTTGAAACCTCAAAAGTTTAACCTTTTCTTCTAATTTACCTTTGAGAATGTTTACCTCAACCTCCAAGGCTTGACATTGCTTTGTCATGCTTTCTTCTTTTCTTCTTCCATCTTCTACTTGATCCTTCAGATTTAGAATTTCTTCTTTCAACCAATTTTCGTTTTCTTCACATGTTTGTTGCAGCTCTTCATTCTTCTTCTTCGATGCTTCGAGATCTACTTTCAGAGAGATGATTTCTGATTCAAGTCCTTCATTCTTCTTATTTGATATTTCTGGATCACTTTTGAGAGAAATGATTTCAGCCTCAAGTTCTTCATTCTTCTTATTCGAGTCTTCCAGATCTTCTTTGAGAAAGACGATTTCTGCTTCAAGTCTTGCATTCTTCTTGTTTGATTCTTCGAGATCCGCTTGTAGACGTCTCTAAGACGTACCTCAGATTTTTGCTCCAAGTTCTTCATTTTCATTTAGTTGTAGAGGTTCCTCACTCTTCTTACTTGATGCTTCTAGAGAGATGACTGTAGCTTCAAGACCTTCATTCTCCATTTTCCCCATTGTTACGGATCTCCTTCAAGCGATTAAGCTTCTGCAGAAGGACCACGCTTTGATACCAATTGTTGGGAAAATACTGAGAGGGGGGGGTGAATCAGTATTTACTGCATAATCAAATCTTTTTACTTTTTCATTCCTTAAAACCCATACGCTACTTTACTTCAGTAAACTAGTGTATATACGCGGATCCCCTTTATTAAACTAGCGTATACACAGAGATTTAGATATGTCATTAAGTCTTCACTTAAACCATTCCATCATTCATTTATCGATATTCATCAGCAAGAAACATGTGCAAGAAGAACAATAACCATCACACAAAGCATCACACATGAACAATGTGATTTTTAGGTGGAAACCCAAGTCGGGAGAAAACCACCGCCGCGCTGTTCACCTTCAATATTTTATTATAGAGAAAACATGTTACAACATATGTGTCAAGTAGACATTTCACCAAAGACGCAGTACCCACCGCGCCGTTTACCAGCCTCTCCTGGAGGGGAGCTCCAACCCCCTGACTCGTTTACCAGCCTCTCCTGGAAGGGAGCTACGACCCCCTGATCTCGTTTACCAGCCTCTCCTGGAAGGGAGCTACAACCCCCTGACTGAAGGCTACAACCCTCAGCACCTCTCTGGACCACGTTTCATCAATTTTCACACTGGATCCAACAACTTCAATAGAACACCACTTGCAAGCCACATTTCATCATATTTTCATACTGGACCCTTTCCATACTTTTAAGCACAAACATACGTCACCAACAGATACATATCAACACAGATCAGATATCAGAAACACAGCAAAACAGATCAGATATTTCATACCCCTTGCTTCAGCAAACCCTAGTTTGCATACGCGCTTTCCCTTTACTGATGTCGCGTATATACACGCTTCCGTCCACACAAACCAGCGTATACCTCAGTGTATATTTCATTGCGCATACGCGCTTTCACTTCAGCGAAGCCGCGTACATACGCGCTTCCTCCGCGGCAAAGTAGCGTATAGATCTTCAATCATTACAGAGCAGCATACTTCATCAGATCAGACATTCAATTCAGATTCAACCCTTTACTTCAGACAGATGTTCGCCTAGATGTTCGCCTCATCACAGATCTAGGCCTTCCATAAACAGATCTAGCAAATACAAGTACATTTCATATCTAGAAGTCCCGCTTCATCATTTCTTCATAAGTGCATCATAGATTCAGATCTATCAACAAACCTTTACCCTTTCCATACAGATATACTTCATAGAGAAGTATTCATTCAAGTTCAGACATCTTGCTCTCACACTCATCCTTTGCATAATGAATTTCTTCTCCTTATATAGGTTTATCCTTTTCAATACCATGAGCCCCTTTTTCAATACCATGGGCCAAAACAATACCATGAGCCCAAAACTACCTGGACGGGGTCAATTAGGCGGATCATTACCCAATACCATGGGTCAATACCATGGTGGTTACCCTTGGTTTTGCACTTTTTGAGCGTTTTAGCCCATACGCGACTTGACAGTTTCTTTTCCGCGTGCATACGCGAATTCCCCTAGGCCAATCCGCGTATACCTAGAGACATACTCTTTTTCATCATAGAATATAGCACATGCTGAAATCCTTTCTTCATTGCCTTCTGTACTCACTGTAGATACATCAGATTTCCTTCATCAAGAACATATTCTATCAAGCACAACTTCATCAAGTAAGTTGTCATCATCTTTATCAGATGGGTTGCCTTCAAGGACAACACTTCGCATCATATTGTCAACAAACATCATATCACATCAGATTTACATCATTTACTAAGTCCATCAAGTCAAGCATAACTTCATCAGGTGGATTTCCATCAAGGACAACACATGTCAACAGTCAAATGTCTTCATCTTCATTCAGTGGGTTGCCATGAAGGACAACATCATGCATCATATTTCCAACAATCTCCCCCTTTGGACTTGATGGCAACCATGATGGTGTTTGGTTACCACAACAGATAGATACATTAAGAATACAATGACACCATGTCATTCTCCCTAATTGCCATGTCACTCTCTCCATTTTTGGCATCATTCAAACACCATGTCACTCTCCCCCTTTGACATCAAGGGCAAAGAGAACATCATTATCTTCATTCACACACCATGTCACTCTCCCCCTTTGACATCAAGGGCAACGAACAAAACCAGCAGATCAAAACCAACACACTCTCCCCCTTTGACATCAAGGGCAACGGGCGGATCAAAACCAACACACTTACCCTTTTCTCCTCATGTGGAAGAAACATTCGTATCCGATATGTACGAAGTGGCCAAGCTCCCCCCGAGTTCATGCTTCAATCTTCAAACATATTTTCAATGAAGTACATGACTCTATGACTTTCCTATCACCAATGACTCATACTTACAACAAATATTCAACCAATTGAATTTACATATGAGACTCAACTACCCAACCAAGTGGGTTTACAAATTTGACTCAGCTACCCAACCAAGTGGGTTTACAAAGAGTGACTCAGCTACCCAGTCAAGTGGGTTTACAAATTTTGACAAGTCCTTACGTGACTGAATATTACAATTTTACAACATGGGTCAACAAGACCTTTTCATCAAACTACAAATATGACTTTTCATAACCAACACCAGAAAGTCCTCAAGAAAGAGAACATATTTCAGAACCATCATAATGCCAACAATGCATTATACTGCCAAATCACGTTCTAACTGCAACCAAGCAATCTTTCCAAATGACTAAGGCTCCCCTTGCTCAGGCATCCAAAACTTCCACCAACAAATCATCAAGGCATCTTCATCAAAACATTAGAAACAATTAAGAGAACTCGAGCACCACGTAGATACCAAACGCATCGTAGATACCAAAATGTGCGCATTGTACCAGGCCGAAAGAGTCAACCAACCAAAAATTGCTAGCAACCAACCATACGCGGTTTTCTGTGCAGGAACTCACGTGTATACGCGACTGTGTTTCAGTAAACCCGCGTATCCAAAGCCATCTTCTAAATTCAACCAGAACTGATCCTCTGTGAGAAAAATGCAGTGTTCAGCTTCTTTCTGAGGTATTTGAATGCTTCCTTGGACTACAGATAGATGGAACAGGGTAGTAGTTTCTTCAAAAGTCATCCAACGGTTGTAGCATAAGCACATTAGTAACCAAGCCTTCAGATTCTTTGTAGCATCAATACAATCTTTCCAAGAAAGTTTATCATATCAAAACAACAACTTCCCATAAGTGTCAAGCAATCATTCATGTGGTCCACCACCATCCTACATCACCATGACCTTTAAGATTTAACATGAAGTAACATATGTAGGCAAAAGATCTCAACCATAGTAACAAACTATGCATGATCTAATCTTATTTATGAATCACACGACATCCAACTCATCCATGTGTGAGTACAAAAGATACTTATTAGCAAACTGTGGCTCAAAATCTCATCATAATAAGTCATGTAACAAGTCATCTGTATTTGAGCATGAGTATCACAAAAACCGTAGAATAAGCAATCATATTGCCAACAATGCAATCATTAGTATTCAACCTCGCCGCTTCCCCTAAACCAAAGGTTTCCTTAACTTGTGCATTCGAAACACTCAACAAGAAACAATCTCTCGCATGATCCGTCCTTCTTCGAATTATAAGATTTCATTTTATACTCTTATCAACAAGCAATCATAATTCCAACTGTATAACCTTCAACATAGGAAACCAAGTATCATGTCATTATTATCATGAATGCAACTTTAATAATGTTAACAAACGATATCAATGCTAGCCGATCGATCTGACCCCGAACTCGCTCCGCATCTTCGCTTTCATATGAATTTCTTATCCTCAATGAATACGCGACCGTGTCTCTGGACAAACTCGTACACTTTCAACTTGGTTCATCGAACTCCGCGTATGGAAAGTGAAGCATAGAAATTTTTCATCTTCCTTCATCTCCTCCTGAGCTTGTACCTCCTGTACCTGTCCTTTCCACATCAGATGCGTTGTCAGAAGTAAACCTAACCATAGTAATCAAATCAACCATGAGAGTCATCATGCATTGCTTCCCCTATGACGATACATTACTAAATCTCATAATGTATCCCACATCATTCCCCGCAACAATCGAGAAGTAAGCTTCGTGCTGATGACTCAGTAGGGTCCGAATTCCCTACGTTTCTGATCGGTCCTCCCTCTTTCTTCCGCATTTGTTTAAATCATCCGTGTGCCGGAAGTTATCCAATTTCTCATATCTGTTCAACCTGCATTCCTTTTCTACATGTACATACTTGTTGCAAGAATAACATCTCATGTGTCCAGAGAAATAAGCATAAGAATCATGATGAGTATTTCTAATCTTTCTCCTTTTACAATCAGCTGCTTTATGTCCATACTTGTTACATGAAAAACAATATCCCTTGAAGAAACCAGAGTACCTTTCTATGTAGGAACTGTTTGATTGAGGCTGAAATGATCTGCTCCTGCAATTTGCTGCAACATGCCCATATTTATGACATTTGAAACATTCAACATTATTGAATGATTTCCTTGGAGATTTCATCATTGTTGATTGACCTTTTGTTTCTTTCAACTCTTCAGGTTTTGTATTGACTTCCTTTGAATCTTTAGCACTTCCTTGTGAACTAGATTCTCCTTTAACAGTTTCATGAAAACCAAGACCAAGTTTTATAGAAGGAGACCTTTGACTACTAAGAATATTATCCAGAATCTTAGTACTATCTTGAAACCTCAAAAGTCTAACCTTTTCTTCTAATTTACCTTTGAGAATGTTTACCTCAACCTCCAGGGATTGACATTGCTTTGTCATGCTTTATTCTTTCCTTCTTCCATCTTCTACTTGATCCTTCAGATTTAGAATTTCTTCTTTCAACCAATTTTCGTTTTCTTCACATGTTTGTTGCAGCTCTTCATTCTTCTTCTTCGATGCTTCGAGATCTTCTTTGAGGGAGACAATTTCTGCTTCAAGTCTTGCATTCTTCTTATTTGATTTTTCAGACCTACTTTATGGAAATGATTTCGCTTCAAGTTCTTCATTCTTCATTTGGATTCTTCAAGATCCGCTAGTAGAGAGATGATTCCACTTCCAACCGCATTCTTCTTGTCTGATTCTTCAAGATCCGTTTCGTAGACGTTCTATGCATTTACCGTATTTTTGTTCCGGCTCTTCATTTTCATTTAGTTGTAGAGGTTCCTCACTCTTTCACTTGATGCTTTGTGAGAGATGATCGTAGCTTCAAGACTCATTCTTCATTTTCCCGCTTGTTACGATTCCTTCAAGCGATCAAGCTTCTGCAGAAGGACCACGCTCTGATACCAATTGTTGGGAAAAATACCGAGAGGGGGGGGGGTGAATCAGTATTTACTGCATAATCAAAACTTTCACTTTTTCCTTCTTCTAAAAGGCATACGCTACTTTCCTGAACTAGACGTGCGTATATACGCGGATCCCCTTTATTAAACTAGCGTATACACAGAGATTTAGATAAGTCATTAAATCTTCACTTAAACCATTCCATCATTTATTTATCAGATATTCAATAAGCAGTAAACATGTGCAGTAAGAACAGAATAACCATCACACAAAGCATCACACATGAACACCAGGATTTTTAGGTGGAAACCCAAGTCGGGAGAAAACCACCGCTGCAGTTGCTCGGCCTTCAATATTTTATTATAGAGAAAACATCTTACAACATATGTGCTGGCGCAGACTTGACCAACACGCAGGCACCCACCTGCGCTCGTTTACCAGCCTCTCCTGGAAGGGAGCTCCAACCCCCTGACTCGTTTACCAGCCTCTCCTGGAAGGGAGCTACGACCCCCGATCTCGTTTACCAGCCTCTCCTGGAAGGGAGCTACAACCCCCTGACTGAAGGCTACAACCTTCAGCACCACCTTGGACCACGTTTCATCAATTTTCACACTGGATCCAACAACTTCAATAGAACAACACTTGCAAGCCACATTTCATCATATTTCCAAACTGGACCCTTTCCATACTTTTAAGCACAAAGATACATCACCAACAGATACTTATCAACACAGATCAGATAGCAGAAACACAGCAGAACAGATCAGATATTTCATACCCCTTGCTTCAGCAAACCCTAGTTTGCATACGCGCTTTCCCGTCACTGATGTCGCGTATATACGCGCTTCCGTCCACACAAACCAGCGTATACCTCTGTATGTATTTCATTGCGCATACGCGCTTTCTCTTCACTGAAGCCGCGTATATACGCGCTTCCTCCGCGGCGAAGTAGCGTATAGATCTTCAATCATTACAGAGCAGCATACTTCATCAGATCAGATATTCGGTTCAGATCTAACCCTTTACTTCAGACAGATGTTCGCCTAGATGTTCGCCTCATCACAGATCTAGGCCTTCCATAAACAGATCTAGCAAATACAAGTACATTTCAGATCTAGAAGTCCCGCTTCATCATTTCTTCATAAGTGCATCATAGATTCAGATCTATCAACAAACCTTTACCCTTTCTATACAGATATACTTCATAGAGAAGTATTTATTCAAGTTCAGACATCTTGCTCCCACTCTCATCATTTGCACAATGAATTTCTTCTCCTTATATATGATTACCCTTTGTCAATACCATGAGCCCCTTTTTCAATACCACGGGCACCAATACCATGAGCCTTCAATACCACGGGCGCCTTCTTCAATACCATGAGCCAAATCAATACCATGAGTCTTCAATACCACGGACCCCTGGTTTTGCACTTTTTTGAGCGCTTTTACCCATACGCGACTTGGCACGTTGCTTCCCGCGTGCATACGCGACTTCCCCTAGACAGATCTGCGTATGCCTTGAGACATACTCTTTTCACCATAGATTTAGCACATGCTGAATTCCTTTCTTCATTTCCTTTTGTACTCACTGTAGATACATCAGATTTTCTTCATCAAGAACATATTCTCTCTAGCACAACTTCATCAAGTAAGATGTCATTATCTTCATCAAGTGGGTTGCCTTTCAAGGACAACACTCAGCTTCATATTGTCAACAAACATTATATCACATCAGATTTACATCATTTACCAAGTCCATCAAGTCAAGAATAACTTCATCAGGTGGTTTGCCATCAAGGACAACACATGTCAATAGTCGCATGTCTTCATCTTTATTTAGTGGGTTGCCATCAAGGACAACACTCTGCATCATATTTCCAACAATCTCCCCCTTTGGACTTGATGGCAACCATGATGGTGTTTGGTTACCACAACATATAGATACATTAAGACACCATGTCACTCTCCCAAATATTTGACATCATTATCTTTTCTTCATTCAAACACCATGTCACTCTCCCCCTTTGACATCAAGGGCAAAGGGCGGATCAAAAACCAACAGATCAAAACCAACACACTCTCCCCCTTTGACATCAAGGGCAACGAGCAGAACAAAACCAACACACTCTCCCCCTTTGACATCAAGGGCAACGGGCGGATCAAAACCAGCATACTCTCCCCCTTTTTCTCCTCATGTGGAAGAAGCGTTCTGCAGATCTGATATAAACTGAAGTGACCAAGCTCCCCCTGAGTTCATGCTGAATCTTCAAACATATTTTCAATGAAGTATATGACTCTATGACTTTCCTATCACCAATGACTCATACTTACATCAAAGATCCATCCAAGTGGATTTACATATGAGACTCAACTACCCAACCAAGTGGGTTTACAAATTTGACTCAGCTACCCAACCAAGTGGGTTTACAAAAATGACTCAGCTACCCAACCAAGTGGGTTTGCAAATTGACAAGTCCTTACATGACTGAATATTACAATTTTACATCATGGGTCTCAACCAGACCTTTTCATCAAAATACAAATATGAATTTTCATAATCAATACCAAAAAGACCTCAAGAGAGATCATATATCAGAACCACCATAATGCCAGCAATGCATTATACTCAGCAAAACTAATGCTCCCCCTGAATCTGTGCAACCAAGCAACCTTTCCAAATGACTAAGGCTCCCCCTTATTTTGTGCATCTTGAACACTTTCAACAACAAATCATCAAGGCATCTTCATCAAAACATTAGAAACAGAGATATGAGAACTGGAACACCACCAGAGATACCAAACAGCATCAGAGATACCAAACATCACTGCAGCTGTGCTAAAGAGAGCTGACTCCAAGCAAAAATTGTCAACAATCAGACATACGCGGTTTTTTGTGCATGAACTCGCGCACATACGCGACTGTGTTTCAGGAAACCCGCGTATCCCAAGCCATCTTCTAAATTTCAACCAGATCTGATTCTCTGTGAGGCAAAGACAGTGTTCAGCTTCTTTCTGAGATATTTGAATGCTTCCCTGGACTACAGATAGATAGAATAGTGCAGTTGTGTCTTCAAGCGTCATCCAACGATTGTAGCATAAGCACATTAGTAACCAAGCTTTCAGATTCTTTGCAGCATCAATACAGTCTTTCCAAGGGAGATTATCATACCAGAACAACATCTTCAAATAAGTGTCAAGCAATCATCCATGTGGTCCATCATCACCATGATCTTCAAGATTTAACATGAAGTGACATATGTAAGCAAGAGATCTTAACCATAGTAACAAACTCTGCATGATCTAATCTTATTTCTGAATCAAATGACTTCCAACTCATCCATGAGTGAGCACAAAAAATACTTTTCAGCAAACAAGGCTCAAAATCTCATCATAATGAACCATATACCAAGTCATCATCATTTGAGCATGAGTATCACACTAACCAAAGAATAAGCAATCATATTGCCAACAATGCAATCATTAGTATTCAACCTGCTGCTCCCCCTAAACCAGTGCTCCTTCTTAACTTATGCAACCTGAAAACGTTCATCAGCATCATTAGCAACAATCTCTGCATGGGCTGCCATTATCTCCGAATTATAGGACTTTCATCTCAACAATGAATACTCTTCATCATAAAGCAACCAGGATTCATCCATAATCTTCAACACAAGAACCCATGTATCATTTCATTATCATGAGTATAACCAGAATGATGCTAACAGTGCAATCATCAGCAGTCAGACTGATGCTCCCCCTGGACCTCTGCTCCAGATCTTCAGCTATCAGATAAATTCTCTTATCATCAATGCGTACGCGACTGTGTCTGATGAAACTCGCGTGTATACGCGACTTTTGTGAATAGAACCCGCGTATGGAAAGTGAAACATAGAAATTTTTCACATTCCTTTATCTCCCCCTAGACTTGTCCTTCCTGTACCTGTCTTCTTCATATCAGATGTTCTGTTAGAAATACATATAACCAGAATAATCAAATCAACCATGAGAGTCATCATGCATTGCTCCCCTTGTGATGATACATTACTAAATCTCATAATGTATCCCATATCATTCCTGCAGTCAATCAGAGAAGTAAGCTTCCAGAAGCGGATGACTGCAGTAGGGTCTGAATTCCCTACGTTTCTGATCGGTCCTCCTTCTTTTTCCAAATTTGCTTGAGCTTTCCAATTGTGTGCTGAAAATTGTCCACTTTCCCAGATCTGTTCATCCTGCATTCTTTTTCTACATGTCCATACTTGTTACAAGCATAACATCTCATGTGGCCAGAGAAATAAACATAAGAATCATAATGAGTATTTCTATTCTTCCTCGTTTTACAATCAACTGCTTTATGTCCATACTTGTTACATGAAAAACAATATCCCTTGAATAAACCAGAGTACCTTTTTGAGTAGAATCTGTTTGTTTGAGGCTGAAATGATCTGCTCCTGCAATTTGCTGCAACATGCCCATAATTATGACATTTGAAACATTCAACATTATTGAATGATTTCCTTTGAGATTTCATCATTGTTGATTGACCTTTTGTTTCTTTCAACTCTTCAGGTTTTGCATTGACTTCCTTTGAATCTTTAGCACTACCTTGTGAACTAGATTCTCCTTTAACATTTTCATGAAAACCAAGACCAAGTTTGATAGAAGGAGACCTTTGACTACTAAGAATATTGTCCAGAATCTTAGTACTATCTTGAAACCTCAAAAGTTTAACCTTTTCTTCTAATTTACCTTTGAGAATGTTTACCTCAACTTCCAAGGCTTGACATTGCTTTGTCATGCTTTCTTCTTTCCTTCTTCCATATTCTACTTGATCCTTCAGATTTAGAATCTCTTCTTTCAACCAATCTTTGTTTTCTTCACATGTTTGTTGTAGCTCTTCATTCTTCTTCTTCGATGCTTTGAGATCTTCTTTCAGAGATATGTTTTCTGCTTCAAGTCCTGCATTCTTCTTATTTGATTTATCCAGGTCTTCTTTGAGGGAAATGATTTCTGCTTCAAGTCTTGCATTCTTCTTGTTTGATTCTTCAAGATCTGGTTGTAGACGTTCTATGACAGACCAGATTTTTGCTCCAAGTTCTTCATTTTCATTTAGTTGTGGAGGTTCCTCACTCTTCTTACTTGATGCTTCTAGAGAGATGACTGTAGCTTCAAGACCTTCATTCTTCCTCTTTCCCATTGTTACGGATCTCCTTCAAGCGATCAAGCTTCTGCAGAAGAACCTGGCTCCGATACCAATTGTTGAGAAAAATACTGAGAGGGGGGGGGTGAATCAGTATTTACTGCATACTCAAAACTTTTCACTTTTTCATTCCTTAAAACCCATACGCTACTTTCCTTTAGTAAACTTGCGTATATACGCAGATATCTTTCATACAACTAGCGTATACACAGAGATCTAGTTATGTCATTAGTTCTTTGCTTATTTCATTCCATCATTCATTCATCAGATGTTCAATAAACAGTAAACATGTGCAGTAAGAACAGAATAAGCCATCACACAAAGCATCACACATGAACACCAGGATTTTTAGGTGGAAACCCAAATCGGGAGAAAACCACCGCTGCAGTTGCTCAGCCTTCAATATTTTATTATATAGAAAACATCTTACAACATATGTGTTGGCGCAGACTTGACCAACACGCAGGCACCCACCTGCGCTCGTTTACCAGCCTCTCCTGGAAGGGAGCTCCAACCCCCTGACTCGTTTACCAGCCTCTCCTGGAAGGGAGCTACGACCCCCTGATCTCGTTTACCAGCCTCTCCTGGAAGGGAGCTACAACCCCCTGACTGAAGGCTACAACCCTCAGCACCACCTTGGACAACGTTTCATCAATTTTCACACTGGATCCAACCACTCGTAGAACAACACTTTTAGAGCCCCATTTCATGTAGCCCTCCAAGCTGGATACTTTCCATGCACTGCTGAGATTGACCATGAAGCAGAGATACATATAACGCCACCCGAGATATCGGTAAACCGACGGAAACAGATCGGAACCTTTCTTGTGACGGTCTTGACAAACCTAGTTTGCATACGCGCTTTCCTTTCACTGATGTCGCGCTTTCGTCCTCATCAACCGGCGTATACCTACGTGTATATTTTATTGCGCATACGCGCTTTCTCTTCGCTGAAGCCGCGTATATACGCGCTTCCTTCGCGGCGAAGTAGCGTATAGATCTTCAATCATTACAGAGCAGCATACTTCATCAGATCAGATGTTCAATTCAGATTTACCCTTTTCCTTCAGACAGATGTTCGCCTAGATGTTTGCCTCATCACAGATCTAAGCCTTCCATAAACAGATCTAGCAAATATAGATACATTTCAGATCTAGATATCCCGCTTCATCATTTCTTCATAGGTGCATCATAGATTCAGATCTATCATCAAACCTTTACCCTTTCCATACGGATATACTTCACAAAGAAGTATTCATTCAAGCTCAGACATCTTTCTCCCACACTTGTGATTTGCACAATGAATTTCTACTCCTTATATAGGTTTATCCTTTTTCAATACCATGGGTTAAAGCAATACCATGAGCCTTCAATACCACGGGCCAAAGCAATACCATGAGCCTTCAATACCACGAGCCAAATCAATACCATGAGTCTTCAATACCACGGGCCCCTGTTTTTGCACTTTTTGAGCGCTTTTGCCCATACGCGACTTATCACGTTCTTTCCCGCGTGCATACGCAACTTCCCCTAGACATATCTGTGTATGCATAGAGACATACTCTTTTCATCATACTTTGAGCACATTCTGAATTCCTTTCTTCATTGCCTTCTGTACACACTGTAGATACATCATATTTTCTTCATCAAGAACATATTCTCTCTAGCACAACTTCATCAAGTAAGATGTCATTATCTTCATCAAGTGGGTTGCCTTTCAAGGACAACACTCAGCTTCATATTGTCAACAAACATTATATCACATCAGATTTACATCATTTACCAAGTCCATCAATTCAAGAATAACTTCATCAGGTGGTTTGCCATCAAGGACAACACATGTCAATAGTCGCATGTCTTCATCTTTATTTAGTGGGTTGCCATCAAGGACAACACTCTGCATCATATTTCCAACAAAATTCTTTGAAAAAATAAATCTTTTCAAAAAGATAATTGTACAGCCTTCGGATGAAGGAAGGTACAATTATTGCAGAACCTTTAAACGTTTTCAATACGCTTATTTGCTAATTATCTGATATGGAAGTGAAAATGGAGGAAGAAGACAAGGAAACAACCTTGTTATGTTCTTTGCCTGAGTCATGGGATCACTTTGTGACATCTATCAGTCTGAGCACTATAGATACCTTATCTTTTGAATCTATTATTGGTGCTCTCTTATCTGAGGAAGTACAAAAAAAATCTAGTGTTGAGAATTCTACACCAGAATCCATGGTAGCCAGAGGTCACTCAAAGGAAAGAGGGGAGAGAGAAAGGGGTTCTTCCAGATCAAAGTCAAAGGGCAACAATAAGTGTAAAGAAAAATGTTGATACTGCAACAAACCACAACATTTCAGAAAGGATTGCTGGAAACGGAAGGAGTCGGAAAACAATAACAAGGAAGCAAATCAGGTAGATTCAGCTATGGTTGATGAGGTTTTAATTGCTGAAGCTCTTCCTATTTGTAATATCTCACAAGATTCTAACTATTGGATATTAGAATCTGGTGCTTGTCATCATATGAGTCCACATCGAAATTGGTTTTCATCATATGAAACTGTAAATGGTTGTTCTGGATTCAGGGGAAATAATGCATCTTATAAGAGTGTTGGGATTGGAAATGTGAAAATTAAAATGTATGATGGTACAATTAAAACATTATCTAATGTTAAGAATGTACCTGATCTAACTAAAAACTTGATTTCCTTGGGATTTTTGGATTCCCATGGTTATAAGTTTACAGGTCAGAATGGAATGCTAAAAGTCTCGAAAGGAGCCTTGGATGTTATGAAGGCTGAAAAGGTCAAAAACCTATACAAACTCAAAGGAAGCACTCAATTTAGTGAAGCAATGATCGTGTCAGATAAATCAGAAGAAGGTTCTCGTCTATGGCATCAGTGATTGGGTCACATGAGCGAGAAAGGTCTTCAGGTACTGATGAATCACAAGTTGCTTCCTGATTTTAAATCCTTGAAGTTGGATTTTTGTAAATATTGTGTGTTTGGTAAACAATGTAAACAAAGATTCAAGTCTAGAAATCATAATAGTAAGCAAATTTTGGACTACATTCATTCTAATCTATTGAGATCATCTCCTATTGTGTCTTATGGAGGTGCATCATAGTTTTTAACGTTTATTGATAATTTCTCCCGAAAATTTTGGGTCTATATGTTGAAAAACAAAGCTGATGTGTTTAATGTGTTTACAAAATTTAAAACAATGGTGGAAAAGAAAACAGACAAATCAATTAAATGTTTAAGAACTGATAATGGCAGTGAATTTACATCTTTAGAATTTGAACAATTTTGTAAGAATGAAGGGATTGTTAGACATAAAATTGTTGTTTATACCCCTCAGCAAAATGGCGTTGCTAAATGGATGAATCAGACTCTTATGGAAAGATCCAGAAGCATGACCAGTAATGCTAACTTGCAAAAAGAGTTGTGGGCAGAAGTAGTATCCACTGCTTGTTATTTAGTTAACAGATCACCTTCAATTGCAATAAATTGTCAAATTCCTGAAGAAGTTTGGTCAGGTCAGTCTTGTGATTATTCGCATTTGAAGATTTTTGGTTGTGATGCCTATGCTCTTATTCCTAGAAATCAACGTTCAAAATTAGATCCAAAATCAAAATGTTGTGTCTTTGTTGGATTTGATTATTCAGTGAAGGGATATAGGTTGTGGAATCCTACTTCACAGAAGATAGTCATTAGTAGAGATGTAACATTTGATGAATCTTCTCTTTTAAAATCAGATTTTGAAACAGTTGAACCGGAGCAGGTATCGCCAAGTCATCAGATTCAATTGGAGACTAAACCTTTTTCAGAAAGTTGAAAGGAAGGGGAGACTTCTGATGAAGAATGTGGAGAAGCAAAGGAAACTGGAGAAATTCCAGAACCAATTCAGCAACCAATCACTCTATGAAGGTCTACAAGGGAAATAAAAACACCTAAAAGATAAGAAGATTCTGCTTCATCGTTTGCATTGATTACTGAAGATGGGGAACCATCTTGTTATCAGGAAGTAGTTGATGATGCAGATAGAAAGATATGGAAAAAGGCTATGGAAGAAGAAATGGACTCCTTAGCAAAGAACAATACCTGGGATCTTGTAGAACTTCCTGAAGGGAGAAGTGTTGTTGGCTGCAAATGGGTCTTCAAGTTGAAAGGAAAGTTGATGGAAGTATCGAAAGGTATAAGACGAGATTGGTTGCAAAAGGGTATTCTTAGGTTGAAGGTATTGACTTTCATGAGATATTTTCACCAGTAGTTAAACTTGTTTCTATTCATATTGTGTTGGCACTAACTACTTTACATGACCTTGAGTTAGAATAGTTAGATGTTAAAACAACCTTTCTTCATGGTGATTTGGATGAAGAGATATATTTGGATTAGCCAGAAGGTTTTGTACAAGGTCACAACAGAAGATTACTTTGCAAGCTCAGGAAATCATTGTATGGCCTGAGGCAGTCGCCCAGGCAATGGTAGAATAGGTTTGACTCCTTCATGGTGAGCCAGAATTTTATCAGAAGTGAGTATGATCATTGTGTATACTTCAAAAGTTTCAATGGCATATTCATTATCTTGGTGTTGTATGTTGATGATATGCTTATTGCAAGTGAAATCATGGAAGAAATCAACAGGTTAAAGGCTCAACTCTCTAGGAAATTTGAAATGAAGGATCTTGGAGTGGAAAAACATATCTTGGGCATGGAGATACACAGAGACAGGAAGAATGGTAAGCTTTGGTTATCACAACAAAATTATGTGAAGAAAGTACTTGAAAAATTCGGTATGAACAAAGTGAAACCTGTTAATGTTCCATTAGCTTCCCATTTTAAGATTTCTTTGGATTTAAGTCCTAGAACTAATGAAGAAAATAAGTATATGTCTCATGTACCATATGAAAATGCAGTAAGCAACTTACTGTATGTGATGGTATCTACAAGACCTGACATTTCACATGTAGTTGGAGTTGTCAGCAAGTTTATGGCAAATCCATGGGAAGAACTTTGGCGAGCAGTGAAATGGGTGCTTCAGTATTTGAGATGCACAAGTGACCATTGCATCAGCTTTGATGGTCATGAAGGTACAGTCTACGGATATGTGGATGTTCATTATGTAGGTGATTTAGACAAAAGGAGTTCTACTACAAGTTATGTTTTTACTCTTGCAGGTGGAGTAATCAGTTGGATGTCAAAGCTTCAAGAGACAGTTGCTTTGTCCACTACTGAAGCAGAGTATATAGCTACTTCAGATTCCTATAAAAAGGCAATCTGGTTAAAAGGTGTGCTTGATGAGATTGGAAGGACGCAGGAGAAAGTGAATGTGTCTTGTGACAGTTAGAGCGGTATTGTTTCAGGGAAAAACACCCTAGATGTTTGTTGGGTCAAAACCTCCACAGATCAGGGCATGCTATTCCGAAGGACTCACACACAACCATACTTAAATGCTAAAAACTAGATAACAACGATAGCAGAACTCACCTGTAGTCCTGCGTTTGATGTAGATCCCGTGGGGTCCAAACCCCCAGCAACCCTTCTTCCTCCTTAACCTGGAAAACAAGAAAGAACGTGCACGGAAACCTAGTTGTATGGCATATAATTCTCCTAAACGTTAGTGTAATCCATGTGAAACATTATATAAACCATAATAAATGCTTAATAATCAATCTTTTCACATATGCAAATAGATATTAACACGTAAGTTCAGGAACAAGATGGTTCTTCATTATTATGAACAGCATGTACAGAAATAAAGAGTGGAGAGATCACCTGAACCGTTCCATGATCTTCGAGCGGACCGTCGTCCGGATCCGTCTCGCCCTTGTCTCGCTAAGATACTTTCAAGACTTGTGCACTCGAGATGGCATATAAATGGATGAACATCTCCAGGAAACAAGGGTTTCCTATAACAATTTGGAAAAGTGCAGCAGGCATGGGAATTCAGACTTGAATTGGGATTCCAATAGAGTATAATGTCTATAAAATTTCTCTCTCCCTTAGGCCATGCACATGAGAGGCTTTTATACTCCCTCAAAGTAGTTTCAATCAGTTGGAAATAGTTGGCCACGTGCTGGGGTGGTTGAACTACTAGAGTAACCATCAACCCAGCCCGAAAATACGGAATTTTTATATATTTTTTAATGATTTTAATGGCATACACAGAAAAGTACATGTGGACTCGCGTATACACGCGGAAAAGTCTGGGCATACTCGCGTATGGGAATTTTAACATTGTTTTTTATAAATTTGTTCAAGTCTGTGGGAATGGGTGCCCAAGGCCATAAAGGCAATCATGAATCATATGAAGGTGAAAAATGATGCTATAACAGCTATTCATTTGGCTACAAATCCAGCTTATCACAGCAAGACCAAGCGCAACGATGTAAGGTATCACTTTGTGAGACATGTAATCGAAGGCGGAAAAGTAGTCCTCAAGAAGGTCTGCACACAAGAGAATCATGCAGATATATTCACGAAGCCAGTTACAGTAGAGAAGTTGAGACTGTGTTTTTCTTCTCTTGGCTTGCAGAAAATAAGATGAATGGGCATGGGCAAGGGATTAGGAAAATTTTTGTCAAGGTGGAGTTTGTTAAATTATGACAACAAAATGTAAATAAGTAATTCTAGGAAAATTAATTATTGACCGTTAATTGGTTGTATAACGAAATATAGTTGCAATAACGAGATAGAATAAGTTAAAAGAAGTGGCTCAACAGGCTTGTATGTACGGAGAATCCTTTTATTAATAAGAGTTTCCAATCCTTTGCCCCGTGGAGGTTTCCTTGACACCCTGTCGAGGTTTTACCACGTAAAAATCTGTGTATTTACTTGTGTGTTGTGTATTTATCTTTCAGTTCTTTCCATTCAATTATATGCATTATATTTCCTTCTTGTTTATTATTTCCCACAACAAGCACGATGAATTCAACACAAATGGAGCCTGACCGTAATAGAGTCTTTGGATGTCCGGTTGCAGTATAGTCTTCAGATTTTGTTTTGGAGAGAATGCTTGCCTTTCTTCAGATCACTCGCCATTCTTTAGATCATTGGCCAAAATAATTTCCATGCTACTTGTGATCTTCATCGCAGCACAATGATTTCAACACATATGAATACCAACACAATGAATTCCCTGTTGCGATATAGTCTCTGGAATTCTGGTTACTATATAGTATTTTGAAGTGAAGACTCATGGGTACTATCATGCGAGACAAGTGGGTACTACCATGTTTCAACACGTGTGAGACATGTGTTTAAACACATCCGAATTCTCTGCAGTTTTGTTACAAGTCTCTTAATTTCTAAACATGAAATGTCGGCAAAACTGCCAAACTAATGTTAGCATTAATCGATTGAGACTAAAACTCTAGAGATCAAATGATATTTATCTTAAATTTTAATACATATTCCCTAGATATGAGGCCAAATAAGATGTCTAAATTGTTGATTGGTCATAATAATCATTAGAAGAATCTCATTCGTTGAAGAGGAAGTGTTTAAAAGTGATTTATAAAATATAATTTAAAAGCATTAGGTTTATTTGGATTAAACAGCTTGATTCTTCTTTGGAACTAATAAAACACCTAAAAAACATTTACATAAGTCCCTCCAGCCCGAATGGGCAAGGACTAATAACATTACAAAGTATTTTTGTTAAGATTTAACTTAACAATCATCCTACCTAATGCTTTACTGCCTTCATTATATCTCAATACCTTAACCCATTATCTGTCTTCCACGTATTACGATAACCTCCAAGAGTATCTCCTTCGAGATATCTCACAGTCTCATCCTAAATATGACTCCTCTCTATTTGACCCGTTAAATGTTGTTGTGTAAGTTTTTCATGCAAGCTACTAAGCTATTATTCACGACAAGTGTTTATAGCCCTTCGAGGGCCTTACTATGTACATAATGAATAATTTTTTTTTTTAAGACTGATCATTGAATATGACTATGTTATTGAACATCAATACTGTGTTCATGTTATCTTTTTGAAAAGGGTTTAAGGAAACTTCTTTGGTTCTCTTCCAATTTTGATTCAATGAATCGGCAGGTCCACAGTTGTATATATAAATGTCTTAGTTATATATGTTAACTATTTTTCTATGACTATTTTCTTTGATACTCTCTTGCTAACTGTATATAATTATTAAATAGTTTGGGTGCTCCTGGATTTTAATTCATCGCACCACGGATCTTGTTTCTTTAAATACAACGCAATGTCTATTGATATTTAGGTGGATATGGTAATATTCAGATAGAGCGCTCGTGCTTGGGCTTGCTCTCTATGTACTAGAAAAGTACAGGTTATTTATGTGTATTCTCTCACATAAGGTTTTACCACCTCATGAGGGTTTTCTGTTTAAATTGACTTTATTTTTCTTATGTCTTATGTTCTTCAGAAATAATTGGTTTGCTTTAATGCTATTAAACCTAAACATGTGTTCTGCTTTATTTTTCTTATTTCTTATGTTCTTTAGAAATAGTGGTTTAGTGTTTCTATTAAAGGTAAACATGTTTCGTGTAATTGTTTTAATTAATTTCTATATCAAATCTCTAGTTTCTCTTCCTATTCACTTTTGTTTTCTTTTGTTTAACTTCATTATTTTCTTTCAAGTTAAAAAAGAACTACAAATGTGTGGACCATTTCTTAAAGGGGTTTATTTCTCAACCATTAGTCTGTTAATTTTTGTCCTAATTATTCGCAATAGACTGGGGAATTCCTCCCTGGATGGACTAGTTGTCCCAATCCATTCATAATTTTTGTCCTATTTCTTCACAAAATAGACTGTCTTGTCTAGGGAATTCCTCCCTTGATGGACTAAGTATCCCAATCCATTCATTATTTTTTTTAGAGAGTCCAAGTTGTTTTCCCACTACAGTTCATGGTATCGGTTATTTTTTATCTTGAGTGTCTCTATGCATATAAATATTTTTTCTTTTCTTAACTTTATAAAAATCAAATTGATACTAAATTTATGTATCCACCCTAAACTTACATAAATATTCTATCCAATATAATTTATAACTTACTGTAATTCAATAGTCTATCCAAAAATAGCATAGAAAGAGATAATTAATAGTCTATCCAAAAATCCTATAGAAATGGATAATTAATAACTTACTATAATTCAATTTTCATAATACATAGAGACTCTTTATAGAGTCTATCCAAAAATAGTGTAGAAAGGGATAATTAATAACTTACCGTAATTCAATTTTCACAATACAGACGGACTATTTATAGAGATTAACTTAATTATATAATGCATAATAAGGACCTTTCCTTCCACCCTATATTGGGTTTATAATACTTATCTCAAATAAGTAAATCTGATGGTATCCTCCTAACCATGAGAGAGGCAATTACATCTTGAGCGCCCACCCTGAACTGACATAAATACTCTATCCAAAAATCCTATAGAAAGGAATAATTAATAACTTAATATAATTCAATTTTCACATAACTCACATAAATAGTCTATCCAAAAATCCTGTAGAACGAGATAATTATTAACATACTGTAACTCAATTTTCATAGTACCAAGACTCTGAACTCACATAAATAGTCTATCCAAAAATATTGTAGCAAGGGATAATTAATAACTTACTGTAATTCGATTTTCACAATACAGATAGACTATTTACTTATCTCAAACAAGCAAAGGTGATGGCATCCTCCCAACCATGAGACAGACAATTATGTCATGAACTCTCACTGTGCTCCTCACCATAGTAGGATTGAAATGACATTTCTTCTGGAGTTAGACCTCAATGACATTTCTTCTGGAGGTAGACCTCAAGGCCTCTGTCCAACCTTTTCTCCAATGTCACATTATAGAGTTCATGTCACCTTGCAGAGGTCCACTACTTCATACTGGCTCTAGACACTCTCACCTTACAACCCTGTAGTTGTTCATTTTCCTTTGTATAGAACCCCTTTTCCTCTCTAGGATTTTCCTTTTACCACTAGAGTAAAGGTAAGTGGCAATAACTTCTCTAATATAACTACTCTGAAATCTTGGAAACTTTTACCATGAGTTTATGGAAACCACACCATAAATTAATCTTTTATTCAAAAGAAAATAAATCGTGTTCATAAATTGATTAAGATACTAGTTAATCATGTTTTACTTGAAAATTCAAATGTATAATTTGAAATAACATAATGAAATTAAATCCAAAAAATATTTAAGAGAATATATGTTTAATAAGATATCACAATTATTTTACAAGTTTTTTTTGGGCAGAGTACTTTGTAAGTTTGTGAAAATGTAAAGTAAAAGTGACTACAAATCTGTGTTCAAATTCCCTAATACTGATCCATCATTTTAGGAGGTGGGGTTGACCTAAAATTTATATCATTGGTGGATGCAGCTAAAGGGTTTATACTAGTAGTTGTAAAAATCAACCCAACCCATAATTATAGTAATAGTCAACCTAGTGGCTATTATAGTAGTGAAAAAATCTACTTTGTAACCAACAGTGAATCCACCCCTTAACCTACTGACTAATTCTCTAGGCCGCCCCCCCCCCCTCCCACACACATATAATTTCATATATATATATATATATATATATATATATATATATATAATTTCTTAAACATGAAACCTAACTATGTTATGGAAAATTGTATTAGGATTAACATTTCAAAATATCACAGCCATTACCAAACTGAAACCAATCCTATTCATCTAAACATTATAATATCAAATATGACTATATATCATGAAAATCTTAAATATAGTAAGATTAGGGTAAGGAATTTCAAATCTGAAACATAGCTCAATTTAGGTTAGAATAATATATAAATTTATTGCAGAAAAACACAGTTGTATTAGTATATTGAAAGCAATCTTATTCATCTAAATGTTATAATATCAAATATGACTATATATCATGAAAATTTCAGATATAGTAAGGTTAGGGTAAGGAATTTCAAATATAGTAAGGTATGGGTAAGGAATTTCAACTATGACTATATATGACTTGATAGGTTAGGAATTAAGATGAATCAGAAACTAAAGTGGATTTGCACTGGTAAATATTTTCACTATTCATATTTAAATTATGAATCTTCATCTCTCTCAATATTTTATAGGTTGGGAATTAAGATGAATCAAAAACTAAAATGGATTTGTACTGGTAAGTATTCTCACTATTCATATTCATATTTAAATTATGAATCATATACCATTAGGTGCAAAAAACTACTTGTGTATTTTCTAATTTGACTATAGTAATCACACAAATACCTCCCAAAAAATTGTGTAAATTTCAAAAACTGATAGCAAGTAGCCTCATAAAGACATTATTTATTATTGTGCAAATTTAACATTTCCATATCAAAAATGGTTTTTGCAACAAAACTTATTATATTGTTGAAACTCTCGTACTTAAATACAAAGAGTAAAGAGAAAATAATTCATGAGGCACAATAATTGGTAAAGCTTTGCAAATGAGGTAACAAGCTAAGTGGGCTTGATTGTGGAGAAAAACTCCAAAATTAAGAGAGTTTTGGAATATGTGACCTCCAGAAAAATCCTAGTTACCCAGCAAGCCTAAATACTATGTTTCTTTATTCAAATCAAACCTAGTTAAAAAATGTCCCCTGCAACACTTACTAAACCCAAAATGTAGAGCAGAAATCCATACTTTTCTGCAGTAAATTCCGACATTTCTCCATACATATCGTATAAATTGAACATCAATCTTTGAACGTCAAAATGATTCAACTAATCTTATGGTGAAGGTGTAATCAATCTTAATACCCATACCCACTCGATGACTGTATCACAGTGGAGCTCCCATTTGTACCGCGTATTACAGTCCGCGTTACACTATAAGTATAATGAAAACCCCAACCCGGCATTTGATCAGTGCTCACAATAGAAACTGTCTCATACCTGCAGCAGCAAAGGCAGGGGACGCAATCTAGGAGCATGGTTGTGAAGAGCATGGCCAATATGACTATGTATTTCAAATATAGTAAGGTTAGGATAAGGAATTTCAAATATGACTATAGATTAATAATATTTTAAATATAGTAAGGTTAGGGTAAGGAATTTCAAATCTGAAACACTCATCAATTTTCATTTTATTGTAGAAAACACGTTGTATTTACAGAAAAATCTGACATTTTGGTTTTGATTTTACTATAAGGGTTCTTCCTCTAAGTATGGCTACGCCAGTATCAACCAGAAAACGGAAAAAGTCTTTGCAGTATATGCTATTTCCTTACTCTACAAAATTTCATCGAAACGGAGAAATACTTTTCATTACAAAAAGGAAATGGTCATGACTGACACTTACATATTCATGATGAGGCAGGTCGCAAACTAATCCTTTATGCAGCTACCGCTGCTTTCCAAATCCTCTGCGTTTACTGCGCCGCCAACGGCGTAATCTGCATCTCAAGTCACTGAGGTAACCGTCGAAGAAGTGTCTGAAAGACGTGGTTCAACGAGATTACTTCCCGTCCCTTCTTCACCGTTAACCTCGTTCAGATTGCGGTTCAATATTTCGATATTCGCCGCAATTATCGTCAACCCTTCTTCACATCTCTGCAGCGCACTTGACAGCTCTTCCACTCTCAATGTTCTACATTGTTGGCACAATATCCTCAACTGTTCTCTGTAGTTCGCACAATATCCAGAACATCCTCAACTGTTCTACATTGTTGGTACAGGTGATACCAGAGATCAAGCACCTCCTCCCTCGTGTTGAGAAAACGGTTTGCCATTGTTAAAAAAAACTCAAGTGAAGACAATCGACTGGAAAGATAGAGCAAGTAACACTAGGGACAGGCTCTGCAGATATGGAAATTTTCTCTATAACATAGGGCTAGTCCGAGGTTAGGCTCAAGTAACACCAGGACAGGCTCTGCAGACATGGAAATTTTCTCTATAACATAGAGCTAGTCCCAGGTTAGGCTCAGTCTAGGTTAAAAAAAAACAGAAGCTAATTATTCTAAATTTATTTGAACTTTTAAATTATTCTAATTTTTTTTTCATACTTACGCAGGTTAAGGGGCCAAATCTAATCAATTTTTTTAAAGAAGTTAGGGATACCTTTTATTATGACTATTTAACTCTATATTATTGTCACTCTACATTTGTGAAAAATAGTTAATTAACTTTAAATTTTAATTAAAAATTTATTAAAATGGTCTATTTTTATTTTATTTTAATTCAATAATAGTTATTATGGGCATAATTATATATATAAATAAATAAATATTTTTATATTTCTTTTTAGTAGTATAATTATTTATGTATTATTAATTTTTAAAAAATTAATTTAAAAAATAATAAAAATTGTCGTGGATTTAATATTGAAAAGTGAAATAAATACAGTATATTATATTATTGGTCTCTTGAATTGTGTAGACATAAGTGGACCAAATCTCACCCCAACTATTTTGCTCTTTATTGTTCAAGTGTTGATTAATATTTCATTTTCAAAAAATTCTTTATCCCATAAGTTGTGGAGACACCTTAATGTAGTGGTTTATGGTTGCAACCAAATATAGTATATTAATGGTCTTTGAGAGTCTACACATAAGTGGATCAAATCTCACCTCCATGTCATTTGTTCGTTAGGGTTCAATTTTCATGAGAACTCCTTACCCTAAAAGTACAGTGATACCTTGAGATAGTGGTGGAACATGTGGTTGCACCTTGAGAGACTATATTAATAGTGGCATGACTTGTGTGAGAATGCTTTAATCACTTCTGGATACATAAGTAGATCGGTTTCAATAGTTACTTTAATGACTTGCAAACCTCCGTTATAGCTTCGCAAAGGATAGATGCATTTAGGAAAAATATAAAAAATAATATATATATATATATATATATATATATATATATATATATATTGCGACTTTTTTAAGGCTTTTTAGGTGGATTTTTCCTTGCCTAATTTCTCTAAATTCTTGCAAGAATTCATTGAAAATAGAAGTTTGATGGGTAACCTTGCACAATTGAAGTGCCATATAGGTTTTTTAGGGTGATGAATCCATATATACAATAAAAAAACCAATTTAAATAACAAAAATCAAGATTTCACCTCAAATGTTTTCACTGGATTCTGGTACCAAAAACTCCAGAAAGTCACACTAAAGACAACTCCTATATATATATATATATATATATATATATATACAAGTCACCTGATATGGGGATACGGGGACTCGAGGAATCAGATTTGGGTATGGTGACCCCCGGAATAGGATAGTTCTAGGATACGATACATTATATATTATCTTATTATATATATATATATATATATATATATATATATCTCTCTCATATATCCTCCTCCCCTATTGTTAGTATCCTGTATTAAAGTGTTAGATATTTTTTACAGAAATTCATACAAAATTCATTGATTCAAACACAGATACTCATGAGTCATACATGATCATTGATCATTGATACATTGATACACCATACATGATACAATTGTCAAATTTACTCAGAAAGACAAGATTTAAGATAGTAAGATACTGTAGTTTTCTCATTAAGTCATACGAGTCAAAATGTGTTAGATAAGTACACTGCCAATGGCAAATAGAAATAGAAAATACAAAAAAACTATAGTCTACAAAACTACAAGGATGAAGCCTCAATGATTCAGAGACTTAGTGTCAATGAGTCATCAATCCTCATCATCATAATCAACATCAGTGTCCTCATCTCGATCATCATGCTCACCACTGCTCTCCTCTGGCTCTGATGCATCCTCCTCCTCTGCCATCTCTGCATCTGCTAGTGTGCAGTATGACACCTCTACTCCATCATCAAATGTGAAAGGCTCTAGCACTGGTGCAAAATATAGAGGGACAGTGCACTTACTGGATCCTCAAATCTCTTTGAAATAAGTCCCTTTCTCCTTACTCACACTTGCTCCTTGCTCACCCTAGCTCCTTCTCACTTCAAAAAATGAAATGGGTGAGAAACAATCAATAAAAACCACTTTATAAAAGAAACATCGCTTTTTTTTTACCTGGCTGTATCCGATTCACCGGGTACAATGTATCCATATAGGGATATGGTTGGGATACACCATACCCTGTACGGATACATCGTACCTGGTGAATTGGGGGCGAATCGGGTACGAATTTGTATCTGATATGGGGATTCGAGATTTGGTGATCCTTTTTGATGAATCGAGTTACTTATATATATATATATATATATATATATATATATATATATATATATATATATATATATATATATATATATATATATATATATATATATATATATATGGCAAGTGTATCCATGGTTTGTTGGGCTGATATATATTATTATTATTATCTAATTTTAAGGTCACGGCAAAGACATACACCAAATTGGTGTATGAGACCCCCTTGTTTGTGAGACAAGGGACCAACCTATTTGATTGCTAAGTCTACAAAAGCTAATACACCAATAAACAAAGAAATCACAATCTTCTACCATATTATATTAACAAATTCCAAAAAAACCATCTATTAATTAGAGTGTTTCTTTTGTGTAATATTTAAATCTTTAATTTTAAAGATGTATATTTTAATATATCATTAATATAAAATTAAATTAACTATTTACATCGTTTTGAATATGAAACTCCTATCCCATATCATCAATATGATTTTCAGGGAAATTATTAGAAAAAATAAAAAAATAAAGATTGAAGATATCATCATATAATTTATTTATAATTTATTTTCTAGTGTATTCACAGTGTGACCTTTTTAGTGTTTACTTTTTTTATTGGTCAAAATTTTTAGTGTGTTATAGACCACCAATGATATATTTTAATTATTGAAAAATTTCAGGGTTGTGGAGGGCTAATAGGCAGCAGCAATGGTACAAACTCTTTCGTAGGGAAATTCTCTCTCATATCTTGTTATAGGGCTTGCATTTAATAGAGTCAAGCATCCCCATTATGGAAAATTAAGGAGGGGGGATGAGAACTCATCCTTCAAATTCATTCTCAAAGGGGATAGTAGAGATGGAGCTAGAGTGAGTTCTTTCAAAAGGGAACCTCATTTATCAAAGCCCAGATATAATAGGGTAGGAACTTTTGGAGAAAATATAGCTATGGGAGCAACCTGAAAAAAAAAAACAAAAATCTAGATAAAATGCTTGCCAAAAGTAGTGAAAGATAAAAAATATGTAGTACACTCCACAAACATTTATAGGTATATCCAATATATGAAATGTCACACCTTCATTTACAAATTTATACTATTTTTGTCCTACAATAAAGGCGCTCATCCACTGGATCTAGTAGAAATGGAAGCCAAAGAGTCAAGTGGACTTGGAATTGGGAGAAGATGGTTTTTTCACGGTTAAATTCTCAAATTTGAAATATCACAACAGGGTATTCGAAGAAAGCTGGCCTTGCTTCTTCAATAATGTAGGGCTCTTCATGCGATTATGGAAGAACACCATATACTAGAGAAAGAAAAATATGCATGACTCGTTGCATTACTGAGAGAATAATAAGATGAAGAGATTCTTGAAGTAATCATATACAACTCCATTTTCCAATTTATCAATATCTCAAAAACCATAAGAAGGGGTAGTAATACATAATACACAACGATCTATGTTCACATTCCAAACCTGTACCCAAATAAGTGAAGATATCCCTCGAAATTGAAGCTTGGAAACAACCTATGAACTATGAACATGAGTGTGGAAATTTATTCTATGAATTTCCACTCACACAAGAAGAACATACCAAGTCTCCTTAGAGATAGAGTGATTTATATTTTTTTTCAGAAGTTCAAACCAAGTGCCACAACCTAAAAAATACACCAATAAACACAGAGGGCAACCCCCTTGAATCCAAGAACCAGTTTTATACTCTCCAACATCAAGAGATGGAGGAACTCATGGTATAAGAGGGAAACCCATCTACGGAATTGAAAGGTTCATTGTAGAATAAATTCAACACACTCGGAAGCTCCTCTAAAGAGCCTTCACAAGATGAATCAATACTCTTTGATGTACATGATGGAAATGAAAGTAATCAAGGTAGAAATATTGAAAGCTTGAAACTCAAAAATATCGGGAGGACTAAGAATGTAGTGGTAAATTAGCTAGAGAACCCTCCAACAAATCATTCACTAGCCTAGTCACAACCACTCCATAGTACCAAAGATTTATCACATACATCAAGCTCATTCTTGGTTGGACTAGGTATTTATACAAACCCTTTAAAGGGTACTTCTATACCTACAATAGATGATAACAGAATACACGAGAAAAGTAAAAGATAAAATTTGTAGGGAAAAGGAGGGACAATGTTAAATTTGCGGTGAGTTTAAATGCTCTTAGGATTGTTTATCCCATTCTCGCAACCCCTAAATGAGGACACCCCCATGGAATATCCAAGGCCTGGATAATAAGGGAAAGCACAAGTTTCTTAGGGATATAATTTTTGAGGATATATCGATATCATTTATACTTCAAGAAGAAAAAGGATCGAAAGAAAAGTTGAATACATTAACTAATAATTGTTGGTTGATATGTGGATTTATAACCCTAGATGCAAATGGAATAGTAGGAGGATTAGCCATCCTATGGAATCCATAGGAAGTATTGTTTTTTGATTGGTCTACCACTTGAGGCACAATTTCATGGTGCTTTTAGTACCTGCGTTCGAACGGAAAAGGAATCCTCATTATTTACATGCCATAGCTAGTAGTAGAAAAGGAATCATTTTTGTAATGGATCAAGACCTTAGGAATTCTCACAAAACCACACTTTTTGATCCTAGGAGGAGAGCTCAACAAGATAGCCTCCTTGCAAGAAAAAAGTGGAGGAATCAAGATATTAGATAAAGCTAAAAATATATTCAAAGAAACCTTGTAGGATTTAAGTTTAGCAAACATTGACATCGTCGATGGAAGTCACACCTACAATAATCGATGGGGAGGTAAGCACCAAATAGCCTCACATATGGATAGATTTCTTATCTTTCAATCTATAATAGAAAAACTATATATTTTATAGATCCCTTTATCCTGCCATGTGTGGTATTTGATCATTATTTAATTTTCTTACAACTAGATCTGAAAGCCACGGAACATAATAAGCCCTTCAAACTTGACATATTTAGGATTCAAGATCCATCTTTCCTAGAAAATGTGAAAACTTTATGGGAGTAATTACAAATTTGACGAGACTGAATGATGCAAATCTTTCAAAAAAACTTTAAAAATTTTAAAATATAGATTCAATATTTGCAACAAGGAATAATTTGGTAAAAAAAAGGAAAAATATAATTTGTAATCACAAATTCAAGAGATTCAACAAAGAGAAAATCTAGAAGGTAGAACAAATGAACTAGCTCCAAAAGAGGGAAACATTTTAAAAAAATTTAATACATAAGGAAGCAAGAGGAAATCTTATGAATACATAAGTCCAGAGGAACATGGCTTAAGTATGGGAAAAAAATGAAAAATTCTTTCATAAGCTAATGGTTAAGCACATACATCACAATCACATTTACTCGTTGATAGATAGAGATGGAAACCAATTACTAGGCCACAACAAATTAGAGGGTCAATTGAATGGATTCTATAAATCTCTCCTCACTGAGCCATCCTCCAACAGGATACACGACATCCATAAGATTACATCCAATATTCTAATATTGGTTGTACAATAAAGCATTGATTCATGAAATATTGATTTCAGAGGTGGAAGAGGAAATCAAATTTTTGCTAAAGATTAAAGTACCTGAGCTAGATGGGTGCGCTTCATATTTATTCCAAGCGGGATGTCCCTTATTGGGAAAGGATACACATTTTTTGGTTGATTAATCTAGATAATCCAGATCCCTTTAACTAACACTGAATGCTACATTTCTTACACTAGATCCTAAGTAATATAACACATTGGAGGTAGGTAAATTCAAACCAATTTCTTTATGCAACGTGATATATACGATTATTTCAAAACTGATCTCCATATATTAAAACATGTACTACCATCTCTAATTGTGTTGGAACAAATGAGATATGTGGAAGGTCATCAAATTCTAGACGGAATAGTAGTAGAATATGAAGTCAGTCACTATTTAAAAAAATTATAAAAGTTGGTATGCTTATCAAATTAGACCTTTCAAACGAATTGAAAAGCTTTGCTAGACCTATAATTTTGAAATTTTAAGTACTTTTGGATTCATATAAGAATGGATTGAATGGATTTGGGCATTAGTCTCCTCGCCATTATTCTCAATATGGCTCCCCTACAAGTCCATTTAGAGCCTCAATAGTTATTTGGTAGGGGGATCTACTCTTTCCATTCCTCTTCATCTTGCCCGCTGAATGTTTACACATATATCTCAAAGATACAATTTCTCAAGGAAATTTTAAATTGTTCAATAATTATAGAGAGGATCTCCTTCTCATGCATCAATAATTTGTATATGATACCATGGTCACAAGGGTTTCAGCGATCTTGGAAGAAAATTCCCTTTCATGTATCCTCGATGATTTTATGGGTTATTCAGGTACTGATATAAAATTTTCCAAATATCAATTATATTTCTTGAATACTCATCAATCCATTCAATCCCATCTTGTGTGAATCCTTGGTTTCCATATAAGTGTATTTATATCAAAATATTAGGGGGCACTCTTAATAGGAAACTCCTTAACATCAGAGCATTGCAAACATCTCATCCAACACATCTCAATCAAAATGGAAAAATAGGTTTTCAGATCTATCAACTTAGCTGTAAGATTAGTTGTTTAAAATTTTTTGTTATTGATCTCAAAGGTTGTCCAAATGAAAGAGAAAGTTTGATATTCAAATATCATATTTTGATCAATTTATGATGATAGGTGGCATGCCTCATAAATCCTCACGGTTGAGAAGAAATGTATTTTTGAATATGCCTCTGCATATATATATATATATATATATATATATATTATCATGTGTACCAGTTTTGCACAAGTTTGCCTAGCGAGTGGATAATTCATCCATAATAAAATCCTAACTCAAATAAGCTCTTGTCGAGACAATGACTAGTCAAGAAAGTTCAATGAAAATCACTTTTTTTGATAGAACAGTTATTTCCTTTTAGAATATGAGAATGAAAATCCACTTGGTGTCTCTTAGTGTTGAAGTTTGGAAGTTTTTAACAGATGGATATAAGGTTCCTTATTCTCCTCCAAATTGTCAAAATAGGGAAAAGGCATATGTGTCTAATGCAAAATCTATGAACTCCATTTTAAATGGATTATCAGATTCAAAATCCATTAAAGTTATGTAGTGTGAATCTACTGAAGAGATCTCAAACAAGAATCTCGGAAACTATGAAGGAGATGGCAAAGTAAAGAAGGAAAAGCTTTAGATCTTCCATGGGAAATTTGAAAGCCTCAAATTGAATGATAAACAAGATGTTGTTGAATATTTTCTTTGAGTAGTTGAAGTGGTTAATTCTCTCAAAGGACTTGGTGAAACAATTGAAGAAACAACAATTGTTTAACAAAATTGAGGCCTCTTCCTTTACATTTTGATGTCAAAGTCTCTACCATAGAATCATTAAAGGATTTGTAGAATCCATAAATGGGAAAGCTTGATAGAATTCTTGTTGCATATGAAATGAAAATGATACACCAATCACATAAGGAAGCAACATTTAAAGCATCTAGGAATTCAACAAAATTCAAGTCTCTTGACTACTCTAGTGATGAATATAATACATAATGTCTCAACTAGTCATAAAACTAAATAAAAGATCCAAATTCAAAGGTAAGTTACCTCTCATATGTTTTAATTGTGGTAATATTGGATTTTTTTTTTTTTGTCCTTTTATGGAAGATAGTGATGATGAGGAACCACCTGGAAAAAGAGTTTTCGAAGGAAAATATTCAAAAATGAAAAATCTCTACTTCAAAAAGGATAATTATATTTCTAAAAATAAGAATATGATTCCGATAATGATATAAGGGAGATATTATTTTTAGAAACAAATGAAGAATTCAAGATAACAAAATAATATGAGAGAAAAGGAAATCAAAATCAAGAAGGCGTTGAATTCATAGTGGATCTAGAAATCCTATCATTAAGGAAAG
Organism: Pinus albicaulis; assembly: GCA_034641835.2. Classification (NCBI taxonomy): domain Eukaryota; kingdom Viridiplantae; phylum Streptophyta; class Pinopsida; order Pinales; family Pinaceae; genus Pinus; species Pinus albicaulis. The sequence goes on from CM076574.1 coordinate 971,889,159, forward strand.
AGCAAGATAAGCTCAACAAAAAAATGAAAATCTCTCAAACCTAAAAGATTATTCTTAGAATTCAAAGATAACCATAGGGAAAGACTAGTATTGGTTATATGGGTAACACTTCATACAAAGAATATGTAAACCTTACGTCATTGGGAAATAAATGTGGAGAAAATCTTGAAAGCTCTAGTCTCAATAAAACCAAGGAAATATTTTTAGAGGAATTGGGAAACACTGCTACACCAAAAAGTTATGTTTATGCTCTCAAGAAACCCATTCACAATGTAGGTAGAAATATGATAAGGGACAAGGACCAAAAAATAATTGAATCATATTCAAAGCACATCAAGATCAAAACAATTGTTCCATTAAGGAAACCATACGTAGCTAGGTATCAAACTATTTTTCTTGGTCACTTTTTTTCATGAAACAAAATTAGACATCAAGCAAGAGATTTTAAATCTTTTGAGAAAAATGATTATGAAATAGTTTCTCATCAAACCTATAGAAATAAGCTTGTAGATTATAGAAAAGGATAATTCATTTTATCCATTAGCCAAGTAGAGTGTTATATTTGGACATATGGCTTTATAATATCCTAGAAAATCAAGAGAATGGTTTTGGAAGAAAAAATAGGAAGAGGCATGAAAATAATAATGTGTAGTATTCAGGTATGACCAGAACAATAAAGTTAAGTGGCTGGTTTCATAACAATTGGTATTAGAGCTTTGGATTCTAGGATTTCACTGCTCCAAACAGGTCATCGTGGATTTTTCATTATAACTTTTTTTTACGAAGGTTCAGAAGCTGAAATTTTATCATGAAAAGACGAAATCCCGAAGAACGTTGTGGAAAAATTTTAGATCTTGGTTTGTAACATTTTCGAAGACATGTGGCATGTCATGCAATTTCGCTCTACTAAACTAGTCCATAATTAGGTCATTGTGGGATATTGGGCATAGCGTTGTCTTGAAGCATCTAAAATAGGTCATACTTGTGGTATTACAAAGAATATTCAGAGGGCTACTACAAAACCAAATTTTAGATATTGAAGATCTGAAATCACAGAGAATATTCAGTTTCAATATCGAACTCCTAAAAAGAAAGAAAAAGGTGTGTATTTTGTTTTTCAAATTTCGTAAGTCATGTTTGAAAAATAAATTTGAAGTGATTCTAAGGGCATATTGAAGCATAGATATCATTATTGGGTTTTAAAATTCCCCCTAAAAATAATTCAACACCCATTAATACCTCATAATACTCTAATATAATTCATGAAGATGAATAAGTGCATCACGATATATCAAAATTACAAGAGCTAGTGCACCAAATTTCACTGTCATGAAGAGAAACAAAAAATGAAATCGAAGTTTTGAAGAAAAATGTGGAAGCTAAGATGGATGGTTTGAAGAAGGGAATGGAAGCTAATGTGGATGGTTTGAAGAAAGGAGTGGAAGATATGATGGATGGCATGGAAGTTAATATCGATGGTATAGAGGAAAAAATGAAGGAAAACATGGAATACATGAAAAATGATCTAAAAGAGACATGGAAGGTTTGACAAAGTTGATACAACAAATTATTCCTAATGGTGAAAATATAGTAGAGGAAAGTCATGATGAAAAAAAAATAAATGTTAATCGAGATTTCATAAACTCTAATGTTGGATTTAATACCCACCATATTCCAAAGATCGATATGAGGATGTTTGATGGCAAGGATCCCCTAACATGGATACTATAGATCGAGAAATATTTTGATCTCAATAATGTGCAAAACACGCAAAAGATACGCATTACAATTTTATATTTAGAAAAAAATACATTTGTATGGTATCAATGGCTTTGCTCCGGTAAAAAAAATGCCACTTGGTAAATTTTTATGGCGGAAATGATAGCACATTATGAGGATACAAAGAGGAACACCTTCTTTAGCCAATTGATAAATTTCAAAGAAAAGGGGTCATCGTTGGAGCACATTGAGGACTTCCAAAAATTGAATATAATGGTAACTAATATTCCAGAGGAACACATGACTCATGTCTTCATGTGGACTTTAATGGATAACATCCAACCTAGTCAAAGTTCTTTCTCTGCTCCAATAGTATTGGTGCACAAGAAGGATGGATCATGGCACATGTGCCCAGATTAGAGGGAGCTTAATAAGCTCACTATTAAAGTTAAATTTCCCATTCCTGTGATTGATGAATTATTGGATGAATTACATGGATAAATTTATTTTACCAATTTTGATATTCATTCAAGATATCATCAAATTAGAATGAAGACTAAATATATTCCAAAAACAATAATTTGAACTCATGAGGGTCATTATGAATATTTGGTCATGCCTTTTTGACTTACCAATGCACCTTATACATGTCAAGGGTTGATAAATTCCATTTTCAAACCCTTCCTTAGAAAATTTGTGTGGGTATTTTTTGATTATATACTAATCTACAACAGGTCTTGGAATGATCATGTTCGATAAGTTGTCAGGGTGCTCAAATTATTGGAGGAGAAATAGTTATATGAAAAATCGTCCAAATGTTTCTTTGGAGTACAAGAGTTGGAATATCTGGGTCATATTGTATCTCATGGGGGTGTTAAGGTAGACCCAAAAAAAATTAAATCCATTAATGAATGGAAAGTCCCCACAACCATAAATCAGCTGCGAGGATTTCTCAAGTTAACAGGGTATTATCACAAGTTTGTTAATAATTATGGGAGAAAAGCAACACCTCTCACAACATTGTTGAAGGAAGATGCATTTTCATGGACTCCTGAAGCAACTAAGGCCTTTGAGCATCTTAAAGAGGAAATGTGCCTAACACCAGTCTTAACTACACCATACTTCAAAAAAACCATTTTTGTGGAATGTGATGCCTCACTAAATGGAATTGGTATTGTTTTAATGCAAGAAGGAAGACTCGTTGCTTTTGAAAGTTGTCCAATCAAAGGAAAGTATTTACAGAAATATATTTATGAGAATGAATTGCTGGCAATACTACATGCACTAAATAAATGGCGAATTTAGCTAATGGGAAGACACTTCAAGATAAAAACTGATCATGATAGTCTTAAATTTTTTTTGGAGAAAAGACTATCTTCAGAAGAGCAGGAAAATTAGTTCACAAAGATGTTGGGTTATGACTTTGAAATCATCTACAAAAAAGGTAATCTAAATGTTGTTGCAAATGCACTCTCAATAAATGATGAACAGGTGGATGCATTGATTTGTGCCATTTCTATTATCCAAACAAATTGGATAACCGAAGTGAGGGATGAATGGAAGAAGGAAAAAGAAGTGTACACACTCATTAAAAAGTTTCAATAATATCCTAGTACATCGGATACACTTAGTTGGATAAATGATTCATATGGTACAAATATTTCTTATATATTTGAAATAATTCCCAACTAAAACAAAAGATTCTTTTGGAATTTCACACTTCTCCTTTAGGAGCACACTTAGGGTTTTTAAAAAATTACCACAGGGTGAAGCAATCATTTTTTTGGGATGGTCTTAAATATGATATTCAAAATTTTGTGGCATAATGTTTGGTTTTCCAGAAAAATAAATTTGAGACAATTAAGACCTCGAGTCGTCTATAGCCTTATCCATTCCAAGTCAACGTTGGGAGGATATTTCAATTGATTTTATCACATGTTTACCTAAGTCCAAAGGAAAGAGTGTCATCATGGTGATAGTTGATAGACTTACCAAGTATGCACACTTTTTTGCATTATCTCACCCATTTAAAGCAAGTAAAATTTCTACTCCAGTTGTGGAACAATTCAAAAGCTACATGGAAACCTAAATATTATTGTAAGTGACAGAGATCCCATTTTTACTGGAAATTTTTGGATGGAATTATTTTCTTGTTTGGGTACTCAACTAGCTCATAACTCATCTTATCATCCTCAATCCGATGGCCAAACTGAGATACAAAACAAATATTTGGAAGGACATCTTCATTGTTTTATATATAATAAAAAAATTCAATGGGTCAAGTGGTTACCTTTGGTTGAATGGTGGTATAACACTTCCTTCCATACTGTATCAAAAATGACCCCATTTATGGAACTTATGGATATCATCGATCATCCATCACATCATCTTTAAGACAAAATTATCAGGTTCAAGCAGTGGAAGATCACATCAAGCATCAATAAGAAGTTCTCCAACTCTTAAAGGATATCCTAAATTTGGCACAAAATCAAATGAAACAATAGGCATATCAACATCGCAGTGAGAGAAGTTTTGGTGTAGGAGACTGGGTATTTTTACGACTACAACCATACAATAAAATGTCCTTCAAGCAACCTGAGAAGGATAATAAATTATTGCCAAAATACTATGGTCCTTACAAGGTGTTGCAAAATATTGGTACTATGGCATACAAATTGGAGCTTCCGGGTTCTTCATGAGTGCATCCAGTTTTCCATGTTTCATGCTTAAAGAAGGTTATATGTGAAAAACTTCCATTTCAAACAATATTTCTAGAACTTGATGAGGAAGGAAAAATCATATTGGAACCTGAAGTAGTCATGGAAATAATATCTCGACAGCTACGAAACCGATCAATTTCAGAGTATCTCATCAATTGGAAGAACTTACCCACTGAAAATTCTACATTAGACATATAGACGATAGTTTTTTATGGCATAAATGGCTAGGACACTTGAGATTTGAGAGTTTGGTAAAAATTAGTAGAACGCCAGGAGTGACAGATATCCCGAAAATCTCAAAACCAAAAAGAATAAGTTTTGAACCTTTCCAACATGGGAAATAGACAAAAGTGAGCTTCAAATCAATAGATTACTTGACATCAAGACCGCTAGAGATTTTTCAAATAGATATATGCAGATCAATAAGAAAATCAACCCTATAAGGAAAATCTACTTTATGTTGTTTATTGATGATTATATCGAAATGATATGGGTTTCATTTCTTAAAGAAAAGTAAAAGCACTAGATAATTTGAATTCATTCAATGCCTTAGGTGAAAATGAAAATGATCTTAAAATCAAATGTTTAAGATCAGACATGGGATATAAATTTACCTTAAATGACTCTAATTGATTCTGTGAAAAATGTAGAATCAAGGGACAACTTCCAGTCACAAGAACTCCACAATATAATGGAGTATTAGAAGTAAAAAATAGATAAGTGCAAGAAATAGCTAGAAAAATGTTGCTAGAATCCAAATTACCAAAAAAATTATTGAAAGAATCAGTTTATACAACAGTTTACATCATGAACAAAGAAAAATCCAAGTTAACAATAACAAGAACCAATTAATCTAAGGAAAGGAAGACTAGGTTTAATTAATTATTTTATAATTTTTGGAAGATAATGTTACATGAAGATAAATTATGATAAATTACGAAAATTTTATTTTAGAGTAAATGAAGGAATCTTCCTTCGATACTAAATAAGAAGTAAATCTTGCAAATGATACAATAAAAGACTAGGAAAATTTGTGGAAAGTTTTTATGTAAGAATATATGAATTAAGACCATAGAAAAAAAGCATAAAAAACTAATGAGAATTCAAAATATACAATCTACGTGGAGAAAGGAAGAATAAGAAGAAGATGTATAGTCTCCATTCAAGAATTCTTTTAAATTTGTACAAAAACATCACCCAAATCATTGGTATGTTGACGCGGGTATGGAAAACCTGCAGAAGAATGAACAATAGACCAAGAAAATCCAATTTTTCTTTATTATCCAAAATACAACCTAAGATTTTCTTAGAAACTAGTAAGGAACAACACTGAGTGAATTCAATGGAAGAAGAATTGAATCAAATTGATAAAAATGGAACTTGGGAAACTTTTCGATGACTAAAAGATAAAAACTTGATTGGGAATAAGTGGGTATTCAAAAATAAAATGAATGAAGATGCAAAAATTATTAGAAATAAGGCTAGTGTTAAGTTCCTATATTACTAGTGTAGTCCCTTATTGTGCTTATTATACCCCCCTTATTTTTATTGTTGTACCCCTGTAACCCCCATATTATTATTATTGTGCCCTTACATTATTATTGTTAGGTCGGCTAGGATTATATTGTGACCCCATGGACTCCTATATATAGAAGTTGGTTTTGTCATTTGTATCATCCAATAATTGTTCAATTATGTAATGTAAAGGAGGTTTTCCCCTCAAATTGGCTTATTTATAAGGCATTGATCTCTATTTTCTTCTATTTTTGGAGTTAGTTTCATAACATTTGGTATCAGAGCTTTGGATTCTAGGGTTCCACTACTCCAAATAGATCATCGTGGAATTTTTTATATAACATTTTTTCTACGAAGGTTCAGAAGCTAAATTTTTTATCATGCGAAGCCGAAATCCCGAAGATGGTTGTGGAAAAATTTCATATCTTGGTTCGTAATATTTTCGCAGACACGTGGCACGTCGTACAATTTCTCTCTACTGAACTAGTCTATAATTAGGTCATTGTGGGAGATTGGGCATAACGTTGTCCTGAAGCATCCAAAGAAATTCATACCTTTGGCATTAGAAAGAAGACTTAGAGAGCTAATACAACACTAAATTTCAGATATTGAAGATCTGAAATCACAGAGAATATTAAGTTTCTATATCGAACTCCTAAAAATAAAGGAAAAGGTGTGTATTTGTTTTTTCAAATTGCAGAAGTCATGTTTGAAAAATCAGTTTCAAGTGATTCCAAGGGCATATTGAACCATAGATATAAGTATTGGGTTTTAAAAGGCCCCTTAAAAATAATTCAACACCCATTAAGCCCTCATAATACTCTACTATGACTGATGAAAATGAATAAGTGCATCATGATATATCAAAATTACAAGAGCAAGTTCACCAAATTTCACTCTCGCAAAGAGAAACAAAAAATGAAATGGAATTTTTGAAGAAAAGTGTGTAAGATAAGATGGATGGTTTGAAGAAGGGCATGGAAGCTAATGTGGATGGTTTGAAGAAAGACGTGGAAGCTAAGATGGATGGCATGGAAGGTAAGGTGAATGTTATGGAAGTTAAGATCGATGGTATAGAGGAAAAAATGTAATACAACATGGAAGACATGAAGAATGATCTAAAAGCAGACATGGAAATTTTGACAAAGTTGATACAAGAAATTATTTCTAATGGCGAAAAGATAGTAGAGGAAAATCATGATGAAAACAAAATAAATGTTAATTGATATTTCATAAACTCTAATGTTGGATTGAAGACACACATGAGGAATTTTGATGGCAAGGATCCCGTAACATGGATACTACAGATGGAGAAATATTTTGATCCCAATAATGTGAAAAACACATCAAGGGTATGCATTGCAATTATATATTTAGAACAAAATACATTTGTATGGTATCGATGGCTTTGCTCCCGTAAAAAAAAATGTCACTTGGTAAATTTTAACGGAGGAAATCATAGCAGATTATGAGGATAGGAAGAGCCACACCTTCTTTAGCCAATTGATAAATCTCAAACAAAAGGGGTCAATGGTGGAGCACATTGAGGAGTTCCAAACATTCAATATAAGGGTAAATGATATTCCAAAGGAACACAGGATTGATGACTTCATGGGGAATTTAAAGGACAACATCTAACATGAGGTTGGCCTTTGGGAACCTGATTCATTGGAGAAGGCATTGAGGTTAGCAAGAAAATTTGAATGTAAAATTATGGAGACAAGGAAGCCTACCACTCACATCTATAAAGATGGAAGTGTTGCTACTCCTAGACTTCCACAACCTACAAGGTTGACACCACAATAATTATAAAAAAAAAAAGAAAAATGGATTTTCTACAGTTGTGATAGAAAATACACCAAAGGTTGTAAGTGTGATAAGAAGAAATTATTTTACATAGATTGTGAAGAGGAGGAAAAAAATTAACAAGAAACTTCAAAAGAAGAGGATATACACCGACAACCAACCTTAGAGAAATAATTAATGATTCTGACCATATCGTGTAATGCATTAGCATGAATTACCACTCAAACTCTCAAGATAGAAGGACATATCAAGAAGAAAAAGGTAATAGTGTTGATTGATTCGGGTAGTACCCATAATTTTATTCATTGTAAGTTAGCCGAGGAATTGAATTGTTTCCTATACCCAGCACTAGAATTTCAAGTGATGGTTGCAAATGGAGGAACTATAAATTGCTCCAGAAAATTCCATAATATCAAGATAACCATGGGGTAATATGTATTTAATAGCCAATAATTTCCATTCCAATGGGAGGTGCTGATGTTGTACTAGGATTACTATGGTTACAATCTTTGGGGACGGTGGCTTTTAATTTTCAGAAATATTTCTTGAAATTTTTTTCGGAAGGAAAGGAAGTCAAACTATGGGGTATCGTAGGGAAGCCAAAAAATATAATAAAATCTAATTTCATGAAAAATATTCTGAATAAATAACAACGAGGCATAATTGCACAATTATTTGCACTAGAAGTGCCAACATCAAAATTATCCATTTCTCCATATCCCCAAAAATCCTTGGAAAATCATTCCAAGGTGTTTGAAACTCCCAAAATACTCCTACATATTCATGATCATGATCATGCTATTCATTTGATTCCAGAAAGTGTTCCTCCAAACATCAGGCCTTACAGATATCCTTATGTCCAAAAGAGAAAAAATGAACGTATGTTTATAGAAATGTTATAGGTTGGAAAAATTCAACCTATTCAAAGTTCTTTTTCTGCTCCAGTAGTATTGGTGCACAATAAGGAAGGATCAGGTGCATGTGTACGAATTATAGGGAGCTCAATATGCTCATTATTAAAGATAAGTTTCCCATTCCTGTGATTGATGAATTATTGGATGAATTACATGGAGAAATTTGTTTTACCGATTTGGATCTTCATTCAAGATATCATCAAATTAGAATGAAGACTGAAGATATTCCAAAAACAACATTTCGAACTCATGAGGGTCATTATGAATTTTTGGTCATGCCTTTTGGCCTTACCAATGCACCTTATACATTCCAAGGATTGATGAATTCCATTTTCAAACCCTTCCTTAGAAAATTTGTGTTGATATTTTTTTATTATATACTAATATACAACAGGTCTTGGAATGATAATTTTCAACAAGTTGATAGGGTGTTCAAATTATTGGAGAAGAAATAGTTATATGAAAAATCCTCCAAATGTTTCTTTGGAGTACAAGATGTGGAATATCTGGGTCATATTTTATCTCACGAGGGTGTTAAGGTAGACCCTTACAAACTTAAAGCCATTAAGGAATGGAAAGTCCCCACAACCATAAATCAGTTGTGAGAATTTCTCGGGTTGACAGGGTATTATCGCAAGTTTGTTAAGAATTGTGGGAGAATAGTAGCACCTCTCACAACATTATTGAAGAAAGATGCATTTTCATGGACTCCTGAAGCAACTAAGGCCTTTGAACGTCTTAAAGAGGCAATGTGCCTAGCACCGGTCTTAGCTACACCAGACTTTACAAAAACCTTTATTATGGAATGTGATGCCTCAGGAAATGGAATTGGTGCAGTTTTAATGCAGGAAGGAAGACCCATTGCTTTTGAAAGTCGTCCAATCAAAGGAAAGTATTTACAGAAACCTATTTATGAGAAGGAAATGTTAGCAATACTACATGCACTAAAAAAATGGCGAACTTACCTAATGGGAAGACACTTCAAGGTAAAAACTGATCATGATAGTCTTAAACACTTTTTGGAACAAAGACTAGTGAAGAAGTAAGAAAAAGGGATTGCAAGAATGGTGGTTCTATGACTTTGAAATCATCACAAAAAAAGAATCACAAAATGTTCATTTAACACGATGCATCTTCTCTTCATCCTTGATTGAAGAGGTGAAAGCATTGATTTTTTCCATTTCTATTATCCAAACAAATTGGATAACCGAAGCAAGGGATGAATGGAACAAGGAAGAAGAAGTTTGGACACTCATTCCAAAGTTGCAATAATATCCTAGTACATCTAATACATTTAGCTGGAAAAACGATTCCTTATGGTACAAATATTACTTATATCTTTGTAAGAATTCCCAACTAAAACAAAATATTCTTTTGGAATTGAACACTTCTCCTTTAAGAGGACACTTAGGGGTTTGAAAAACTTACCACAGGGTGAAGAAATAATTTTTTTGGGATGAACTTAAATTTGATATTCAAAACTTTGTGGTGTAATGTTTGGATTGTCGACAAAATAAATTTTAGACAATTAAGACCCCGGGTATTCTACAGCCTTTATCCATTCCAAGTCAACGTTGGGGGGATATTTCAATGGATTTTATCATAGGTTTACCTAAGTCTGAAGAAAAGAGTTTCATCATGGTGATATTTTATACGATTACCAAGTATGCACACTTTTGTGCATTATCTCATCCATTTAAAGCAAGTACAATTGCTACTTCATTTATGGAAACAATTCAAAAGGTACATGGACAACCAAAGATTATTGTAAGTGACATAGATCCCATTTTTACTAGAAATTTTGGACATAATTATTTTCTTGTTTGGGTACTCAACCAGCTCATAGCTCATCTTATCATCCTCAATCTGATGGCCAAATTGAGATAGTGAACAAATCTTTGGAAGGATATCTTTGTTGTTTTGTATTTGATAAACAAACATAACAGGTCAAGTGGTTACCTCTAACTAAATGGTGGTGTAACACTTCCTTCGATACTGCATCAAAAATGACCCCATTTATGACACTATATGGATATCATCAACTGTCCATAACATCATCTTTAAGAGAAAATTCTAAGGTTCAAGTAGTGGAAGATCACATCGAGCATCAACAACAATTTCTCCAACTCTTAAAGGATAACCTAAATTTGGCACAAAATCGAATGAAACAACAGGCAGATGAACATCGTAGTGAGAGAAGTTTTGATGTAGGAGACTGGGTATTTTTACGACTACAACCATACAAAAAAATGTCCCTTAAGCAAGCTAAGAAGAATAATAAATTATAACCAAAACACTTTGGTCCTTACAAGGTGTTGCAAAAGAATGGTACTATGGAATACAAATTGGAGCTTCTAGCTTCTTCACGAGTGCATCCAGTTTTCCATGTTTCATGCTTAAAGAAGGTTATCTATGAAAAACTTTTAGTTCAAACAAAATTGCCAGAACTTCATGAGGAAGGAAAAATCATATTGAAATCTGAAGCAGTCACAGAAACAATAACTCGAGAACTACGAAATCGATCAATTTCATAGTATCTCATCAAGTGGAAGAAATTACCCACTGAAAATTCTACATGGAAGGATGAGAATTTTATACAGAAGCATCCATAGCTACTCAAGCATTGAGGACAACAATTTTTGGAATGAGAGGGGCATGTTAGGTTCCTATATTACTACTGTAGTGCCTTATTGTGGTTAGAATAGCCCCCTTATTGTTATTTTTGTACCCCTGTAAACCCCATATTGTTATTATTGTGCCCTGACATTATTATTGTTAGGTCGGCTAGGAGTATACTGTGACCCCATGTACTCCTATATATAGAAGGAGGTTTTGTCATTTGTATCATCCAATAATTGTTCATTTATGTAAAGGAGGTTGCCCCCTCGAAGTGGCCTCATAAAAAATAGACTTGTGTGTAGTAGCTATGAAAAAATTGAAGGAATTGACTTTGAATAAATCTTTTCTCTAGTTTCCAAATTATAAGTAAAAATAATGCTTTTGGCATTTACATGTTCAAAAGGCATCAAATTTTAGGAGATGGATTTTTAGTTAGCATTTATAAATGGATACTTAAAGGAATAAGTATACATCAAACAATGAGAAATTTTTGACTTGCCCCAAAATAAATCATCTGGGGAAAATTGAATAAAATTATTTATGGATTAAAAAAATCTCCAAGATCTTGATATTCTAGGTTGGACCACGATATTCAATAGAAATGCTTTAAAAGAGGGGTTCCTAACAACAATATACACATCAATATGGAAAAGGAAATATTATCAATTGCACTTGTATATGTGGGTTATCACATTTTTGGAAGCGATAATGATGATAGTAGACGAGGATTTGCTCAGGAAGTGTCAAAGGAACTTGAAATGTCAATGATTGGAGAATTATCTTTCTTCCTTGGAATACATGTTTCTCAAATTGACAAAGGAATATTCATTACCTAAACCAAATACCTCAAGGATATTCTCAATAAATTTAGAATGGAATAATGTGCATTAGTTAGTACGCCTATGTTTACAAAATCCAAGTTAGGGAATATGAATATATTGAAGTCAGTTAAACTCTACGCAGGTCTATTACAGTGAGTATATGATACTTGGTAGCTTCAAGACTAGACATTATGTAGGCAATAGGAATGGCTGCAATATTTCACTCAACAACAAAGGAACGAAAAACCGAATCCAAAATGGAGAGAGGGTATGAGACAAATGGTAAGCTTGTCAAGGGCGTTAGAGCGACTTCTTTGAACTATGCCCTAGGAAGGGTGGGCAATTTGGTCTACTATGGATCTCGGTCACAAGAAAGGCTTATCCTTGACTATGTTTGGTATGTATTATATTCGTCTGTCACTAGTCACGATGGGGGTCATAAGTGAGTTCCCCCAGACGTTGCACCGATGCAAAGAGGGGGCCTGCCAACAGGGGCGTCATCACCCGGGAAAGTTTTTTTGGACCTTATTTTCCGCTGGCGGATCCGCCCATGGTTTTTTGCATGGTTTTGCACATGTTTTTGGGGCATGATGGTTTTCGCCCCCTGTATTTTTTAGATCCCATTAAGGGAACTATGGTTATGTTCTAATCCAAGGTTAATGGATTGGGGCTTATGTATGCTTCTTATCTGTATATATATTTTTTTTGTAACACTAAAAGAAATATAATGAAAAATGTGTCGGGTCGTGCCTCCATTTGGGATCTAGGGAAAATTTATGTTTATCTCTGTTTATGTTTTATGCTCTTGCCATCGTTTATTTTCTCGTTTTAAGATCTGCTTCAGAGATAATTTCTGTACATGGTTAAAACCTACATTTGGTATTGGAGCTGCTCTGCCTCAAGGGGATGTCTTTGCCGCTAAGGGGTTTTTTCTTGTGCCCGTGGTAGACCGTTCGCGGGGAGATCTCATGTGGATCGATTCTTGTGGTGAAAGAAGATGGTGAGTATGGGAAAGATAGAGATCGAGAAATTTAATGGTCGTAGTTTTGAGTTGCGGAAGCTCAAGTTTGAGGAATCATGAAGTTGGATAACGATCAATGGATCACTGTGAGATCTAGGTACTAAGCCAACGACAATGTCGATGAATACTAGAAGAAGTTGATCGAAGGTGAAGAGAACAATACGCTTGTGTGTCTCGTATTCAGATTAAGAATGTATCTTGGGAAGCTACGTATGAAGAATTTGTGGGAAAAACTTGGGACTTTGTACCACCTGGGTCTCTATTGAATAAATTGTTCTCTGCGAAAAAGCCGTGATAACTCGAGGATGAAGGATGGAGACTTAGTGATGTGAGTATCTAAATGCCTTCAATACTATGGTAAGTTGGGGTTGTCATCTCGTTGATATTAAAATATCGATGAATATAAGTGCCTCGCCTTTGTTGTGTTCTCCACCGCACTGTGGACACTGTTTTTTGTAATAGGTAGCAATACAAACTACCTTGAAGTTTGATGAAATTATCACAATTTCTTGTTGTCGTGAGGAAATGAGACTCGAGAAATATGGAGGGCTTCCAATGGAGATGCCTTATCTATATGAGGAAGATCCCAGAATAGAAACAAGAATAAGGTTTCCAATGGGAGATCTAAATGTAGAGGAAGACATAAATCTCCCCCGGAATGTTTGTAAAGGTGTGCCGTGGAAATGCAGTAAAGGAAGGGCACTTCAAAATGACTGCAAATCTAAATTTCCTAAGAAAGGAAAGGGGTCCGATGATGGTCCTCTACAGAGGAAAAACCACTCCTGATGGAAGGTGAAGATGTGTATTTGGCTTATTATTCAAATAGACACAGATCATGATTCATGGTTGATTGACTCGGTGCATCCTTTCACTTCACTCCCCATAGGGAGTGGGGCTCTATGAGTATGAGAAATATGATGGCAAAGATGTCTTCTTGGTGATGATAGGAAGGCTAGAATGTCGTGATGGAAAATTTAAGCTGAAGCTACAAGGTGGAAGGATTATAACACTTCCCGGTGTTCTACACATTCCTCCATTGGCCATAAATCTAATTTCGTGATGCAAGATGGATCGGCGCAGTGTAAAAACAAGTGTTCGAGAAATATACCTATAAGATGGTTCATGAGCACCGGTATTAATGTGGGGGAGTTCAGATTAAACTATGTACAAGCTCCAGGGAAACGCTAGTTGATGGTGAAAAATTTGTTCCAAAGTGGAGCGAAAGCCTAGTGATATATGGAAACACACATATGGCATCAAAGGCTTGGACATATTGGAGAGAAGGGTCTTTGGATACCGCATGGAAATGTATGCAGTATGTATGTCTAATTTCTCTATGGATTTCAATTTTTGTGAACATTTTGTATATGGGAATTAGAATCGAGTGAGTTTTCCTTCTCGGTTCTAAGATGGTGAACACATATTAGAACTAATGCACAGTGATGTGTTTAGACCGTACGGTTCCATCACCGGGTAAGTTTGTGTACTATGTTTCATTAATAGATTAATTGGTAATGCACATGCATATTTTTCTTTTGAGAAAGAAATTTGAAGTCTTAGTTTACGATTTAAAAGAATTTAGGCTCTCGTGGAAAACTAGATAGAGAAGAAGATAAAGGTGTTTGAGACAGTATAATGGTGGGGAGTTCTTTGCAAGAATAAATTTGAAGAGTTTTGTAAGAAGTGTGATATAGCACGTTAATACTACTCCATACACATCTTAGCAAAATCGAATGCGTAAAGGATGAAATATAACACCTATGGAAAATTCAAGAAGCATGTTGAGGGTACTAGGTTAGACAATACACTCCTAGGTGGAGGAGGACTCGTCGTTACCCAGTTAACAGATCATCTTCATCGTCATGGAGGATAAGACTCTACATAAGGCAAAGGGACTGTAAGAAACCTCTTTTCACATCTCGAGGCATTTGGATGTGATGCATATGTGTGTGTTCCAAAGGAGAAAAGACCAAGTTGGATAATAAATCTGAAAGGCATCTTTATTTGGCATAAGGATGGTTTAAAGGTTACAAGCTTTGGAACCTGGAAACAAGGATGGTTGTGTACATCCAAGATGTGGTGTTTAGAGGTGAAAGATGTTGTTAAACATGAATTCCTACCAAAGGAACTTGATAAGATAGAGTTTGAGCTAAAGGAGGATGATTCAGACTACAACAGAAGAAGACTTAGAAAGGAAGAGCCACAAACTCACTGGTGAGAAGATCGCTCAGAAAGAAGCCAACCATAAAGGTATAGTCCATATGCTTTCTATTCAAGTTTTTCCTTAACTATATTCTTTGTGATCATCCTTAACTATCAAGGAGGCGATTCAGAGATGGAAAAATTTGAAGGAGGCCATGGTTGATGAAAATGGTATCCTTGCATAAAAATGAGGCATGGGATCCGGTGGAGTTGCCTGGATGGGAAGGAAGCCCATCCGGAGAAAAATGGGTGTTTAAGAAGAAGATGAATGTAGAAGGTAAAGAGAACACAAAGCTTGGTTGGTAGCAAAAGGTTATTCCTGTGTGCCAGAATTGATTTTGGTGATTTTGCCTCTCGTTTCCAAAGTTACTTCTATTAGATTACTTTGTCTCATATCGCTACATTTGATTTTTGAGGTAGAAATGTATGGATGTGAATACAACATTTCTTCATGGGGATCTAGAAGAGGAGATCTACATGAAACAACCTCAAGGCTTTATGGTGAAAGGAAAGAAAGAACTGATATGAAAGTTAAAGAAGTCTTCAGATGGGTTAAAAACAAGTGACCAAGGATGTGGTATCAAAAATTTTATACCTATATATTTATGAGATCTAGCTTCGCTTAGAAGCATAGAGATCACTATGTTTATTTTAAATTAATTGGTGACCGTGCTATTTATTTGGTCTTGTATGTGGATTAGATATGTAGTTGATTGGAAATTACAAAGAAATTATCCAAGATTTGAATACCCAACCGTTTTCCAAATTCGACATGAAGGATCTTGGTGTTTAGAACTATATTTTGGGCATGGAAATTAAAAGAGACTGTGCAAAGAGGAAGATTTGTTTAAACTAGAGGAAGTATGTTTGAGACTATATTTCGTAGGTTCAATATGGAGGATGGTAAACCGGTGAATGTTCCGATTCCTCGTAGGTGTAAATCTCATCGAATAGTGTCCCAAGGGACAAGAAGAAGAGGAGGATATGTCCTATGTTCCATATGCAAGTGTTGTGGGTAGCTCCTCGATGTATGCAATGGTCTATAATAGACCAGATATCAGACATGCAAAGGGGAGTATTGAGAAGGCTTATGTCAAACCCAAGGAAGGAGTACTGACAACAATGAAGTGGTTTTCGGGATATTTGCGTGGCACTAGTGATTATGGCTTGTGCTTATAGAAGACCAGATTGGAAAAAAGAATGTTGGACATTCATGGTTTTTTTATAGATCGCCTCGAGATCCTGACCAAAGAAAATCTACAAGTGGGTATGTGTTTAGCCTTATTTGGAGGTGCTACTGGGCTGATGAGGAAAAGACAGCCTATAGTGGCTCTTACAACTACGAGGCGTAATAGATAGCATCCACCATGCAAGCAAGGAGCAATTTGGTTATAGAGATTTTTGTCATATGGGGTTGAAGCAACAAGCTATAGATGTATTCTATATCCAGTGCAATTTTCTTACAAGAACCTTTCTTATCATTCAAATACAAAGCACATTGATGTTCAATATCACTTGTGAGAGATATGGCTGAGGCTAAAAGGGTGTTAAGGCTGCAAAGGTGGACACCTTGAAGAATGTTGTGGATGGCATCGACGAAGTCTCGTCAACACTCAAGTTCTCTTGGTGTAGAGAAACAATGGGTTTTGTAGAGTCGGGCTAATGACTAAGTTTCAAAGGGCTCCCTGCTGCAATAAAACAAGAAGTGGGAGAATGTTGTGTATGTGTTATATTCTTTCCACCACTAGTCATGCGCGGTGAGGAACAGGAGGGAGTGCGCCTCCTTCTTTACGTTGTGCTAGGCATAGAAGGGGGCCTGCTGTGTGGAGCATAAACTTCTCGTCAGGGTCTCCGGGGTACCGCCCTGTAGAAAAACACCTGGATGTTATTTTCCAAAGTGGGTGGATCCTCATGGTTTTGTGCATGGTTTTTCACATGGTTTTGGGGCATGATGGTTTTCTACTTCCGAAACTCTTAGATCCGATCAAGGGAACTATCATTATGTTCTAATCCAGGGTTAATGGATTGGGGTTTTTGTATGCTTCGGCATGTATATATATGTGTTGTAACACTAAAATGAATATAATGTAAAATCAAGTTGGTCGTCCCGATTTTGGATCTAGGGGAAAATCTCTATGTTTATCTATTTGACGTTTTATGCTCTCACTATTTTTTTTATTTTATGTTTTAGGATTCATTTGTAGATAATTTCTGTATAGGGTTAAAACCTATAGACTATTGGCTATTAGATGACCCACGGTGGAGATGAGACCAAGGCGAAGTTAGTTTCTACCCTTTTCTTGCCCATAGTCCACCATGACTTCAGATTCGGGATTGCGTCGGGGACACTACTCCCATACTCAGCCTCTGGGCATGTTTTGGTAGTTTTTGCAAGGGGAATCAGCTTACAGCCTCTCACCGGTGGGAATGAGACAATGAGGAGTAGGATGTATTGGCCAACGACTAAAGTGGAGGCAGGAAGCCCAGTATATCTAAGGCGGCAGGGGAGGGCTGGATCGGAAGCGGTAGACTTTTCCTTTTGCTGCAAAACCCTATTGGACCTCAGGGACAGATCGATGCCTTGATGCACGGTGAGGGGTATCAATTTATTCCCAAATGCACTTGGATGTATCTAGATCTGGAAGGCTCACCTGTTCTGGGTAATTAACTTGCTCTGCAATAATTTTGCTGGGTTTAGCAATAAAGTTTTGTGCATTTTTTTGATGTTTGTTGGATTGGGGTTTTTGCTCACTATGTAGGAATTTAGGGGGATGAATCTCCTTTCTACCCTCCCACGCCATATCATGCAGGGATGCAGCAGTGATTCTCCCACCTAGGTACACCCCCTGGGTGTAGGCACACATTTTTTAGGATTTCGAGATAACCCTGTGGGTGGTTTTGGCTGCAGGAGGCTAACCACAAAAAACACCAACACGGAAGAAAGAGGAGGGGGTACAATAGCTGAGATCTAGTTTCAGATCTTCATCAAAACCTTAGAAGGAAAATTCAAAATAATTTGGGTATAGGATTCAAATCTGGTTTCAGATCTAAAGAAAAAGATCCAACTTGCTACAGCTACCTCGACTATAAAACAGAGTCTTATTTTCTCTGGGAAGGCATTGTAGGAAGGAACTCAGTTAAAAGACTACTATTTCCAAAGGAATTCCTCGATAGTTCTGAACTTAAGACATAAAGGTGGAGCAGTAGGAATAAATTCTTCTGGTAGAACATAACAGAACAGAGGCCATGAAACCAGGAGGGGATCTCATACCTCCAGAACAGAAACTCTAATTGGCCCTTCATAAAGGAAAATTCTTAAGGGGAGAAAAAAAATAGTGGTACCACCTGAACTAGCAGAGAATACCCCAAAACCATACATAGTGGAACAACTGAACTAGGAGCCAAAACTAAACATAGAGACACCATAGATTGAAGAGCACCGATCTACCTTTGAATCACAGGCTATAATATGAAGGTTTAATTGCTTTTGGCCAAAACCAATGGTGTTGTTCCAATAGATATTTACTAATTGGACAATCGATTGTGATATCCATCTATGCTCCAAGGGATACTTCATTGTAAATTTTCCCACACAGGAGGCCACAAATATCATCTTGAAGGAAGGACCATGGTTTTGGGGTTCTACTGGACTCTTTACCACACCTTGGTTCCTAGATTTAAATGCCAACATGATGTAGATAATGAGAATTCCAGTCTGGGTCCGGCTACGTAATATTTAGCTACATTTCTGGAATGAATATGTTTTAGAAGTCTTTGGGAACAACCTAGGGAGATATATCAAAACATACATCCAAAGATTGGAGAAGAGAATTTTCACATTTGCACGTATTTGTGTGGAAGTGGATCTCTGCAAGAGGGCTTCCAGAAAGCATCCATTTGATACATACTAAGCTAAAATGGATGCAACTTCTAGACTATGAAAACACCACATTTAGATGCAGGATATGCAGGAAAATTGGTCATTTACAAAATACATGTCGAGATGCTAAAAGAGAAAATAGGAAGAAGAAGAAAATAGGGAAAGCACCCAAAGGATGGAAATTTCCCTCAGGAGGACCAGAGAAAGAAAAAGAAGACAAAGGAGAAATTCCCATACAAAATGAGAATAAATAGCTAGCACCTGAACCAGGGACCCAAGAATAAGAAGTACAAGAGCCCCTGGGAACAAACATGATAGTACAACTGTCACATCCTATGGAGAACTTAATGCAAACTGAAACCTATTGAAATGATGTAAGCTTAGGTGGTAAAAATAGAGCGCATGTATCCGAAAGTTCAGATTCCGAAAAAAAAATGCTACAAGGAGCAACGAGCTGGCCTTGGTTCCTTCCTCCCTGCACTCAGGGAATTGGCAAATTGTCCAAAAGAGAAAAGGCAAGCGCAAAAAGCCCAGCCCTGTTGGCAACTTGTAACTATAGGTAGCTATGCTATGACGTGTGCATGAGCACACATGCCCTTTGGGTGTCTTGAATGAAATATTCATGTACTAATGTAGCTTTTCATTAAATATTAATAGAAAGTTACTGATTTTTTGTGGAAAAAACCACCAAAGGAATCACAAATTCAAGAAATAAAGAGGATATTTAGATACTTAAATGTCAAACTCGACTTTGGGATTTCGTATTGATCCAGGTGGCTCTAAAGAGGATCATAAATCAAAGAGGGCTTAGGAAATAATAAAAAATAAAATTTCTTAGATTGCAATAGAAATAAGTTACAGTGCAAATGATACCTCAATCTGACATCATATGTGAAAGTTATGGCTAGTCAACGTTTTGGTCAAACTGATCCCCCTAGCTAAAGTTAGCACTATGCCAACTAAATTTGGAGCCTGAATAAATTTAGCAGAGCCACTAAATTTGGCATAAATTAACGAGGTAATAAATTAGCAATTTTAGGTGATGGTTTTCGATGACCGGAATGGGCGAAATTTTCTCCTACTTAATTTTTCCGATGAGCCAAAAATTTTGGCCAAGGAATTTTTTCCATATCGCCAATAGACCAAAAAATTAATATTTCCAACCATTCTGCTGGGAAGGTAGGCTTAAAAATTAATGCGAATTTTTTATTATTTAAACTCATATTTTCCATTCAACGATAAGGGGGCAAAGGCACGAATCTCAGTGCAAAGGTGGAACCCTGAGTAGGCATGTAACCTGAGTAGTGGAACCTTGACGCAGGGGAATCTGCAAGGAATCTAAAATATTCCCTTGGAGCTAGATATTCACAATGTCAAAATTATGGTGATTTTATACCCAAATTAATCAAAATTTCATAGGGAATGTAATGGTGTAAATTTTTTCCTCATTTGAGCAGTGGAATTTCGTTCAACCTACAACACATAACCTTTATGGAATCTTAAGGAATCTTGGAGATTCCTTGGAGGCCAAATTTTCATAGTTTCAAAACCAGATCAACTTTATCCTCATTTTACTCAATTTTTTGCAAGGAGTACAATGGTGAAGTGATATTTTTCATCTGAGTAGAAAAATTCTAGTGAAACAACGTAAAGGAATATTTGGAAAATCTTTTAGATTCCCGAGGGTTGAGATTTTGACCAAAGCAGAAATCGGTCAAGTTTATAGTTATTTGACACAATTTCATGCCAACAATTTGATGCTGAAACTCATTTTTTCAACAAAGGTGTTCATTTTCAATCCATCCCCAGGAGTGGAGTTATAAGATTCCTTTTGTACATGCATGTGATTTGATTTTGTTTAAGATTAATGAAATAATCCTCCCCACTTGGACCACGTCTTCGAGACATGACCCACACTAGGTGAACTTCGTTATCAAGTTTTTATGTGCCTTTGTCTCTCATTTTTGTCATTATATTTCCTCTTATTTAAAGTATGCACATGTGGGTTTTTATACTCTTTCACATGCAATTATGCTAACATCACAGAAGTAAACGATCTTGGTTAATTCCAATAGTTGAGAGAATCTAGATCAAGTTTGATATCAGAGTGGTCTTCTTGCTGATGTGAATTTCGAGTGTGAATGATTGAACGTGCAAATAGGAAGAGAATGGACGATGAAAGATATCTCTACGAGGCCTTATACAGGATGGAATGTATGGTAGATATAATGTATGTATATTATGAAGAGAAAATAACAAGAGAGGAATAGGGGGAAAAAAGAGCAGAGGACAATTCTCTATCTACATCTTCGAGTGAATATGCTTCTTATTAATCGTCTTCTCACCATTCAAATGAAGATATCAACGAAAGCCTTCAAGCAGACAATGCTAAATTAAGGAGACTTCTACAAAATGCACAAGACGAGAAGGATATATTGTAGGTTCAATTACGAGCAATGGAATATTCCTTGGAAAAGTTGAAAAGAAAAAAATACTTAGCGAAACCATCATCACCTGCTTCAGAATCAACAGTTGAGGTAAACCATGTTGATAGTTCCTCAGTTTCATTTTCACACGATGATGAAAATTTGGGTTCTTTTGAAAAGCACATTACAGGCATTAGGTTAATATTAATGAAGAAGATGGGATATGAAGGCAAGGGCATACAAGATAATGTGAAAGGAATGGTTAAACCCATCCAGGTGGTGGAATGACCACGACATACAATATTGGGCTATGTCATAAAGGAAGAGATGAGAGAACATTAATGTGATAATTCTGAGACAATGAATAAAGTTGAGAGTACCTTACAAGCCTCCAGTGATCATGATTATAGGTCATTTCCAAATGGGAGTGATCATTCCAAATAGAGAGCCAAAGAAAGACATAAAAATTTTCAGTATTATAAAGTTCATTTTTATTAAAATCATATTGTTAATTATGAGAATAAATCATGGCGTAAAAAACCATGTAGTTTTGATGGCTTGTATAACCATGTGGTTACCAAGTGCTAGAAGAAAATGACAGCAAGGAAAAAGACAAGACATGTAAACCCTTCTCCACATCAGGGTAAGAAGAAGTTCAATCAGGTTTGGAGTCAGAATAATTTTTGTAGCCATTGTAACAAGCATGGGCATCAAAGAGCTACATGTTGGGAACTCCATCCAGAGAAACGTCTCAAGAAGGAAAAAGCGCCTATGCAGGAACTAGTCGGTAAAGTTGTTCACCAAGAAAAGCAGCTCCAAAATGATGACCCATTCATTTTGATGAGTGAGAGGTGGTTTTATTAGAGATAGTAGCTTGCCATGGCCACATTTTGAAAATCACATGTTGCAAAATGATTATAAAATTGATGATGTAAAAGTGATGATGTGCTTCCCATCACTTATGAATGAAACATAGTGATCCCTTTGGCCTTTTGTTGATATTTTGGATATTGGTTTATGTTATGTTTTTATGTAAACACTTGACCAAAGAGTGTGTTATAAGCCCTTGGAAAGTATGGGTTTTTCTTGGGTCATGATAGGTCATGTAATTGAACATGTATTTTGCAAATATGTACTACATGTTTGCAGAGAGTACAGGTGTCATTTCAACACTTATGGCTCTGAAGAGCAAAGGCGAAGGAGAAGGAAGTGTGGCCTGTGAGGGTACTTGTTGTGCAAACAAGAGATTACAATAGATCATAGATCTTGTTCATGCTTTTAGAGGACCAAAATATCCTCAGTGTGGATGAATGATCCATGTGACTTCAGAGAGGATCAGAAATTAAAGAGGGGTCAGGAAAGGCTCAAAAATAAAATTTCTTAGATTGTAATGAAACTAGGGCCAGATCGAAGAAATTTTCACAAGCTTTCCAATGGAACAAAGGGCACATAAATATGACATCGTATGTGAAATTTATCTCCAGTAAACATTTTGGTCACACTAGGTCCCCTATATAAAGTTAGTAGAGCACCAACTAACTTTGGAGCCTAATTAAATTTTACTG
Organism: Pinus albicaulis; assembly: GCA_034641835.2. Lineage (NCBI taxonomy): Eukaryota > Viridiplantae > Streptophyta > Pinopsida > Pinales > Pinaceae > Pinus > Pinus albicaulis. Next base: position 971,912,367 of record CM076574.1, read on the forward strand.
AGCCGCAAAATTTGGCATAAATTAATGAGGAAACAAATTGGCACTTTGCAACGATGGTTTCCGGTGGCCAAAATGGGTGAAATTGTCGCCTACTTGATTTTTTCGATGACCCCAAAATTTTGGCTAATGAATTTTGCCCATTTTTTTTTTTAATAAAAATAAATAACCAAAAAAATTTAAAATTGGCCAAGAGTCCAACAAATTAATACTACCAACCATTCTTCCATGAAGGTAGGTTTAAAAATTAATGCCAATATTTTTTATTTAAACTCATATTTGGCATTCAACGACAAGGCAACACAGGCATGGATCCCAGTGCATAAGTGGAACATTGTGAAGGCATAGAAACCAAGGAGTGGAACCCTGACTCAGGGGACTATGTTATAAATCTAAAAGATTCCCTTAGAGAGTTTATACTCAAATTAATCAAAATTCCACAGGGAATGCAATGGTGTAATGTTTTTCCTCATCTGAGAAATAGAATTTCAATAAACCTACATCACATAATCTTTATTGAATCTTCAGGAATCTTAGATATTCCTTGGAGGCCAAATTTTCATAGTTTTAGAACCTGACCAACTTTTACTTGTTTTACTCAATTTTTCACAAGGAGCACAGTGGTGAAGTCAAATTTTTCATTTGAGTAGCAGAATTCCAATCAAAAAGTGAGAACGAATATCTAGGGAATATTTGAGATTCTCGAGGGTACAAATATTTATCAAAGCATAAATGGGTCTAATTTACATTCATTTGACACGATTTCACACCAATAATTCGATGGTGTAATTCATTTCTGCATAATATTATGAATTTTCAGGCCAACCTTGGAAGTGGAGGTATAAGATGCCTTTTGTACATGTGTGTAATTTGATTTCGCTTAAAATTAATGAAATAGGCCTGCCCACTTTGAGGAGGGTCCGAAGATGTCCACAGTGGGTGAAATCAGTTATCAAGTTTTTATATGCCTTTGTTTCTCATTTTTGTATTTATGTTTCTTGTCCTTTAAATTATGCACATATGGTTTGTCATTCTCTTTCACATGCAATTTTACTAACATCACAGAAGTAAAAGATCTTGGTTAATTTCGGTAGTTGAGAGAATCTGGATCAGATATCCTAAGAGTATTCATTTCACATTAATAGTGTACATAGATGTTGATTGGGTAAGTAGAATTAATGACAAAATAAACACCAGAGGGAATGAATTCTTCCTAGGAGTTTTCCTTGTTTCTTCGTCAATCAGAATGATCCAGGTGGATATTGGTGGCCACCCACCTATTCCACATTGCCCCCTACACTGTTTCCTTTTATTTTCCTTAATTATAGCACAATTTTCTAGTTTTGGAAGTTTTTCGAGTCCTAAACTTCCAAAGATGTTTTGATGTCCTAAAAGACATTTTGGGGAAGACGGTCCAACTTACCGTGACATTGCCCAAAACTGTTGGCTCTTCATCTCCTAGGGTTATCATTTCACACGTCTTTTTTATGATAAAATTTCCTTCAAGCCTCATTGTAATATATTTCAAAAACCATGTCGATGTCACATATTTTCTAAGAGAGAAGCTACTATTGCCGAGCTAGTTTTTTCCATTATGCACATAAATAGTTTTCAGTACTTGTTATTAATTAATTAAAGTTTTTTTCTTTCATTATATCTTTGTGCTCTACTTAAAAATTTTATTTTATTTCATTCCTTCATAAATCTGGATCACATAAATCAATCATCCATGTATCTTTCTACAACTAAATAAAAATGCATTGCAGTAGACTATTGTACCCAAGTTCTCTAGATAAACAAAATTTGTAGGATATCAAAGTTGAATATGATTAGCCAATTTTCATTTTTTGTAACAATACTATTGGATTCAATATATCAAGAAATATTGTCATGCATTAAAAAATAAAGAACATTAAAATCATGTATAATTTCCTAAGTGAGCAAGTTGTTGAGCAAAATATTAAGATGGAATATATTGCCACCAAAGAACATATTGTTGACATCTTTACCAAACCTCTACCTAGTTAAACATTTCAATATATTAGGAAAAAATTGTGAGTGATCTCTCTATTATCACAATAAAGAAATAAAAAACTCAGGGGGAGCACCCTTTTCTATTGATGTTAAAGGGGAAGAAAATGAAAACAAGGGGAACAACTGGCAAGAAGTATGGATAAAATATAGATACTGGGAGAAGATAGAAGAAGTAGATATCTAAGTATTACCATTAATAAAAAAGTGGGAGATTTTTGAAATGATTTATACTAATGTTAAAGCCTATCTGAATGAAATAAAAAATTACGTAGTCAAATAGCATATATTGAGAACTTTCCAGTGATAGGTGGCATGCCTCCTAGCTCTTCATGGTTCAGGATTTTTTTTTTTAATATATATATATATATATATATTCTATCAGGTACAATTTTTCTACAAGTCATCCCAATTAATGGATAAGTCATCCCTACCCTGGACCCTAAAAGCACTCTAATATGTGTGAGAAGGAGAGCTTTTAGCCATCACTCAAGAAATTCAATTCTATTTTAGGGTATTGAAGGAGAAATTCTAAGGTTCATACCTCATGAACCATTAAAGAAGTGAAGTGAAACTGAGTATGAGAAGTTTCTTTGTATGAATTTTTTGCTACCCTACTCGAGATGTAGGAGGGTATTTTGTACATTTTTTTGGCAAAGGTTTTACAACCTCTTTTGAAGCCTATTTGATGCCAAGTTTTATTCTGGAAAAGGTATAGTTTTGGAGGAGGCTAAGTTCTAATTTTGGCGGAGGTAAATCTTTGTTGTAGGCCAAGTTCTAGTCTATTTTGTTGGATGTCATATCCTGTTGAGAAGGTCAAATTTTGTTGGAGGCAGAGTCCAAGATAGAGGAGTAGTGTTGGGTACGAGTTTCCAATAGGGAAAAATGTCTTTTACTAAGCCTAAATATTGACTCTTGAGTAGTGAATAGCTATAAGTTGGTTCTTATTGAGGATTGGTGTCAAAATATTCTTGATAGGTTGGAGCCTGCAATTTTTTTAATTTGGTGCTTATAGAGAATTGGTGTTCTCACATGTCGTTATAATAAATTAAAGGCTATTTGAAAGGCATTCAAGTGTTTCTTATTCAATTTTGTATTTTCACTTTAATATATGTGTTCATGCATTGTCTTCATAATTGATTATGTGATGATATTTTATTTTAATATTAATAAAGTGAAAATAATTTAAAACTAAGTGATATTATTTCAGCCCCCTCTTAGTATCACTATGTATTTCCAACAAGGTCCTCCTAAAATAGATACTATAGTAATTTCCTATGTATCGTATTTGAATCATGGAAGCACTTAAAATGGTCCTTCTAAATATTAAAGCTTAATCATATCTTTCTTATGGGGAGGCGCAACAAAAGAAAAAAAAGGTCCTTAGTAAAATTCAAAAAATTATGTCTCCCAAAATGATCTAGGCGGGCATTGGTGGCCACCCACCTATTCCACCTAGAAATATAGTCATTTTCATCAGTTTTGTTATTTATAGAAGCATTTACTACTTTTAGTATTTTTTCAGGTCATAAATTCTTCAGCAATTTTCACCCCCTAAATGGTGTTTTTTTAGGTACGCAACAAGCTCATTGCCATAAGAAAGGGACTAGAGTGAAACCTATATTACTCGAAGATATATTTCTAAAAATATATCGTACATTCCAAATGAAGATAATATGACGAAGTTATGACCTCGGGAAGTTGGCTGCCCAACTAACCCTAACAGGGCCCGAAAACTCTTGTTGTTCCATCTCCTGGGTTTAGGGTCTTGGTTTTTTAGGGTTTTCCAATGTTTTTCAATAATAAAAATTCCCCTGAGCCTCATTTTAACACAATTCAGAGGCATGTATCCACCCATCTCTTCTCAGAAATAAGCTACCATCGCCTCAACTAGTTTATTTTCCATTATGTCTATAAGAAAATTCCAATATTTGATATTAATGAAATGAAGTGTTATGCATGTTGTCTCTCTTCGTTTATGTTTATTTATGTATTTTATTGTGTTCCTGCATAATTCTAGATCAATGGTATCAAAGCAATCTGCTCTTTATCCATTTTTTGTTGCATGTCCCCAACATGGTCAAGGTATAAGGAGTTAGGGCTCGATGTGGTTGAACCTTTGCAATATCAGCCTCGCAAACCCCGATGACCTTCTATGGAAGACGAAAATAAAGATGAGGGAGCATGAGATCCTATCAAATATTTCTCTAGGAGGCCCTCGAGAAACAAAAGAATGTGATGATAGATAAATTTAACCATTTCCTTCAATGGCTACCCAATAGCGGCACACCTTCATCCAATAGCCGCTCTAGAGGTGCCACCCTTTTTAAGGTACAAGTGAACTTTGAAATTCCCATATTTGAGGGTCAAATAGATGTATATGCCATAGATAGATGGTTGACTCTATTAGAAAGATATTTCTTGGTTCATGAGCTTTCCATTCAGGAAAAGATTAGTTTTTCACTCCTCAAAGCTACCCCCCATGGCAATGACTAGTGGGAAACCTACTGTGAGAAAAAGGAAAAGAGGTAAAACTCCCTATTCTTGGCTACACCCACTTGGAATTATTTCTGAGACACCATCAAGGAAAAATGTTATCATATGGCGAGATATGAGGACAATTACATACAATGGACTATGTTGTGGTAGCAAAGGGATCAAGATTTGCATGAGCCGACGAATCTATTACATACCCTTAGCACAAAGTTAGGTATCAAATATTTGGAGAAATATTTGGTGCTGAAGTAATGCAATTTTCTGCATAGATACATTCAGAAGGAAATGGAGTTCCTCGACATCTCCTCGCTCGGTGCAGCATACCAATATGCTACCAATATTGAGCAGAAAATCAAACAGAAGGAGAGATACTTTGGATCTGCGAATAAATAACAAGGAAAAGGTTCCCCCAAACGACATAAAAAGGGAAAAATCCAAGGCAGGGCATCCTAGCACAACCCGTCAAAGTCGCAAGTGAAGAAAAACATCGCAAAGACAAAGAAGGACATAGTAAAGTAGTGTGAGTTCCATAAGAGATCCACTCACAACTGTTGGGCCGCCAAAATGTCATCCACTTTCACCCTCATTCGGTAACTCTATAACTCCATAAGCCCTACATTAGTAACCATTCTCATGACCATATGGTTTATCATAACTATTTTCCAATTCATTTATTTTAAGTATTTTAAGAGAATTTATGATTAAATATTAGGAAATTAACATGTTTTCATATATCTCTAAAAGTTTTATGAGTTTTGTGATATTGTATGCCTACTTGGAGATTCTAGAAGGGTCCCATTTTTCCACCTAATTACAAATTTTAATTTCAAACTCCAACTCATAAGGATTTGTAGAATATTTGAGGAAGATGTGTAGAAGAGTCATGGACGTTTTGATATGTGTCCTTACCACAACTATGAGATAATTTGGAGAGGATTTGTATCATGCATTTTTAGATGATTGGTTGTAAGCACAAGAGAAAAATGTGGATTTAGGAGAGATTTGAGGATCTATATTTATTGATCAGTTATCCTTAGTTTTTGTATAAATATGGGTGAATCCTTAAAAGGAGTCCATCTATCTATCTAATAATTCCATTCAACAATTATATTCTTCCAATCAATAAAATCAAATGGTTCAGTCCAAGATTCTTCAACATATTGTTACTTTGAAGATGTGATAGTTGTTTAGTGTGCTTACTGAGGAATGGAGGCCCCCCATAAACCACAGTTTGCACATATTTGTACATATTGGTAACATTGTGTAATTATATTATTTATTTTTAGGACGTGTGTTTTCCTTTTATGCAAGTGTGATTTTCCTTTCAGCAAGTGTGATTTCAATTTAGCAAGTGTGATTTTCATTTATGAAAGTGTGGTGTGATTTCAATTCTGCAAGTATGATTTCATTTATGAAAGTGTGGTGTGATTTCCTTTATGAAAGTTTTATTTCAATATCTTTATGTTTGGTTTGGACTAGATTGGATTGGATTGAATATATTTTATTTCTTAGTTTTAATTGCATTAGATTAATCTTATATTCTAATAAATAATCACCTAGTACATATAGCACACGTATACCTTGTCAGTTCACGATTGAAAATTAAATGAAATGGATTTAACTCACATTTAAATCACCCAACAACAACACAAGTGAGTGTCGGGCCAAGCGGTCATTGGTGGTTGAGCTGAAGGCTTTTGAATGAGATGCATGTTCAAAATCTGATTAAGAACCTGGCGAGGGGAATGAAAAAGGAAAGAAAATTATCGATGCAAAGCCCAATGCAACTGTTGCCACCGACAAGATCCAAAAGGAGGAACTTGGAGATCCAGAGGAGGGGGAGCACCTCTTCCATTCCAATATGTGGGTGAAGGGTTCCTCGCTGCAGTTCAATGTTGAAAGCGAGAGCCAAAAGAACCTCATTTCAATAGAGGTCGTGAAGCAGTTGGGCCTATCGACCATAGCACACCCATAGTCATACACCATCGAGTGGCTTCACCAAGGACAAGATCTCCACTCAGCTAATAGTGTCACCTTCCCTACAACATCAAGCCCTTCACAAATGATATTTCTCCTCTTGATATTTGTGACGTATTATTAGGCCAACCATATTTGTGGAAGCAAAATGCTATGTATGAGTCTATGCCATGCATTTTTTTGTTATTTTGGGAAATAATTTGTACAGGATACTAGAGGTAGCATCGCCTACTGCCATCTCTTTGATCACTGCAAAACAATGTAGTAAGCCCATTTCCAAACCCAAGAAATTTGTTTTCCTGATGACCCACCCTCAACGCAAGAACAATATTGTATCCATGGCCTATATATATGGATCCTTTGAACGGAAATATTAGATGCAAAAGTTCATGGAGGAGTACGGGGGCATATTCACTTTACTCGCAAGGGTACCTCTGCATTGACAGGTCAAGCACTCCATTGATTTGACCTCAGGCGCGCCGCTACCTAATGGACCGATCTATCGACACTCTATTATGGAGAATGAAAATATCAAAAGGCATATTTTGGATCTACTACATAAAGGTCACGTATGACCGAGTTCATTGGCCTTTGGGAGCCTAATTGTGTTGGTGAAAAAGAAGGATGGGACTTGCAGACTCTATATTGGCTATCGGGCGTTGAAAAATATCACTATCTAGAGTAGGTATTTGATATCGTGGATTGATGACCTTCTGGACTAACTCAAGGGGGATAAATATTTTAGTAAGATTGGCTTGAATTCCGGGTATTTCCAAGTACCAATCGAATGCTCCAGTGTGTGGAAGACTTCCTTCAAAGCCATGGAGGGTCGTTTTGAATGGCTAGTAATGCCTTTCAAGTTGAGGATTTCTCCCATAAGCTTCATGAGCTTGATGGATGACATCTTGCAACCATTCACCAAGTCATTCGTGGTGGTGTATTTGGATTAAATCCTGATATTCAACCATATTTTGGACGATCACCTGCACCACATTCAATGCATACTCCAAACACCGTGGTAACAAAGGTTGTGTGCCAATTTGGAGAAATGCACTTTTGGCATGACCCAGTTTCAATATCTGGGATACATTATTTATGAGTGAGGGGTGCATGTGGACCCAACAAAGATCTAGGTCATTCGGGATTGGCCAACCCCAACCACTCTAATAAATATCTGCAGCTTTCTAGGTCTCGCCAATTTCTACCGCAAGTTCATGTTGGGGTTCTCTCATATCACTTGGCCTTTGAGTCAAGCCACCAAGGGAGGAGAGAAATTAAAATTCTTTTGGTTTGAATTTCAGAAGAAGGTTTTCCCAGAGTTGAAGACTCATCTCTACTCTGCACCAATACTCACATTACCATACTTGCAACAACCTTTTGATACAGATGCCTCTAACTATGCTATTGGGGTAGTACTTACTTAGCAGAAGCATCTAGTGGCATATCACATTAACACACTTTCAAATACAACCTGAAACTATGCCACCTACGAAAAATAAATGCATTCCATTGTGCATGCCTGCCCACAATGGAAGAATTACATTTTGGGGAAGGAAATAGTCATCCACATAGATCACCAATCCCTGCAGTTCATACAGACACAAGGGAAGTTGCAGAATTATCACCATCAGAATTGGTCCACATATATGCAAAAATTTCATTTTAACATCAAGTACAAGAAGGGAAACACCAATAAAATTTCATATTACCTCAGCTAACCATTTATCATGGCACTAAAAAATGTGTTAGACTCTCGTGGGAACAAGACTTTGCGTTTGTCGCATATCTACAAAAGTGTTCCAGAATTCAACAACACATTCCATACACTCCTGGAGGGTAAGAAAGTTCCAAATTTTGACCTCCAGGATGAATTTTTATGCCACTTGGAACACCTCTTTCTTATTTCAAGTGATTTTTCTAATATTATTTGGGAAGCGTGCTACAGTCGGGTCGCTGGAAATTTGAGGGTCGAGAAAATAGTGGCAATAATGCAGAAATATTTATATTGGATGAACCTTAAACATGATATTAGGAAGTACATCAGATCCTGCACTACCTACGCCATTTCCAAACTGATAATCAAGAAGGAAGGCTTCTATACTTCGCTGCCTACCCCTAGTCGACCTTGGGAATACATCAACATGGATTACTTGTCAGACCTTCCTTATACCAAGCATGGAAACGACTACATTTTTATGGTCGTCCATAGATTTTCTATAATGGCCATTATGAAAGCGTGAAAGAAGAATATAATAGTAGAAGCCACTGCTAAAATCTTCTTTGAATGAATGTGGATATAATTTGGGATCCCACAGTCCATTATCTTAAATTGGGATAGCAGTTTCCTCATTAAATTTTGGTCAAGTCTCTAGTCAATGTTGGAAACCAAGCTCACTAAGTCCACAACTTTCCACCATCAAACTGATGGCTAAATATAGGTTATCAATAGGATGATCGTACACAATATGCACATGTAAAACTCCAATAATTCATGCAAATGGGATGAAAGACTCCCCTATGTCTAGAACAACTATAACCAGACTCTCCACAACTCAATTGGACACAACCCTTTTCGGGTGAGCTTGGGATTCCAACCACTATGTCCCATTGATGTGGTCATACCATTTGCAACTACTCAAGAAGATTTAGCACATGTCCAGTCTGATGCCGACAAGGAAAAAAACTTCATTGAGAATGTTCAGCACCTCCTCCAATAGGTCCATGACATATTGGATAGATCCAATGCTAATTCCAAGCAGTGACATGATAAACATCAGGTGCCACACAAGTTTAGGTTGGTGACAAATTTTGTCTACATTTATAGAAGGAGCGTCTCATTGGGCCTCACCGAAAGCTTCACCCACTCCAATATGGGCCATACACTGTCACCAAGGAAGTATGGGACAATTCCTTCGAGCTCAGTATTCCACCATTCCTTGGTCTGCACTAAGTGTTCAATGTGGACCACCTTCAGCCATACTTTCCACCATTGTTGGACACATCTGACATTACAGAAAAACTCACACCAAAAGAGTTCAACCTAGAGTGCATGAACCAGCCACAACTCATTGAATCATGGACACATATAATAATAACACCCGCCAGCAAAGGATCCAGTTATAAAGTTGTCAAAGCAAGCCAACGCGAGTGGTTTAGCAAGGACCAGATTCAACAGAAATTTCCTCACCTCATAGAGGCTCTACACGCAATGGGGACCATCACTTCCTAATGGGGTAGGAATGATCTAGGTGGATATGGTGGCCACCTACCTATTCCACCTATACCTCTAGTCGGTTTCATCATTTTCCTTATTTATAGCAACATTTGCTATTTTTTGTAATTTTTCATGTTCAAATTTCTAGAGAAGTTTTGACCCCCTAAACGGTGTTTTTTTAATGTCTGTGGTAGGATAATATCCATTGGTTTGGGCCTTTGGTGAAAAATATAGTACTTGGGTAAATATTTATGATCATACATCCTACATGCAGAATGGAGATAATATAACCAAGTTACGACCCAGGGAAGTTGGTTGCCCAACTAATCCCAACAGGGCCGACAAACTATTGGCGTTCCATCTCCTGGGGTTATGATTTTGGCTTTTTAGGGTTTTCCCATGTTTTTCAATAATAAAAGGGCCCTTGAGCATCATTTTAACATATTTTAGAGGCATTTAGCTGCCAAATCTCTTCTCAAATATAAGCTACCATTGTCCGAGCTAGTTTATTTTCCATTTTGTTTGTAAGTATTTTTTATTATTTGATATTAATGAAATGAAGTGTTATTCCTGCTGCATCTCTTTGTTTATTTTTATATCTATATTTGATTGTGTTCCTTCATAAGTCTATATCACCAAAGTAGTGGGAGTTCTAGGGGTGTGAGGTATGATGGAAATAAACATAGTAATGGGGAATAAGCTTTCGTGGAGATGGTTGCAAGGGCACTTTGATCATTTACATCATATTTGGAATCAGAAATACAACCCAACATCCACACAACAAGATAAATTAAGGGAAAAAAATTTTGTTCTTGGGTCATCCATTTGGAATTTAGCTAAAGATAATAAATTGGGTATTCAATAACATAATTTATAGGAAATCAATGATGGTAATACTGAATTCAATTGGAAATATGCTTGGAAAAAGCTTCATCAATTAAATAATATGGATCATCTAATATAGCTTGAGGGAATAATGATAAGTCACTTATAGAGGCACAACATTGAAAGGATTCATAATGAGAATTCTATCATTGAATGCTTTTGGTCTAGCTAACCCTTCAAAAACCCTATCCTTAAAATGTGTGATATCATCCCTCTCCCCTCACATTACCTTTCTTAAAGAGACTGTAATCAAAGGCCCCGAGGTGGAGTCCATTTTTTCACCCTTACTTCCCAATTGGTCCTTCCACTACCCTAACACTACAACAAAATTGAGAGGGTTGATTAGTGGATGGAATACTCGCATTTTACTGCATGTGCCTTTAGTTCATGTCTATATACTATATTTTTTAATGGACATTAGTTTCTCCCATACTGGCCTCAACATATACAACCTTATTTGGAGAGGAATATTTTTTTGGAAAAAATCTTCAGCTTCCCATATTTTGGAACAAAACTATCTTCCTTGGTGGGGTGGGGGGGGAGGGGGGGGGGAACTGAAACTTCACACTAGGTAAATAAAAAATTTTGGGACCCTAAACTCATCTTCACACTCTAGCAGGTCATTTTTTTGACAATATTAAGATTATTTTTTAATAGATGTCACACCTATAAAAATTCTCCCAAATTGGAAGAACAATAGGATTGGACCTACATACATTGCAAAGAGACTGGACTACTTCCTCATCTTGGAAAATATTTTGGATCAAAAAATACAAATCCACCAATGGGTAGCTTTTTGGGTGTGTTGGATCTCAATCCAATTATATTTCACATGATTCCTAGATCCAAAAATCCTATGGGGCCCTTCGAATTAAATTCCTACTAGCATTAACACCAATCCCTTATTGAACAAATTGAGGTGGATTGGTCTACCTATGATCCTAATTTGGGATCATCCCCTTCGATTCAGTTATATGAGAGATTAAAAAATATAAAATTAACTATCTCATAATGAGAAAAGGAGAAAAAATTTTAATAAGAGAGGATAAAATTTGAAATTAAGGACAAATTAAGGGATATCCTAGAAGATAGTGACCATTCCTCCCTCTCTAATGAGAAATTAGCTTCCCAAAAATACCTTGACTCGATAAAAAAGGATCCTGCTTATGGAGAAGGAGAAGGAATAGTGTTTAAAAATGTAGAGCCATTTAGCTACAGGAAGAGGATGAAAATATGAAATACTTTGATAGCATAGAAAACCATTGGAAGGCCATAAAATTTTCTGGGAAATAAATAAGGTTGATGGTTCTAAATCCACTTACTTCAAGGGCACTACTCATGGGGGCATATCATATTTCAAGGAAATTTTCAAAAATAGTGGATAAGAAAATATTGACAAGATTCTCCAAAATGTTGCCTTCTTTCCCCACTTTATCAATGAAGATAACAATGAAGAGCTTATGAAAGAAATCTCCAAACCAAAGTTAGAAGTTACTTTACATAGATCCCAAAAGGATAAAATCCCAGATCCAAATTCCATATCCATTAAATTCCATCAAGCTTGCTTCGAATTTATCGGTGATGACTTATTGAAAGTGGTAGAATATTTTAGAAAACATGGGAAATTTTTATCCCCTTCAACACTACTTTCATCACCCTCATTCAAAAGTCAGATAGACTTGTCTCTTTTGACTGGTTTCAGCCCATCTCTCTCCCCAATTATATTTATAAAATCATCTCAAATATCATATCCCTTCATTTAAATCCATCTCTCTCTAAGCACATCTCTTTAGAATAGTTTTATTTTTTGAAGGATCAACAAATACACGATGCAATTAGACTCACTCAATAGGGACTCCACTTTATCCATGTCCATAAGAAAAAAGTAGTAATCTATAAAGTGGATCTATCAAAGGGCTTTGATAGAGTGGATTGGCTCTACACCAGATTAATTATCCTTCACCTTGCGTTCAACCCTTTAATTGTGAATTGGAACCATAGTTGTATTAACATTTCTTCTTAGTTGTAAATTTGAAGCATGTTCCAGTTCATCCTTATTCAATCCTTAGAGATATCTCAAATAGGGTTATCCCTTATCCCATATACTCTTTTTGTTTGTGGTTGAATCCTTCAGTAGGGCTATCCTCGATGCAAATAGACATCATATTTTAATAGGTATTGAGATATCCCATTGATGTTCACTTACAAATTTTATTTTGGCTTATATTATCCTTTTTATTGTGATGGATGAAAGAGGCTTAAAAACCATAGACTCTATCCTATAATTATTCTCCATGGCTACTGGTATACTAATAAAACATACAAATTCTACTCTGGTTGGGAATTCCCTTGACTAAGACAATTATAACCATGTGTCTAGAATTATTTTACCTACCCCTTCACCTCTAGGAGACCCCATAAAATATATATAATTTCTTTTAAAGCCAAAATTTATTGAAAGGAGGATTGGGCTTCCCTCATTTCCAAAATCAAAGTCAAAATAAAAAATTGGTGTAACTAATGGTATCTAGAGCTAGAAGGTTGATCCTTTGAAAGTTTTTTATTGAAGCTATTCCAATATATTGGAATTCTCTTTTATAAAATTATCTCCAAAAATAGATGAAAAGAGTGATCAACGCCTTAGAAATAAGCCACTTCGATATAAATTATACAAATGAAAAAAACCTCCTTCTATATATAGGAGTCCATGGGGTCACAATATAATCTTAGCTGACCCAACAATAATAATGTAAGGGCACAATAATAACAATATTGGGGTTACAGGGTTACAACAATAACAATAAGGGGCCTACGCTAACAACAATAAGGGACTAGACTAGTAATATAGGGTCCTAACATGCCCCTCTTTCAAAAAATTGTTGTCCTCAATGCTTGAGTAGCTCTGGGTGCTTCTATATAAAATTCTCATCCTCTCATGTAGAATCTTTAGTGGGTAAGTTCTTCCACTTGATGAGATACTCTGAAATTGATCGATTTCGTAGTTGTCAAGTTCTTGTTTCCATGACTACTTTAGGTTCCAATATGATTTTTCCTTCCTCATCAAGTTCTGGAAAATTTGTTTGAACTAGAATTTTTTCACCTATAACCTTCTTTAAGCATGAAACATGGAAAACTAGATGCACTTGCGAAGAAGCAGGAAGCTCCAATTTGTATGCCATAGTATCAATATTTTGCAACACCTTGTAAGGACCATAGTACTTTGGTGATAATTTGTTATCCTTCTTAGCTTGCTTTAGGGAAATTTTTTTGTATGGTTGTATCCATAAAAATACCCAATCTCCTACATCAAAACTTCTCTCTCTACGATGTTGATCTTCCTATTGCTTCATTCAATTTTGTGCCAAATGTAGGTTGTCCTTTAAGAGTTGGAGAACTTCTTGTTGATGCTCAATGTGATATTCCATTGCTTTAACCTTAGAATTTTCTCTTAAAGATGATGTAATGGATGGTGGATGATATCCATAAAGTGCCATAAATGAGGTCATTTTTGCTATAGTATGGAAGGAAGTGTTATACCACCATTCAGTGAGAGGTAACCACTTGACCCATTATGTTTTTTTATCAGATACAAAACAATGAATATATCCTACCAAATATTTATTCACTATCTCAGTTTGAGCATCAGATTGAGGATGATAAGATGAGCTATGAGCTAGTTGAGTACCGAAACAAGAAAATAATTTTGTCAAAAAATTTCCAGTAAAAATGGGATCTTTGTCGCTTACAATAATCTTTGGGTTTCCATGTATCTTTTGAATTGTTTCCATAAATGTAGTATCAACTGTACTTTCTTTAAATGGATGAGATAATGCACAAAAGTGTGCATACTTCTTAATTCTATCAACTACCAACATGATGACACTCTTTCCTTTGGAATTACGTAAACCTGTGATAAAATACATTGAAATATCCTCCCAACATTGAATTGGAATGGATAAAGGTTGTAGAAGACTTGGGGTCTTAATTATCTCAACTTTATTTTGATGGAAAACCAAACATTCCGCCACAAAATTTTGAATATCAGATTTAAGGCCATCCCAGAAAAAATATTTCTTCACCCTGTGGTAAGTTTTTAAAAATCCTGAGTGTCATCCTAAAGGAGAAGTGTGCAATTCCAAAAAGAATATTTTGTTTTAGTTGGGAATTCTTACAAAGATATAAGGGATATTTGTACCATAAGGAATAATTTTTCCAACTAAATGTATCATATGTACTAGGATCTTGCTGCAACTTTTGAATGACTTTCCAACCTTATTCCTCCTTCTTCCATTCATCCCTTGCCTCAGTTATCCAATCTAGTTGGATAATAGAAATGGCACAAAGCAATACTTCCACCTATTCCTTCTTTCTTGAGAGTGCATCTGCAACAACATTTAGCTTCCCTTTTTTGTAGATGATTTCAAAGTCATAACCCAACATCTTTTTGACCCATTTTTTTTATTCTTCTAAAGATAGTATTTGGTCCAAAAAAATTTTAAGACTATCATGATCAGTTTTTACCTTGAAGTGTATTCCCATTACATAAGGTCTCCCTTTCTTTAGTGCGTGTAGTATTGCTAACATTTCTTTCTCATAAATAGCTTTCTGTAAATAATTTCCTTTTATTGGATGACTTTCAAAAGTAATGGGTCTTCCTTTTTTCATTAAAACAACACCAATTCCATTTCCTAAGGCATCACATTCCACAATAAAGGTTTTTGTGAAGTCTGGCGTAGCTAAGATCGGTGTTAGGCACATTTCCACTTCAATAAGTTCAAAGGCCTTAGTTTCTTCAGGAGTCCATGAAAATTCATCTTTCTTCAATAATGTTGTTAGAGGTGCTGTTATTCTCCCATAATTATTAAAAAACTTTCGATAATACCCTATTAACCCAAGAAATCCTCGTAACTGATTTATGGTTGTGTGGACTTTCCATTCCTTAATGGCTTTAATTTTGTTAGGGTCTACCTTAACACCCTCGTGAGATAGACTATGACCCAGATATTCCACCTCTTATACTCCAAAGAAACATTTGGATGATTTTGCATATAATTTCTTCTCCTCCAATAGTTTGAGCACCCTGTCAACATGTTGAACATGATCCTTCCAAGACCTGTTGTAGATTAATATATCGTCAAAAAATACTAGCACAAATTTTCTAAGTGTTTGAAAATGGAATTCATCAACCCTTGAAATGTAGAAGGTGCACTAGTAAGGCCAAAATGCATGACCAATAATTCATAATGACCCTCATGAGTTCAAAATTTTGTTTTCGGAATATCTTTAGTCTTCACTCTAATTTGATGATATCCTGAACAAAGATCCAACTTGGTAAAATAGATTGATCAATGTAATTCATCCAATAATTCATCAATCATAGGAATGGGAAATTTATCGTTAATAGTGAGCTTATTGAGCTCCCTATAATCCGAACACATGTGCCATGATCCATCCTTCTTGTGCACCAATACTATTGGAGCATAGAAAGAACTTTGACTAGGTTGAATTATACCAACCTCTAACATTTCTGCAATCATACGTTCAATTTCACTCTTTTGGACATAAGGATATCTATAAGGCATGATGTTTGGAAGAACACTTCCTGGAATCAAATGAATAACATGATCATGATCACGAATAGGTGGGAGTCCTTTAGGAGTTTCAAACACCTTGGAATGATTATCCAAGACTTTTTGGAGATCTGGAGAAATAGATGATTTTAATGTTGGAACTTCTAGTGAGCATAATTATGCAATTACGCCTCATTTTTCTTTCTTTAGAAGCCTTTTCATGACACTAGAGCTTATTATCTTTCCCAGCTTCCCTGCAATACCCCATAATTTGACTTCCTTTCCTTCCGAAAAAAAATTCAAGAAAAGTTCTTGAAAATTAAAAGCTACCATCCCAAAAGATTGTAACCATTGTACTCTTGGTACAAAATCAGCACCTCCCATTGGAATGGAATTCATTAGACTATTCAATACATGTTCCCCCATGGTTAGCTTTATATTATGGCATTTTCCAGATAAATTTATAGTTCCTCCATTTGCAACCATCGCTTGACATTCTGGTGTTGGGTATAGGAAGAAATTCAATTCCTTGGCTACCTTACAATGAATAAAATTATGGGTACTACCTAAATAAATCAACACTATTAACTTTTTCTTATTGATATGTCCTTCTATCTTGAGAGTTTGAGGAGTGGTAATTCCTACCAATGCATTACACGATATGGTCAGACTCATTTCTTCTTCTTCTAGGGTTGGTTCCTGGTGTATATCCTCTTCTTTTGAAGTTTCTTTTTCATTTTCTTCCTCCTCTTCACAATCTATGTAAACTAATTTCTTCTCAACACACTTATGACCTTTAGTGTATTTTCTATCACAACTGTAGCAAAGCCCTTTTTCTCTTTTTTCTTCCAATTGTTGTGGTGTCAACCTTGTAGGTTACGGAAGTCTAGGAGTAGCAACACTTCCATCTTTATAGATGTGAGTGGTAGGCTCCTTGTCACCATAATTTTACATTAAATTCTTCTTTCCAACCTGAATGCCTTCTCCAATGAATCAGGTTCCCAAATGTGAACCTCATGTTGGATGTTATCCTTAAATTCCCTATGAAGACATCAATTATGTGTTCCTCTAGAATATCAGTTACCCTTATATTCAATTTTTGGAAGTCGTCAATGTGCTCCACCATTGAACCCTTTTGTTTGATATTTATCAATTGGCTAAAAAAGGTGTTGCTCTCTGTATCCTCATAATGTGCTATCATTTCCTCCATAAAAATTGACCAAGTGACAATTTTTTATGGGAGAAAAGACATCGATAACATATAAATGTATTTTTTTCTAGATATAAAGTTGCAATGCATACCTTTTGTGTGCTTTTCACATTATTGAGATCAAAATATTTCTCCATCTGTAACATCCATGTTATGGGATCCTTGTCATCAAACTTCCTCATATCGATCTTTGGAATATGGTGGGTCTTCCATCCAACATTAGAGTTTATGAAATCATGATTAACATGTATTTTGTTCTCATCACGAGTTCCCTCTACTATATTTTCTCCATTAGGAAACATTTCTTGTTTCAACTTTATCAAACCTTCCATGTCTGTTTTTAGATCATTCTTCATGTTTTCCAATTTTTCGTCAATCTTGCCTTCCATGTCATTCATCTTAGCTTCCATGAAAGATTTCATGCCATCCTTCCATTCTTCAAACCATTCATCTTAGCTTCCATGCCTTTCTTCAAACCATACATGTTAGCTTCCATGCCTTTCTTCAAAACTTCCATTTCAGTTTTTTTTTCTCTTTGCAAGAGAAAAATTTGGTGCACTTTCTCTTGTAATTTTGATATGTCATGTTGCATTTCTTTGTCTTCATGAGTCATAGTAGAGCCTTCTGAAGGCATAATGGGAGTCTAATTCCTTTTAGGGGACATTTTAGAACCCAATACTGATATCTATTCTACAATATGCCCTTGGAATCAATTCAAATTGATTCTTCAACCAAGACTTATGCAATTCGAAAAAAAAAATACACACATTTTTCTTTTTTTTGAGGAGCTTGATATTGAAACTGAATTATCTCTGTGACTTAGGATCTTCAATATCTAAAATTTAGTGCCGTAGTATCCCTCTTAATCTTCTTTCAAATGCCACAGGTCTGACCTGATTTGGGTTCTTCAAGGAAAAGCTATGACCAATCTCCCACAATGACCTAATTATGGATTAGTTGAGTAGAGTGAACTTGTAGGTGTGCCACGTGTCACTCTTCCCTCATTTGGCTCTGAAATTGATACACATGAAACTAAATTCCATGTAATTGTGTCCACATTTTACATAATTCCAATCCGATGCTCAGAGAGAGAGTTATGGCGATTTTACCACGGTCACCTCTCTGAGATGAAATTCGAGAGCTTGAAAAAAACCTAAATTCCATAGATAATATCTCTGAAAATATTGTGAATCAAGATTTGAAACTTTTACACGAAGTTCCTCAGGATTTCAGCTTCGCATGATAAAAATTTCATCTTCTGAACCTTTTTAGAAGTAAATTTATAGCGAAAATTCCACGATGTCCTGTGTGGAGCTACGAAGCCCTAGAATCAAAAGATCTCATACCAAATGTTATGAAACTAGCTCCAAAAATAGAAGAAAAGAGAGATCAATGCCTTAGAAATAAGACACTTCAAGGGGGAAACCTCCTTTACATTACATAAATGAAAAATTCTTGGATGATACAAATGCCAAAACCTCCTTCTATATATAGGACTCCATGGGGTCACAATATAATCCTAGCTGACCTAACAATAATAATGTAAGGGCACAATAATAATAATATCAGCGTTACAGGGATAGAAAAATAACAATAAGGGGGCTACATTAACAACAATAAGGGACTACACTAGTAATATAGGGACCTAAAATTCTCTAGAATGGGTTCTAATAGGAATATTTCAAAGAATTAAGAAAATATCCTCAGTATTCCTCTGGGTTGGGAAACATTACCATAAACCATTTTCTCTAGTTTTTTCGTCTTTTATTCCCTTCCAAAGCAATTAGGAGGATGGGGATTAAAAATCCTCATATGGTTCTCAAGAGCTCTAGCTACTAAATGTGTATAGCGACTAGATTAGGGCTTCTGGTTTTAGGCTCAAACTATGGTTAAAAAATACATTCACCTAGTTACTATTTTGGATTGGATCAGAGCCCCTAGAAGACCATCTTATTTTAGATATTTAGTCTATAAAGCTATAAAAAAACTTTGGTAATGTCATTTTTCAAGACCTCAAATGGAAAATCGGATATGGTGCAAAATTTCTCATTGGGAAGGATCCTTGGATGGGAAGTGGGCAATCACATATCCTCTCAACACAAATTATAAATGCATTTTCTTCTTAAATTAGGCATTTCCTCATATGGCCTTTCTGGGTTAACAAATTTGGAAGAGGGAAGAATATCTACATATCAAGGGGGATTTTTCTCTTGAATGGAACCATTATATTGAATCTCTTATAAATAATATCATCTCTCTCACACCTTTTGAATAATCTCTATTTTGGTACTATTCTCCTATATGCATCTACAAATCCAAATATTGGTACCTCACAATTGCATAATATCCAACTACTCACCCACCTCCCTGGTCGGTTAAAATGCTATGGAAGCAAGATTTCCTACCAAAAATGAAACTATTTATGTATTTACTCCTTAAGAATAAGGCCCCAACATGGGGCATTCTTCAAAAAAAATCCTTTTGTGGGCTTATTAGATGTTCAATTTGTTTGTAGGATGTAGAAAATATGCCCTATCTCTTCATGAAATGTCCCTTAACTGTCAATGTCTAGAAAGATATTCAAAAATCCATTGGAACAACCCATACTTGGAAAGGGAACTATATGGATGAATGCCTAAAAGACTAGCTGAGCAAGAATGCCCACAATAATATAAAATATCTCCCCTAATTTTTTGGGGGGCATATGGATTAAAAGAAACAATTCTATCTTTGGAAACCAAGGTCAATCCTCTATCATAATGGAAATAAATAATCTATTCCTCTTGACTTATCTTCTAATATATAATTCTGCTACAAGAATTCACAACAACCCTGAAGTTGAAATTGTAAAAGGAAAGTTGTAGGTTTTTTCAGATAGAGAATTATAACAAAAAATTTCTTTGGGTGGCTCAGGAATCCTTATCTATTTGATAGATTCACATTCCTTCTCCTTCTCTTGCAACATTGGAAAGGCTTCAAACAAATTTATCGAACTATTTTCTCATAAATTACTATTGTAATTACTTGATTTTCTACATATTTATGAGCTTAATATCTATGGAGACCCCTTTATTGTTATAAAATGGATATATTGTATAGCCATAATGAAAAACAATACCCTTCCTCCATTATATAAAAAATTTATCCCAAGAATAAGAAATTTTTTTCACATATCTACAGGGAATAAAACCAAACAAATGATCATCTTTCGAAGGAGAGGACCAACACTGGATCAGGGACATTGGAAATCAAATAAAATAATGAAGGCTCAATCGGCCAACACCAACTATTCCCTTGGGAAAAAATAATAAAGTCAGGAATTCTTCTTGCATAGTACATTCACGTCAAAACACCAATATATTTTCATATGAAATATTACCTTTTAATTTCTATATAAATGTATTTTCTCTTGTTGAAGCCTAAAAGTTTTTCCTTTTATATGGAAGGTAGGGTTCTAAGAAGAACAAACATATTACTCCCCTCCCACCATTGAATTTCAGCAAAGTTTCAAAGACCATGATGTACTATGACAACAATTTTTCTTGCATTTCATGATCTTATAGTCTTTTATCATGAACTCTATTTTTTGAAAGAAAGAAGATAGGATAAGTTAATTTTGAAAAACAACCAAAGATACACTCACTTCTTATGTAACTGAGAAAATGGAGTCATTAGACCATACATATGTTTTTAACATATGTGCCACTGGAATGTTATGGCATCTGCACAAAATGTATTTTATTGGGGATATAAATTGAATATGTTTTTTTCTCCTTAGAATATATGTAAGTATGTACATTATGAAAATATAATTATGAATATTATATACATATAATTATATTTTCTTAACATATATATATATATATATATATATATATATATATATATATATATATATATATATATATATATATATATGATGATGATGATGATGATGATGATGAATGTCCATTGAAATATATATGGTCTATCATACCTTAAGAAATGATATTAATTATAATTCTTTAACATTTTATTTCTATGCTAAAAAAGAAGTGAGAGACACTCCCTTATCACCATAGTTTTGTTGAGTTGAAAGGTCAATAAGGTTGAAATTTTGGCATATTATTAGGAAATTAGGTCGAATGTGAGTATAATATGGAGAATCTAAGAGAAAATATTTTTCATTTTCAACCCTCCTAGGATTTTACAGTTTACAAACTCTTTCATTCCATGGTGTTTTGTGAAATGGACAATGCCCAGTTTCACTATGAAGCTCATGAGAATTAGTTATAATCTTGGAAAAGTTCATTTTCTTCTTAAATTTATTCAAGACAAAGAGAAAATTTTAGTTTTCAATATTGAGTTTGATCACCTCCTTATAATATTGTAGTTTCCTTTTACCCTCCAACTCTTTATTTCCCCACAATTTCTCCTTAAATTTTGAAGTAATAATATTTTTAATATTGTATTAATTCTGCAAAGTTTATCTCCTCCTTTATTAACTATTGGTCTAAACCAAGATTGGACATACTTATGCCACCCTAGCTTTCGAAGGAGGGGATTTTGGATAGAGTTAGAAGAAATTTTAGAAAACCTCTTTGAATCCATGTTTTATAACTTCTTCTCGTACATAATATACATGGTCATATGCATGCTTTTAAGTGGGGGAATTCTTATGGTAGTGAGCATTTTCTTTAGCATTGAAGTTTTATATTTTAAATTGTGTTTGGATTTTTTCAATCTTTCTCCAATAGCTCTTTGGAAGTACAACAACCAAATTTCATATATATGTGTATATGTGTGTAGAGAGAGATAAAGTTGTCCATACACTTTAAATGTTTTTCATATTTATAACTCGTTTCAAAATATTCTAATTCATTCCATACTTTTATTTATGTAGACTTCTTAAATCTTTTGAAATTAAACTTATTTACATTTCAAAATATTTTATAAATTAACATTAATAAATATGTTCAAAGATAATATGATTTATTTTTGTTCTTTCTTTTCAAGAA
Source organism: Pinus albicaulis (assembly GCA_034641835.2). Taxonomy (NCBI): domain Eukaryota; kingdom Viridiplantae; phylum Streptophyta; class Pinopsida; order Pinales; family Pinaceae; genus Pinus; species Pinus albicaulis. Next base: position 971,934,744 of record CM076574.1, read on the forward strand.
AGATAAATAAATGAGATATAATAAATTTATAATTCAAAAATATTAAACAATTATGATAATATTTTTGAGTTTCTATGATTTGAAATTATTTAACATAATTATTTTTCATTCATTGAGAAATGTATTAAAATTTAATTTATATTTAATTTAATTTGAAATGATATTTTATTGATATTTTAATATCATTAATCATTAGTATTTTAGTATTCAAATATCCTCTATGGCCTAGGTTGAAACGAAACCCTAAAACACAAAACATTATCAAAAGTTACGTATCTGATCACTCAAAAAAACCTAAAAAACTAATTAAAATTAGTTGATGGATACGATTTAAATGTGTTAAGGAAGTGGGATAATATTTAATATTTTAATATAGTCTAATTAATTAAATTTAAGTAGTAAATATATTTGAATGGTGTTTTCTAATTATTTTATACTTTAAATTTTTTGGTTAGAATATGAGGATACATTTATGGGCGAGATTGTGCTAGGAATTTAGAAATCTCTTGAAGCGCCTAGATTGTGTAGATTTCATAATTAGAAAACAACTTCTACATTGAAATCAATGCATCTAATGCAAGCAACCAAATAGGATTAGAAATCAACATTTACACTCAAATAAATGCATCTAGTTCAAGTAAGAAAATGTAATATTCCAAATATGGAATAGCACAACAAGCCTGCTGAAATAACGCACTACTGGGAGATTGATGCAAAGAAATGAGTTTACAACCCTGGGATGCAGTGATCCCTTAGACTATCAAATGTGGGTTCTAGATCCAAAAAAGGAGCAAAAACAAATCAAACTAGGTGTGGTAAACAGATCTCCCACCACCTAGTCTAGCTGGAAAACACCCTACAAGAGGGGCTGCAGCTATGCACAATAAATTGCTTCAGAAATAACGTAGTCTTGGATAGTATGAGAAGGAGGCCATAAAATATGATTAAATTATATATATAAATCAGCAAATCAAAATTATAGTGAATATATTTCAATATACAGTAGAATACAAGAGACCATAGAGAAAAAAATCTTCAGAAAAGAAGGCAAAAACTCATGTATAAACTGTAAAATGGCTTGACATCATTATTTTTAGGAGCTACAGCTGCTGAAAATTGCATCTCATATCTAGAACAAATATTTGGACAAAACATCAGATATATTTCAGATCTGGAAACTAGAAATACTGATTTACAAGATCCCCTTGGGGTTTTGACCAAATCATGCATAAACAAGAGTAGATCTGAGTTTTAAGTTGCAGATCTGTAAAATGCTGCAATAATTTCTGAATATGACTTTTCATTACAACAGATGAAATCTAAACAGAACATGGATCAAAAAGCTAATCCATGGATCACTAAAGTGAAAGGAAAAGCCCGGCACCAGAGATATCTCATCAAAACTGGGATCAAAACACCCTGAAGAATCTCATATGAAAATAACGTTGTTCCTCAACGGAAACAACGTTGTAGCTTGAATAACAAAGATGGCCAACTTCCAAGACACAAATCTGAAGTGAAAATAGGAGAGCCACTCTTCCAGGAGGTTAAAAGACACACTCCATGAGAAGAGGCTCCCAAAACATGCTAGATCTCTGCAGATCTAGAATCCCACCTGCTGCAGATTGAAAAAGCAGACAAACCCTCACTGGATCTACGCTGCAATTGGAAGTAGAGCTTGGCCTCAAGCCTGATAGTGGATCAAATCAACAAATACTCCTCCAAGAATCCTCAAAGGAAGAGGTGAAATCCATACATAGGAATTCCAGGTGCTAAGCAGCACAATCCTCCACTAAATAGCAGAGAATAGTATTTTTCTAAACAGATAAGATACTTAGAAATATAATCAATCAACAACAACCTTCTCTTGCTGCGCTCCCCTTCCTTTTATAAGATGAAAGCCTTTGCAAACCCTAAACCTCCTTGATGAGTTAGCTCCATTCACATGAGGGGCCACCTTTCTAGAACTCGTTGTCCTTCATGATACATTGAACCTAGACAAGATCAGAGATTTGTTCAAGAAGGTTGACCCATTCTCACAACTCAAACCCCTTTCTGCACTGCAAGTGATTTATTTATGGCCTTGATTTATCTATGTCACATGGGCATTGAATTATTTAGTTTTTAGGAGTTTTACATGTCCTCCTTTATTCATTTATTCATGCAACAGAAAGTAAAACAAAAATGAATATTCCTCTTAGCTTAGGCTAAGTAGGAATATTATAGAAAATGGGATTAGAAACCAACATCTACAATGAAATCAATGAATTTAGTGTAAGAAATCAAATAGAATTAGAAATTACCATCTACACTAAGATAAATTCATTTATTGCAAACAATCAAATAGGATTAAAAATCATCTACACTTAAATCAATGCATCGAGTGCAAGAAATATGATTTATAATTATAAATGAACATCTACATTGAAATCAATGCAGCTAGTGCAAGTAATCAAATATGATTAGAAATTACCATATACACTTAATCAATGCATTTAGCACAAGAAATCAAATAGGACTAGAAATCATCTACATCGAAATCAATGCATCTAGTTCAAGCAATCAAATATCATTAGAAATCAATATCTACACTAAAATCAATGCATCTAGTGCAAACAATCAAATATGATTAGAAATCACCATCTACATTGAAATCAATGCATCTAGTGCAAGCAATCAAATAGGGTTAGAAATCAACATCTACGCTGAAACCAATACATCTAGTGAAAGAAATCAAATAGGTTTTGAAATCAACATCTACACTAAAATCAATGCAGTCTAGTTCAAGAAATATTCTTCCCTCTCTCCCTCTTCCATCTCTCCTTGTTTGTCTCTTTATCTCAACCCCCCACCCTCGAAAAACACACACACTCTCCCACACCATATCTATCAATCTCTATGTCCCTCCCTCCCTCTCTTTGTCTATCTCTCCTTCTCTCCTTCTCATCCGCTTCTATCTCTCTCTCCTCTCTCCCTCTCTATCCATATTCCTTATCTATCCCTCTCTCTCTCCACCTTTCTCTCTCTGTGTCTTTCTTCTTATCTCTCTCTCTCTCCCCTCCAACTCCATATCGCTTTCCCTCCCTCTCTCCACTCTCTCACATCCTCTCTCTTCCTTCCTCTCTCTCCCTTTCTCTCACACCTCTCTCTCTCTCTCTCTCTCTCTCTCTCTCTCTCTCTCTCTAAAACTCTATTACTATATCCCTCGCTCATGCCTTCTCTCCCCACTTCTCTCCATATCTCCTTCTTTATCTCTTTATCTCACCCCAAACATACACTCACTCTCTCCATATCTCTCTTGTATCTCCCTCTCTCTTCACTTCTCACTCTCTATGTATTTCTTCTTCCCTCCCTCTTTCCCCCTCCAACTAAATCTCTTTATTAATCCCTCTCTCCTCCTCTCTCCCTCTCTCTCTTCTCCGATCTCTCAAGTACTCTCTCTCATCCTTCCTCTCTCTCCATTTCTCTCCTACCCCTCCTCACTCTCCTCCTCTCTCTCATGTCCTCTCTCCCCCTCTCTCTCCTACCACCCTCTCTCTTCCCCCATCACTCTCTCTCTCTCCCTCTTCCCTCCAATCCTCTTTCTCACTCTCTATGTTACTATATCCCTCCCTCTCTCCTTCTCTCTCATATTTTCTACATATATCCTTCTTTGTCTCTTTAACTCACCCCTAAAAATGCACTCTCTCTCTTCATCTCTCCCCTGTCACTCCCTCTCTCTCCCCACTTCTCACGATATGTATTTCTTCTTCCCTCCCTCTCTCCCCCTCCAACTCCATCTCTCTATCCCTCCCTCTCTCCTCATCTCTCTCAAGTCCTCTCTATTTTCCTTCCTCTCTCTCCCTTTCTCTCCTACCTCACTCTCTCTTTCTCTCTCTCTCTCTATGCCCTCCAATCCTCTCATTATCTTCCTCCCTCTCTAATTTTCGCACCCCCCCTCCATCTTTATGTCTAGATATCCCTCTCTTACGCTTCTATAACTATCTCGCTCCTATCCCTCTCTCTCTCTCTCTCTTCATTTATCCTCTCCCCTCTCCTTCAGTTTATCTTCATCTTTCCCTTCTCACTCCCCATCTCTCCACCTCTATCACTCTATGTCTTTTTTCTTCCCTCCAATATATATCTAGAGTTAATATATATCATGACCTATTAATATATATTATAATATAAAAAAATTAATATTATATTAATCTAAAGTTATTAAATTTAATAATATTAATATTATAATATATTAATATGAATATTAGATTTAATAATAATAATAATATGTTCATATTAATAATATTAATGTTACGGTAAAAAATGTTTTTTTGCATGGTATTAATAATAATTTGGCCCACGGGCTTCACCTAAATAATACCTATTTTCTAAGTGTCCTCAGATATAAAGAGGAGTATGGAGTAAATATAAAAAAAGGTTTTATTTTTTACCATATCACTGGTTTATTTATATTTATATTTATGTACCATACCTCTTTTATTTATGATGGTATTTGGCCCATAGGCTTGGTATATACATAGATGTTGATTTCTAATCATATTTGATATATTTTTATGTATTTACCATACCTATTTAAACCTCTTATATATATATATATATATATATATATATATATATATATATATATATATTTCTAAGTAAGAATGATTCTATTAAAAAAGAATATAATACAAGATGTAGTTACAATCAAGAGAGGCTAGATAGCAGGGAAGCTGAAAATGATAAACTATCAGCCTCGGTCTCGTTAAGTAACCAAGAGAGAAACATATAGAAAAAAAAAGAGAAACATGGGAACCATAAGAGACAGACACAAGAATCTACCCAAAATGGTATGAATCCTCAATACAACATTTATTTCCTTTATTTTTTGTGACTTTAACCCAACTGTCAGAGACCGGGTGGGCTAAAACCACTTGAAGATTTTTATTGAATAAAGGAAGAGTCTCTTTATCCGAGTCGGAGGAGGAGCACTCATGAGTTCTCTTCTGAGTTCCAAAAGGAACATTGGTCCCCCCAGAATCTGCAGAAGGAATTTTCTTCTCCGGATTAGCTACATCCCCATATGCTTCAATATCATCTTCATCTGAGCTGAAGGACTCAATGTCATCCATGGGAGATGGCTCACAAGGTTTCCAAATTTTAAAGTTTGATTTGCAATTTCTTACTTTCTTTTGGGTGAGGAACATAGTACACGAGTTTTGAAGATGCCCTATTTGATGGCAGTGATGACATCAAAAAGAGGTGTTCTCATAGTCTAGGGTCTGTGTCCAAAGGAAGTCACCAATTTTGAGATTCTTTTGATTGTGTAGACCTTTACTTATGTCAATTTCAACACATATTCAGCCATAGGTGTATATGCCCATCTCCCCCCTAAAAGGATCCGTTGCTAGATAGCATCCCAGAGAGTTTCCAATTTCTCAAAAGACAGAAAAGTGCCATAAAGGAGCAGGTAGATTTGGAAGCCTGACCCCGATAGGAAAATTGGTAATGACTATCGTAGAAGGGTTGATGTATGGGAACCAGGGGGTAAGGATTAGCCTTGCTTTTACTGAAAACCATGGACCGCTAGTTAAGGCTTTTTGATAATATTCATTGAAAGAAAAAAAAACTATAAAGAATCCCTTTGAGAAAAAAATAACCTTGCTAATATTGTTCCATATGGAATGAATCCATTGGTAGAGATCTTCCGCATGAAGCCATAATACATTAAATCAACAAAAATGGCAGATTCTACATATATTTGAAATTGGTCTTCAAGTGCCGGGTGGGAAATTTCCACAAGGGTGCATCCTCCATTTTATCAACCAAAAAAGGATTGGGAGCCTCAGAGGGTTGAGCAGCTTTCTTGGGAGGCTGCGCATAGACAACATCCTTGTAAGAGAAAGCTTGAGCAGAACATGGCTAACCTTCTGCCCCTCCTCGCAGTCGAAGGTTAAACCACTGTAGCATATTTTTTAATATTATAAAATGAGAGCAAAAAGGATTTCTCTAGCTGTTTACCTCCATAGAGAAATCGTTGAAAGGCAGATGGAAGCCCCAGCCTGAGTTCAAGGGCATACGAAAGTTTCTTTACCAGATCCGTAGAGCGAACCTAAAGAAACAAGGTTTTTCTAGAGAGAAGAGAGATCTATATCTGAAAAGAGCAGGTTATGAGATATGGGGAGATACAAATGGGGATCTAGGAGCCATTATTGATAAGGCCAAAGTTGGCCATGGAGAGGAGGCTGGGCCCCAACTGCTTCTTTATATATTTCTCATCTGGAAGCTTCTCACCATAGATCAGCTCCCCACCGGTGCCATTACCCCTTGTGAAATGACCGCCCTAGTACCTAAAACCTAGGGTAATACGGTGGAATGTTTAACCCTTGAAGTGCAGGGGCTTGCTAGAGAGACCATTTCTTATCTCTCTGGTAGACAGCTTGAGGAATTTCTTGGTTGCCTTCGACACTTCATCTGCAGAGAGCGCCACCATGATCCGTCCCTCTCAGACACCACCATCACATTTCCAATTTCCCCCAACGAATAATTTTCTAGAGCCCTCCATAGTGACAAATCTGCGACAGTCATTTCCTACAGCTTGAGCATTCCTCTGCACTAGGGAAAATAAGAAACGCTTGGTACCCTTATCAAACATAGAATCTATGCATTGCACTCCAGCAAACTCAGATTGAACCGACGATGGTGCAAGGAAGACAAAAACATACTCTCGACATTCAAAGTGGTATGTCACATAGTTGGAGATGACTGTCATGGCCGCCATTATTTAGATCTAGGGTTTCTCTCTTCCTTCAAAAAAATCTGATCCCGTAAGGGAGAAAAATTTTACTCTGCTAGACCATTTTATATTTATTTATTTACCATACCTATTTTATAAATACCATATTTGGCCCATAGTATTTAGCCCATGGAATTAATAATAATTTGTCCCATAGACTTCACCTAAATAAAACCTGTTTTTTGAGTTTTCATAAGTCTAAAGAGGTTTATGGAGTACATATAAAAAGAGGTTTTATTTGTTTACCATACCTCTAGTCTATTTATATTTTGATTTATTTACCATACCTCTCGAGTAAGTATAAAAATATGTTTTATTTATTTACCATACCTCTGATTTATTTTTATTTTTATTTATTTACCATACCTTTGGAGGTTTTATGTTTTTATTTATGTGAATAATAATGATCGAGCTATGTTGGTTTAATAGATTTTTAATTGTTTATTTATACAATTATTTAAATTTTTTATAAGCTGACATTAACTTTTATATATAAAATTATTTAAAAAAAATTATGACCCAAAAATAAATATTATTTTGATCATGGACAGACAGTGTTACACATCATACTGGCCTATAGAATGCACCTCTCGGAGCAACAAAATACAACCTCTTACAACCTCACAAGAAAAATAAGTAATTATAACATGAAGTTTACTGACTCGTAGACTTTTCCATGAATCAATTACATCATACGAAAATAGCCTACATGGAAGGAAATAGATTCTCTAGAGAGCTCATCATCCTTCAAGTTTAATTCCTTGTAAATATTCTTCAAACAAAGCCAATCAAAATATAGAAAATATTTCCAAATAATCTACAACAGAAGGTCTAGACTTTGGCTTTTCATCGAAATCCTCTTAGAATCCATTTAATGAGTAACTTAGAATCAATAATGACCAACAAATTCTTAACTCCTTTTTCCTTGGTCGCCTCAACCAAAGTCCAAATGCCCAAGAATAACTTTTTATTGTTGAACTCTACTCCTAGAACATGTGTAACATGAATATAGAGAAACTAGCAGAGAAATATGAATATTACCATCTCTCACAAAGTGTTTATTTGGAGTAGCATAGGATGTGCTATAAGTCTCAAGATTTGTGGAGAGGCTTAGACACATGTATTCCAGATAACCCAGAAATAGTTTGGGAAGATTCCACTGAGAGATAGTTTTATTTAATAAATTAATTATTTTTAATGAGACCCTAAGTATAAACTTTGGAAAGTAAAATAATTACTGGGTACTAATCTAAACTATGGGTATAAATTCTAGAATAAGATGAGGATCAATCAAAAATTATCTTAGCCATTGATTAGATTCTAATCTGGGTCATTAAATGTCAACAAGAATATTATTTAAGGAAGGATTGAGGGCCATTTGGAAATGTACCAAGAGTTAATTAGTTAGATCGAACTGTTGAAGCTAGAACATCGCAGTTATTTTGTAGTGATCATGAAGGGAGGGGAAACGACAGTTTTGGTTGGAGGATTTTCTCTGAAGCCAACAATACTCAGTAGAGAGGCTGAGAGATACACAAAGTAGACATCATAGTGCACAGAGAGGGTGACACGGGGCCATGAAGGATAGACGCAGAGGCAGTGCAACGTTTTCAAGGAGAAGTCTGATATTTTTCTAGGAAATCAAGATTATGAGCCGAGAGTGAGAGACTTGAAGATCCCGAGAGCAGATCGATCCAGTAGAGGAGGTGACACAATCTCCTAGATTCCCCCATACAAACCCGAGTAACTATTGCACCGAGGAAGCGCAGAGGGTGCTAGGAGGACGTTGTTTCAGCTACCAGATCAACCGGGACTTGTAGTGTAGAGTAAGGTAAAATTACTAATTTTATCTATCGAGTGATATTCTCTATATTGGATACCCAACAAGGCTTCCAAAGATCGTATTTAGGAATATTTGTTGCTTAATAATAAAACATTCAAATCTGCTACACCAGTTATCCTGCATTGGGTTTCTTCGGGTACGTTTGTCCAAAAACAACAGTGTCCTATGTGATGTTTTTATTTTGGTCAGTTTCTTGTTTCGAAATATTTAATTTAATTAAGTGAAGGTTTTAGTAGTAATTTTATTCAATATCTTCAGTAGAAAACTGTGAATAATTTGTTCAGTTAATAACTAGTAGGTGAAGTAATTTCAGTTGCCTATAGTAGGATTCCAGACATGGAATTTTCACAGAGTATCAGAGACTTGTAGGTGAAAAAAGAAGAGCAGAGTCGACAGTGGGTAGGAGGTTGAAAAGCTGCAGGAGGCAGCAATTCGAATCCCTAGACAGATTGTGCAGTCCGGGCCAGGAGGGCCAAATTTTTGACGAAATTCTCTATTTGAGTGAGTTGACAAAGAGGAAGGGCTTCTAGATCGAAATTTTTTTGTGGAAAAAGGAGCAGCATAGAGCCTCATCATTAGTGTTGGTGGGACGTAATTTTCTACAATCATGTCCACTTTTTCTGGGACGAAAGTCATCATAAGGAAGAAAAGAAGCATAGTGAGAGAATTTTCTTCCTTGGGGAATTCCTAGCAGGGGAATTCTATTTTCTTTCAAGATCATAGCACCAGATCTCGGTGGATGTTTTGCCATGAAAAAGAAGGACTATATAAGCTAGTCTAGCGCTATACATAGGAGAAAGAGAGGGATAATCTTTGACAATTTCTTGACGACAGAAATGGCAGCTCACAGACTTAGAGATCAAGATCGGTTTGAGGGAGCCTCCATCTATGTAATCTAGAAGGTGAGAATTTCATGCCTTCTAGTTGAATATGATGTCAAGCTTTTGGTGGAGAGTACGGTAGTTGTGCCTATAGATCCAGATATGTTGAAGAAGTAAAAGGATGATATGGTGAAGGCTAAGAGGTTTCTCCTAGATTGAGTCAAGGATCACATAGTGTCCCACATAGACATCAATGACATAGCTAAGCATATGTGGGAATCCTTAGCATCACTGTTACACCAATTTTTGGTCATCTAACCATTTATATTTAGATGGACCGAATTACACCATGTAAGACCAATTTTACCATGGTAAAATTTATTTCACTATAATAAATAATTTAATAAACCATAGTTTATTAAGTCATTTCTGGTCCAAATAGGACAGCCGATGAGGAATAATTAAATAAACCCTTATTTTTTTTATTTTCCTATAGGAATAATTAATTAGACCTCTGTTTAAATAATATTCCTGGTCATATTTAACCCAAATAATGAGAAATTATGAGATAAATCATTATTTATCTTATTATTCTCTACAAATAATTAATTAAATCGTTATTTAATTAATATTCCTTCTTAAATTTTACTAAATCATTTAGAAATAATAAAATAAATCATTATTTTCTTAATTATTCCTTAACCCCAGTCTTGAAATAATAAATAAATCATTTGTTTTTTTATTGTTTCTAAATAAAGTGATTTAACCAATTTAAATCATTTCTTCCTCCAACAAAATATAATAAAATATTCCAAGCAGTTAGATCTAGATCTTCATTAGTAATATTTTATTATTCACCATTATAAAGGATAACTCAATATTTTTTTTATAAATAGGAGGGTTTTCCATTCATTATTTACCTTTTATCCCTTTATAATAGTCGGACTTTGATCCTTTGTCATTGTCATACTTTGATCTCTTTTATTATTTTCTTACTTCCTGAGGTCCCATAGAGTTCAACACATCTTGGGTTTTCTACACAATTGAGAGAGAGAAACTTTCGGATCTGAAGTGTTGAGGATAGCCAAGAACCCATCCCATTAAGGGGGGCTGGAAACATCATTCCTTGTTCCCTTTCAAGGTGTTAATACATATAAAATTATTTATATATCTTTTCTTCTCCATTGGATATCTTGGAGAAAATATTATTTAATTTTATTGTTTAGCTACTTTTACTCCATAGATATGGGTTTTTGTTGCATTTGTTTCGACTATATATTGCATATCTAAGAAAATTAAGCAGCCATGTTTGTTGTTAGGGTTGTTTTCCATATGCAACTAAAGTGATCTCTTTTCATACACTTGCGTTAGAATTCATACTAACAATTGGTGACTCCACAGTTTTTTATTCAGATTCCTACGTGACCAGCTGATTCAACACCTAGGGTTTTTCTTCAACTATTTTTTTAGCCTCTCAATGCTGTTTTTTACCTTTTATGCCCTAAAACTGTAAACATTCTGACTTCCGAGGGTTTTTGGGTGTTTTCCACATGTAACAGGTACAGGTCGCACCAGAGACAACAAAATTTTCCACAACCTACCGCCCGAGACTCCCAGAACTGCAGCTTGCACTTTTCAGCCCAGAACCCACAAGTTCAGGGTCAAGTTGCTCTAGCTGGGACAAAAATTATGATTTCAGCAGCCTACAAGTTAGTGCCTACGAGGTGCAACTTTTTGCAAGATTTTTCTTGTAACTATCAATGTAGTATACCTAGGGGGTATAATATAGGGTAAAAATGGAGGTACATAAGGGAATAATATGATGTAATAATGTAATAATGATAAATAAATTTCCATAGTTAATAAATAAAGTGGTTAACCCACATTATGTAAGGGACCACATGTAGTTATGGAATAAAGAGATAAGCCCATTGTATTCGATGTATGGTATTGAGAGACTCATGGTAACTACCCATGGTATTGCATGTATGAAACATATATAGAGGCTAGAGACTCTCCATTGAGAGAGGTCAAGGATTATTGTATTGGCAAGCATATGGCTTGTGGAGTGATCTCCTTCCTTGAGGATTGAATGTATGGTGTTGCCCTACCTCAAGCGTTTTGATATTAATGAAGATCTGAAGTTTTATCTTCTATGGTGTTATTTCTTGGGTATATTTTCCATTTTTATACATTTTCTTGTCAGATCTATTACAAGTGGAATCAGGGCTCGGATCTATAATTTTTTGTCTAAAATTATGCACCTAAATCTACAAAAAATTTCAGGTGAGCCTCCATACACAAATTGTTGTCAGAAACATTTATGCAACCCACCTGAATTTAAATCAGCGATATCGCCCTCATCCAAACACTGATTCGACTGATTTTTTTTTGAAATTAGGTATTTTTCAAGAGGATTGAGGCACCAACTAGATCGAGTGTTCACCTTTCTCTGGGATGGCTAGATGCACGTGAATGGCACTAGTGGAATACTCCTTTGAGTAGATCTTATTATTTGTGTTCTTCTCATGTTTTGGGGACGAAACATGTTTAAGGGGGGTGTACTGTAGTATACCTAGGGGGGATAATATAGGGTACAAAGGGAGGTACCCAAGGGAATAATATGATGTAATAATGTAAGAATGATAAATAAATGGACATAGTTAATAAATAAATTGGTTAGCCCACATTATGTAAGGGACCACATGTTGTTAGGGAATAAAGGGATAAGCCCATTGTATTGGATGTATGGTATTGAGAGATTCATGGTAACTACCCATGGTATTGCATGTATGAAACCTATATAGAGGCTAGAGAATCTCCATTGAGAGAGGTCAAGGGTTATTGTATTGGCAAGAATATGGCTTGTGGAGTGATCTCATTCCTTAAGGAGTGAATGTGTGGTGTTGCCCTACCTCAAGGGTTTTGATATTAATGAATATCTGAAGTTTTATCTTCTATGGTGTTATTTCTTGGGTATATTTTCCATTTTTATACATTTTATTGTCAGATATATTACAACAGCTGCTTCAACACCTAGGGTTTTTATTTAACTATTTTTTTAGCCTCATAATGTTGGTTTTTACCTTTTATTCCCTAAAACTGTAAAAATTCTAACTTCTGACGGTTTCTGGATGTTTTCCGCATGTAACAGGTACGGGCCACGCCAGAGATGGAAAATTTTTCTGCAACTTTCCACTTGAGACTCCCAGAAATGTAGCTCGCACTTCAAAACCCAAAACCCATGAGTTCAGGCTCTGGTTGCAACTGTTGGGCCAAAAACTGTGATTTCAGCAACCTACAAGTCAGTACCTGCAAGCTGCAACTTTTTGCATGATTTTTCCTATAACTGTTAGGTTTTTCTGCAAGCACTATTTAGGGTAGTCTGACCTCTGTCTTAGCCCATATTAGGCCTAGATATGCCCATTTTGTCTCTTTGAAGTGGGACCAAGCCCCTTAGGGTTTTAGTATGCTTCCACCTTTCTAGGAAGGGTCTGAGTAGGTAGTTTGAGATTTTACAGTGCTTTCAGTCATTTTTTAGGGTTTGATCTACCCTTCTTTAAGATCCTTTTAGATTGGTTATTCCTCCATCCAAAACTCCCTTTTGAGTCTTGTTTGGTCTTTTCCTTAGGGTCCCCTTCATTTCCCTTAGGGTTTTAACCTATCACCTCTCATGTTGTAGCAGTTTTCCCTCTGGTTTCTTGCTTTTTTCTACACATCTTTCCAAAAAATCTGAGTCATTAGATCCATGTCCCTTAGAACTTAGATATCTTGGCCATTTTTTTTGTTTTGAGTCAATTTTTCCTGCCTCTTAGAACAGTTTCTTGGGAAGCCTTCTTTTGGGTTGAATTTATGCATCTATAGCTATTTATTTTACTATTGATTCAATTTTATTTACAATTATTCAAAAAAAATTATTTTTCTTTACACAACCTTCTAGGCTTAATTAAAATTAACACATAGATTTCACACACACACACACCTAAAGCAAAGAGCACTTGGTTTACACCGCCAAGCCAAGACATAAACATCGTAATTAATTTATCTGCCCCTTTGAGCCTTTGTTTATCACTCTTCATTATTGGGTTACTTGTGTCTTGTGATCATTTAACCCCCAAGGGGTTTATCCCAGAGACTCCAAGGCCTTCATCCTAATTTTCCATTAGGAGGACTTAATCCACTGCGTAAGGTTCGAGTTCGCCCTCCGTCAAGTCCACATACTGACTCTGATCCTAGTCCATCAGGTCCTTCCTTTGATTCTGATCCAGGTTCCCCTCCACCTCATTCCATCACCATGTCAGGCACTAATGCTAGTGCTAGTTCTCAAGATGGTGGTAGCCTCAGCCCTAATTCTAGAGCTCCCTCTAGAAGAATGGTTATTGGAACCATTCTAGATACTCCTTTTCTACCTTTTATGACATGTTTAAGCCTTCCCTATTTCAACCAGTTGATTAATGACCCTATTCACCACCATTCAAGTTGGATATCTATGCCAACTAAACTTCCTTCATACATTCCTAGGCTTGAAGGAAACACTAGAGAAGACCCTACCAATCATGTCAGTTTGTTTCACATGTGGTGTTCATCCAATTCTATCACTGATGAATCTATTTTCCTTTGGTTATTCAAATGTATGCTTACTGGAGAAGTTTCCAAGTGGTATGTGGACAAGGCCTATACCTCTCACACCAATTTTGAAACTCTTGCGAAAGCCTTTCTATCCTACTTCTATCTACCTCTTCGTTATGATATCAGGACCGAATTATTGACCATTTTTTTCCAAAATTCTACAACGCACATTTCTGACCATTTCCAATAATGGCAAAGAAGGAGGAGCTTACGTCAAGCTCCTACATTCGATGACCATGTCTATATGGATTGGTTTCTCAAAACTCGTTTTCCCTCTATAGGTAAAGATGTCGCGTCTCAATTTCCTCAAACTGGGGAAGAATCTCTCTAGGTTGCAGTGAAACATGACTTGATCTATGCCCTGTTTGGTTATGTTTATATAGTTTTACTGGATATTCCTATACCTGGTGGTGCCAATGCATCGGGGGCATCTCACGCTGCCAATGATATCATTGGATCTCTTTCACATCTATATACTCATCCTCCCATGGGTTATAGTTTCCCTCAGGGAGGGGCCAGCTCCTTTAGCACTTTTCCCCCTCCTGGAAACATGTATTCAGGAGAAAGCACACATTATGCCTTTTCCCCATCACATCAACTAATGCCAGGGCCAGTTGGTGCTCAACTTGTTTACCCCAATGTTGCTCAACCTCTTTTATATCCTTATCCGTAGCCCATTGCTTTAGCCCATCTCGCATTAGCATCCAAACATCCCATGCCTTCTCAACCTCCACCGTAGGATCCACCCCCCGGAGTTAGGTGTATGTGAAGTAGAGTGCGACTGATCCTCCAAATTCCAAGAAAAAGAGGAAAGGCAACCAAAACCAAACCGCACTAGGTAATCAAGGCTGCGAACCTAAATAGCCAAACACTAACAGCTAGCAACATGGCGATCAACCTAAGAAGAACATGCCTCTTCATATGAACAAGCCTTGTTCTTGTTGTGGTGTCCATGGCCATTATACTCATGATTTCCACCTCTTACCCTAGATGCGCTAGTTTTTGGAAGCATAAGAAACATCTAGAGGACAGCAAGCCATCGCTTCAACTCCTTTGAATATTGCGCCGGTTCAACCGATTGTTTTCACTAATCCTTTCCCCCAACAAGGATATGTGGCTGCCCAACCCCCTTAAGGTTAGGCCTCCCCTTAACCTCCACAATATGGTACCTCTGAATATCATATTCTCATGATGAATTCTAAAGAAGGAAATACCGTTGATGTCAACCTTCAGAATCGGTCGCGCCAATATGGCAAGCCACTTGCCTCGTCTGCTACTGATTCCCAAAAAAAATATTTCATGGATTATTTTTAGACACTGAATTCTCCCTTAGAGATCTGTCAGCCTTGGGCAGAGGTCATTCTGAAGATCCCCAACGAGCCATTATGCCGAAATGCTGCTTCTTTCAAAGCCTCCCACAATTATAGCATAGTAGATGACTTGGCACAATCCTGCCGCCATGTCAATGCTGGAAGTCCTTAAGTCGTTCCCTTCACATTGTAAAGCTCTATTATCTTCTCTGCGCATTGTGGATCCTTCAGATGATTGTTTGATTGTATTTGATGTTGAAAAGTCAGAACATACCTCCTTACCTTTATCTGTCGCTTTCCAAATACTAGTTAGGTTTCATAATGCAAATGTATCATGATGTATCATTGACGAGGGCGAATACACCTGCGTGATATATGCCTCTATTTGGAATAAACTTGGATCACTTGACTTAGCCCCATCCACAATCACTTTGCGTGCTTGGGACGGTAACCCTTCTCAGCCCCTTCACATGTACCGCAATTATACTATCACTCTTGCGGGAAAGACTCTTTGTGTTGACATTGAAGTCATTGATGCCCCCTTGGATTACAACATCCTTTTGGGTTGTAGCTACATGTATGCCATGTCTGTTGTCGCATCTACGGTTCACTGTAAGATGTGCTTCCCCCATAACGGAACTATTGTTAACATTTATCAGTTGAAATATTATGAACCGAAGTCCCAGAACTCCCCTAAGTATATCATCTCTTCAGTGGCCGATAAAAAAATAACCACACCTCTCACCAGTGTTTCACATGGTGTCTATAAATATTCCACCTTACTTGGTGCTTTCCTTGGTCCCTCCCCATTCATGCAGACCCCAGCTCATCGAATGTTTTCATGATGCAATCATTTCGGACTAACCTTAAATGGTATGGTTTGACTAGCTAATATCCTACGCCTCCACAACCTACTCTTAGTCACTCGATGCAACCTTTAGGACCTCCTTCCTCAGTTGATGTCTCTTCTACTCCTTTTCAACTTGGAACAGTTCCCCATAGCCTTAATCACTTGGTAGATATTTTTCCAGGCCATTAACCCTCCGGTAAGATATTGTTTTAGCTCTCCCCTTCGGAGTATTTTCAGTTCTTGTTATGGCCACATTGAGCCTTCCTAATTTGACCTTAGGGATCCCAGTTTGGTACATAAATCCCCTAGCCAATACCCCAACTGGGTTGTTAAAACCTTATATTTATTTGACCCCAGTCAAACTGGTTGCTATGACCCATCCCTTTGCTTTAGTGCCTCAGCCACCTCAATAGGACTCTACCCCTATTGTGAAAGCATCCGGTGAGGGGGGAAAATACAGAAAGAAGAAACCTAAATACAAATTTTCCCAAGCAACTCCTGCTCCACCAAAGCCTCTGAAGCAGCCACCTCCTGCCCTTTTTTTGATGTTGTTGGACATGCTACCCAAAATTTTCCTGAGCTTCCTCTTCTCAAACCTATGGTCAACGAGATGTTTCATGTATCTGATATCCTGAAGGTCCATGTTACCTTACCCGATTCAGCCAAGAAACTCAAATCTTTACACATGAATCATCCTTGTGCTTTGTGTGATATTTATGGCCATTGTTCTGACCTATCTCCCTGTCTTGATGATTTCCGTGACACCCTTGAGGCTGTCGATCGAATCAAGGCCGAACGCAGAGGATCCTCTACTCCTCTACTCATGTGTTTGGCTCATGCCGAACCAGAGGAAATTTCTACACCTATTGTGATACCTCCCCCCGATGTCGAGATGACAGAACCTTTGGTCACTATCCTCTATCTGTCATCATCCATGAGATCCATGGTGGAAGGCCCCTCTGGGGAATCCCTTTCTGTTTCGGCTGAACCTCCTTCAGTGATCACCTTGGGCTCAACATCGGTAGATGTTACATCTACCAGCTCTTCGCCTACCCTCCGTAGCGATGCGTATGTGAACCATATCTCTCATGATGATGCGGAAGGTATCCAAGCCGCCTCATGTGGTATTTATTCTACCAATCCCCCCATATTTAATTCTAATGAAGACATTATGGAAGCAATGACCACCCCTGAATTTCCTTGGGATGATATGCACCAGTGTGCGTACTTCCTTCCACAGACGTCCCATGACCAATATACCGTGGAGTCAAAATAATTCCTCTTCAATGAGGTCAATTGGCTTAGAAATCTAATTCTCAATAAAAAATGCACCATTCATGTCTGTATGGACTTTAGTGACTTCAATAAAGCTTCTCCCCATGACAACTTCCCTACACCATGTGCGGGGCATAGAAATTTTACCCGTAGCATTCCCCATGCTAGTTTTATTTCTGCTATGCATTGGGATTCTTGCATCGTCCATCATCATCTCATTTATTGTTTTGTGATACCTTTAAGATGGATCCCTCATCCACACCATACATTTCCTATGTCGACGGTGCAAGTTGCTACTCACGGAATCTAGCCTCGCCAGCCTGGGCCATTTTTACCCTGACACATTCGTTAGTCCCTTCTAATGGTGTATGTATTGGATCTGCCACCAATAATCAGGCCAAATATGATGTAATGATAGGTTTATTAGTCGATACCCTTGACCATCGCATGCTTCATCTTCATGTTCATTTATATTCCTTGCTGCTTGTCATGCAGTTGAATGGCGTATATCATGTGAATAACCATGTCCTTTTGAGAATATATTCATGAGTGAAGCATTTAATACATCAATTTGAAAAAATTACATTCAATCATGTACCTAGAGTCTACAATCACTATGTATATAGCATTGCAAACAATATTCTAGATTGGAACTTATCACATGAATTTAACACAAGACAATAAACATAAGTAAATGGAGAACCATATACTTGCCATATATAAAAGCTACATATCCATAATATGTGTCGACAAAATCATAAATGTTTTGGAGTCCTCTACTCTAATACATCTGACATGCCCATAGCATGTTTTAAAAATCAAAACAGGGGGCACCTCATTACCTACATCTAATCACCATCTGGAGGGTCCCAAGTTAATGGTTCGGCTCCTGTAGCCCGCATGTCTCGCATACCCTACCTGACCATCGCCATGCGCCGCATGACCCCTCACCACTCCGAGGGTAGATCGACACATCCCTCAATGTAGCAGTCATCAAGATCCTACCAGCCATTCTCTTATACACAAGTCATCAACAACTCACATATGTGGTGAAAATCCTCCAGTATAACCTCTAGGTCCACCTTATCAACTCCTCTAGTTGTGTTGGACTCTGCAGCCCTAAGCGCTGTGGGTCGTCCCATATACCTGGTTGGTTTCACCGGTGCTATGTCTGCATACCAAAAGTAATGAATCATTACTATATGCATAATTCTAAAAACTTTAAAATGCACCATAAAACATAACAAATTTTCACTTACCATCAGGTCCCCATGCTCGACCGAGAGGAAGTGGCAAGTCCAGGTCCCCGTGATAGTTCATCCCACTATATGGATAGTTGTCTATATACAGTGACATATGATCCCATGTGAAAATAATTCGGGTCGAAACAACTTCCTGACTCCACCACCTCATCTTCTCCGTAGTAGTTACCCCTAGCTTCGCATCCTAGGCTCTCATGCGGCCCCATCCTAGATCTATATATGAGATCATAGAGTGGGGATATAATAATGAGCACAACATTGTACCAAATGCATAGTCATGGTTCACTTGTCGCTTTCATAGCGACAACTGTCATTTCATCGATGACAACATCATCTGGGCCCACCCATAGTAGGTCCCATTCATTACACTCTCTACCAGCATCATCTTCCCTTCGATGATGTGGTGGAATGCTTGGTTGCCCAAAATTTGCAACACTTCTGCGGTGACAACTCGAGTCTCTAGCCTCTCTAGATCTCTGATCAGTATATCTGTACCCTTGACATGAAAACCTAGTCAACAATGGTGTTCCATGAACTCTGATATATTATGTCTCCATGGTAGTACTGACTGGATGTTTCCCACCATCCCCAATGGTGGGAGACCAGTCACGAAATAGATGTCATGAATAGTCAACTCGATCTGGTTCCCCTGCACTATAAATACCTCCATGTCCAGTTCCCAATAGTTGACTATCCTAGCTAATAAGGGATCTCCTTCCCTCATCAATGGGTTCTCAATCAACTTGAGAACCCCATATCTCACTAGTACGCCTCAAATAACCAAATCTCCCTGGATCTGAGAACAAAGTGCCTCAAAATATCTCTCTCTCCAGTGGATATTTAACTCAACCATACCTACAAAAAATCAGTATATTTATTAGTTAGAGGAATAAAAACTACATCAAAACTATCAAGTCCCAGTTCCGAACCAAAAACAGGACAAAACCCAACTTTGGGCAACTTGCAGTTTTCCCAACCCTGTACCTGCGAGATCGCAGTTTTTCCCTATGAAAAATGTGACCCAAGTCACATAAATGGGCCCAGGAAATTTGGGCCAACTATGAGGAGGGGCAGGGAGCTGTTTCCGGGCTCTAGGCACCTAATATGAAATTCTAAACCACTGAAATTGAAGAGTAGAGTTAGGCCACCTACCTGCAATTGATAGATCTTGATTCCAACGGTCAGTTTGTACACTACAAACGCTGCATGATTTAGGGCCTTCTCCTCCTCTCCACATTCACCACAACTACACTTGAAAATGAATCAAATTGGAGGGAAATTTCCATATTAAAAGAGAAACCCTAATTTTTATTTCGCCAATTACAACCAAACCGTAGCTCTGTTTGACGAACCGATAGTACTGTTGGAAATATATCACTAAGTCTAAAATTGGTATCCCTTATTTTTTGGTGATTTTATACTTCATCCGGAAGCCATTTTTCCAAGAAGGGCCACTTTGCCGCCTCTCAAAATCGAATTGCTTCAATTGCACCACTTGTACTTGGGGCACCACTTTTCCTCACTTTTCATTGCATTTGTTGATATTCGTCATGAGTAACCATCTTTTTCTCATGCTTTTATGGTCCCCACTAGGCCTAATCTTTGTGGCAGCATCATCGAGTCACCCTTGATCAAAGCATCTGAGTTGAGTCACCATCACATTCATGGAGTTAGGCTTGAGTCCCCTTGCTCCTGTTACAGTATTCCATCCATTCATGCTTTTTCCCTCTCTAATGTAGCCCATTTTTTCCTCCATTCTTACTGTCCCCCATCCCCTCTGGAATTGAGTCAATCGCTTTCAGGTCATCCAAGTTTTGTATGCTCTAACAAGGGAAGTCATCCATCCGCTACTTAGTATCTCCCATTCCATTATCATCCATTGTTTCAGTCCATGAGCCTCTCTACTATGATCTCTCGTGCCTTAGATGAGGATTCCTCATTACCTTACCTATGGCAGACCTCCTTCTGTCGACATCAGCACATTCATTCCAGAAGACAAGTCTAGAGGGTGGTGTACATTGGTTCCAGCTTCCATTATTGTTTAGTGCCTCAGATTAGGCAAAGGGACCTCATTTCCCTTTGACTTGATTGTTTCTCATCCAACTCCCTATCGAATGATCGAGATTCGTATGCTTGATAGTTCGATGATCCAACAAATTGTCCCAATGATTCCCCGGTGTGTGTGACACGTTTCAGACCTAATGAGGAGGTGGCCCTTCAGGTAGCCCCCCACATGCCAAGATGACCCCATTTTTTTCTACAGCCTCAGATACAGATCCAAATATTTGTTGGATTCAGTTCCAGCCGCTTGCAGCGCCTACAACATGCATGCATCATTCAGATGATCCATTCATATTTTCAGAGCACTTTCCTGTTTAGCAGGGCTACTTTGGTTGTTATTGTATCTCATGTACTCAGATATTATTGTATTCATTCCTGGATGTTGTCCCAGGCGTAGTATGTATGTGGGATCCATTATATTTTTGACTGGCTCATTTTATTTCAGCATTTCATGTACCATTTATCATGTACTCTTTAGCTTAGTCCTATTTTAATGGGAACACCATTATTCTTTGTACTTTTTCATCTCGGCGGAAATAAGTATGCCTCCCCCACCTCATTGAGAAAATCTACCCAAACAATAAAGGAGACTTATATCATCTATAGGTCTCGCCCCCTTAGGGTTATTTTCCTCTCTTTCTTCACTCTGGCTATGTATCTCCCTCTCCATAACTCCCCTTCGGTATCTAGTGATTGTGTTCTTACAACGTACTTCAGTCATACAATTAGCTCTTAACGCTCGCATGTTGGGGGGCAATCTGTTACACCAAATTTTGGTTATCTAACCATTTGTATTTAGATGGACCGAATTACACCATGTAAGGCCAATTTTTCCATGGTAAAATTTCTTTCACTATAAGAAATAATTTAATAAACCATTGTTTATTAAGTCATTTCTGGTCCAAATAGGAAACCCTATGAGGAATAATTAAATAAACCCTTATTTATTTTATTTTCCTCTAGGAATAATTAATTAAACCTCTATTTAAATAATATTCCTAGTCATATTTAACCCAATTAATGAGAAATAATCAGATAAATCATTATTTATATTATTATTCTCTATGAATAATTAATTAAATCATTATTTAATTAATATTTATTGTTAAATTTGACTAAATGATTTAGGAATAATAAAATAAATCATTATATTTTTAATTATTCCTTAACCCCATTCTTGAAATAATAAATAAGTCATTTATTTGTTTATTGTTTCAAAATAGAGGGATTTAACCAATTTAAATACTTTTTCCCTCCAACAAAAAAAATATTCCAAGCAGTTAGATCCAGGTCTTGGTTAATAATATTTTATTATGCACCATTATCAAGGATAACTCAATATTTTGTTATAAATACGAGGTTTTTCCATTCATTATTTACCTTTGATCCTTTTATCATGGTTGGACTTTGATCCTTTGTCATTTTCATACTTTGATCGCTTTTATTATTTTCTTGCTTCTTGAGCTCCCAAAGAGTTCAACACGTCCTCGGTTTTCTACACCATTGAGAGAGAGAAACTTTTGGATCTGAAGAGTTGAGAATAGCCAAGAACCCATCCCATTGAGGGGGACTGGTAACATCATTCCTTGTTCCCTTCCCAAGTGTCAATACATATAAAATTATTTATATTTCTTGTCTTTTCCATTGGATATCTTGGAGAAACTCTTATTTCATTTTACTGTTTAGGTACTTTTACTGCAAATATCTGGGATTTTGTTGCATTTGTTTCAAATATCTATTGCAGATCTAAGGAAATTAAGTAGCCATATTTGTTGTTAGGTTTGTTTGTCATGTGCAGATAAAGTGATATCTTTTTGTACACTTGCATTAAGAATTCATACTAATAATCGCTATATGAAGGATATTGCAAGCACCAAAAGATGTACTTAGAGAAGAAAATGAAACAAAAACAGATGTAGAAGGGGGAGTGTATTTTTTCATTTTTATTGGGGCTTTAGTAAACTCATGATCAACTGGTAGTTGTGAATTCCACACATAAACCTACCACTATGGTAAGGTTGGCCCTCAACACAGTCATAGAGGAATGGGAGGTATTCGTCCAAAGTATTATGGGCAGAGAAATAATATCAATATGGGAGGAGATGCGGGATGCTCTTCAGCAAGAAGATCTAAGGACATACCTAGTCAAGTGTAAAATTTATGGGAGCATTGGCAGTGGGTTGAAGATAAAGGAGGAAGAGGAGAATGCAACCCTTGCATCTAAGGGACAACAAGAGAAGCGGAGACGAAAGAAGGATGTTTTAAAGATAAAATGCTTTAGGTGGGGAAAACTTGGTCACTACACAATAAAATGTCCTCTAAAGAAAAAGGACAAGGATCAGAAGCATTATCTAAAGGTTCCGTCCAAAAAAATCAAAGAACATGAGTATGCCATGAGTGCCCACACATCTCTAGGAGGGAGACAGCGCGACATTGAACTATAAGTTCACAAGAGCTTCAGTTGGGGAGGATCCTTGAGGATTCCACCTCTTGGCTCATGACCTTACTATGGGAGACCAATATCATTATTAGTATGCTTAAGGAGTTTGAATTGGTAAAAAGGAGTGTTGGAGTGACAAATGAAGTAGTTAGAGCGTTAAATATGAGCAGCACAGTGCAAAGTTACAACAGTGCTAAGAGGCGCAGTGCACTAGCAGCAATAGTGCAATAGCTTTAGAGGGAAAACGTGGGACTAGCAACATTCAAAGTTTCAGCACCGATATGCATCCATACTGAAAAATTGTTCATATTTTGGATGTTTTTCAGTTGCTTCTCTTAGCGACTGAGTTTCAGTACATTGTTAGCAGTGGCAGTGCTAGGAGAAGCATAGATGAAGCATTTGAGAGGGATTTGTTGTACAAATAAAGTGTTTATTTTTGTAGGATCAATAATAGTACAGATGCATCAACTCAGTATTTGGTGGAAAATATGTGAGATATTAGCAGTGCAACGGGAGATGCTTCAGAGTCAGAGCAATGTGCAAAAGGGCATATTGCAAGAGCACATTCCTCGCTAAGAAGGAGTGTTGATTTTGGATAACATAAGATGCACTCTAAGTCTCTAACTTTGTGGGGAGACTTAAATATATGTATTCCAGATAACCCAGAAATTGTTTGGGGATATTCCACTCGGAGACGATTTTATTTAATAAATTAATTATTTTTAATGAGACCCTAAGTATAGACTTAGGAAATTAAAATAATTAATGGGTATTAATCTAAATTTTGAGTATAAGTTCTAGAAGAAGATGAGGATCAAGCCAAAATTATCTTAGCCATTCATTATCCTCTAATATATGTTGTTGAATGTCAACTAGAAGATTGACATTCAGATTATCATTGATCAGTCAGATTAGATTGTTGAAGCTAGAGGAGCGCGGTGATTTCGTAGTGATCATGCAGAGAGGGGTAGAGACAGTTATGATAATAGGATATTCTCTGGAGCCAAGAATACTCAGCAAAGAGGCAAAGAGATATGCATATGAGGCAACACACTTCCCATATAGGGTGATGCAGGGCCACAAAGGCCACACAGAGAGGGAGAGCGGGTTTTCCAGGCATAAGTCGATATTTTGCTAAGAGATCAAGATTTTGAGTCAGGAAGGTGATACATAAGGATCCTATGAGAATATCAATCTAATAGAGGAGGTGATGCACTCTTACAGAATCCCTGACGCATGCCCACATAACTACTTCGTAGAGGCAACATAAAGGGTGTCGGGAGGATGTTATTTTAGCTATCGAATCAGTCGGGACTTGTAGTGTAGAGTGAGGTAAACTCACTAATTTTCTCTGTCGAGTGATATTCTCTGTACTAGATATCCAACAAGGCATCCATAGATTGTATTCATAAATAATTTTTGGTTAATAATAAAACCCTCAAATCTGTTGCACCGATTTTTCCCGCATAGGGGTTTTCTAGGGACATTTGTCCAAAAACAACGGTGTCCTCTATGATGTTTTTCTTTTGCTCATTTTCTCGTTTCATCATATTTAATTTAATTAAGTGAAGGTTGTAGTAGTAATTTTCTTCATTATTTTTAGTAGAAAACTGTAAATAACCTGTTCAATTAATAACAAGTACGTGAAGTAATTTTAGTTGGTTGCATTAGGATTCCGGACTTGGAATTTTCTTACAAAGGAGGATGAAATTGGCTTGAAAAATAAAAATATCCCTAGGGGAATTCCTCTTCCAATAGAGGCATGATTGGAAACCTTATATTCTTACATTTAGGCTCAACCATGTATTCCATATGCAATCTAATAATTGAAGCTATAGTACTTTTAGGGGGAATATAAAATATTTTAACAATGATATATATCACATATGCCAGCAAATAAATAAATAAAATACATTGGAAATGTTGGCTCGAGGGGTCTTGACCCACATTTGGAGGTGAAGGTTTGGCAACAAACCCCTATACTACTGGCCCTTTCGGCAGTGACCCGCTTGCGCAGGTCAAAGTCTCTTCCGAAGAAATATGGGAGGGTGGTGGAACTAGGTTTCCGCACCCTGAGAGAGAGAATGTAATAACACAGGCCTACAATTATCAGATCTACATAGAAGGGTGATTCGCAGGGTTCCAGAACTTAACCAGACTATAGTTTTATCAGATCTTCTCTAGCAGGTTCACATCCACATGTGTATCATCAATTACAACCATAAAATAGCATAATCACAGCCAATATTGTCAACACAGATGGTTCACGTTCAGCAAGTGCATCAACAGTCACATTACAGTAATATATTAAATGCAAATAATTTCTTACTATAGAGATAAACAGACAAGTTTGTAGCTTAATCAGACAATCTTAGTTCATAGCAATCATAACAGAACAGATCCAGATAACATCATATGGTTCAACAATACTTCACATATATTACTTATCAAAATCTTCTTAAATTCCCCAAATACCACCTGCGCACACAACCAGCAGGGTCCGCACACAGCAGGGCAAAGGATCTTCGCACACACAGCTAGTAGGAGTCTTAACCCAAAATAACCCAACCCAGATCTAGCAATTCGTACTTTGCTTCAATCTCTATTCATTCTCTACCTATCGAATAAAAAAAGTTCAACTACACATCCAATGGTCTGCAAACTGTGGTTTGCGGACTCTTCGTCTACCCTTGACCTGCTTACAATGCATTAGGGGCTTTGACTCACCCCAAAACCCCTACGTTAGATTAAATATAATAAAAAATATACAAAATGGACCAGATTCGGATCTTTGTAGGAGACCCTGTTCCAACAGTCCTCCAACAAAATCTTGTGACTCGTCCCAAGTCACTGAGGTGGTGGGGTCTCCACTTGCACCTGCAAAAGTTTGGTCGCTTCGGCCAATGGGGGAAGCACTGCTTCGCTTTAGGTAGCAACATTCTAGGTGATGTCGACCAATTTCTGTGAAATTGGGCCTTCCGTCGCAGTGGTGATACTTTCCAGAGTTTGGTTGAGCTGCTTTATGGCTACATCAGCATCCTGTGAGAGTCCAAGGGCGTCAGTAGTCCAAGGCTCCAGGCATTCGGTGAGGGCCTTCTACTTCTGTTGAAGCACTTCTATCTCAGCTTGGAGGGTCTTGGCTGGTTCATAATTGTGCCAGGTGCTGAGTCGGAACTAACGTGGGCAGGGTGGCTTCCAACGTTTCAAACGTCTCCTCTTTTTGCCACAGGGTCTGGGTTATTTCACGCAGGAGTGGATCGTGTTGGATCTTTCTCCATAGCTACATGGCCATTTCCATTAGCTGAGCACCCTATGCGATCTACCTTGTGATGACGTTCATAGTTGCAGTGACCAGCGTAGATCGCTGGGCCTGCACTTCAGGAGGTGTTTCAGGTTGCAATTTAGCCTGCAGGTCATCAATCTGCTGCTCCATCCGTGACTTAAACTCTGCAACATCTGTTCGAGATGCCTTAAATGTGGTAACCAACCCCTCAAACTTTTTCTAGGGCGTAGCAGTAGCTGGAATCTCTACTGGAACTTCTACGCAGAGTTGGTGAATTAATCTTTCGAGCTCCTTCTGCTGCATGGTGGCCAGGAAAATTGTGGCATTGCTTTCGATGATTGTTTTCTCAGCCACGCCTAGCTGCTGGTGAATCTGTGGGTCCAGGTGCTGAATCTCCTTGAATATACCTAAGTGGAGCCCCTAAAAATCATCTTGGGGTAGTCTGGCTAAGTCTAGCTGGACCTCCTGGCAACTATGGACCTGCGTGCTCAGGTCAGGCGGACTGATCATAAGGGTAGTGCTAGGCAAAGGGCAGAGGTGGCTTTCTGTTGTTGTGATCGTAGCACTATTGGTGGTATGCAGCGTCTGTACCAAAGTCACACTAGTGTGTAGTGTGTCTGTATTTAGTTGCAGCTCACAGAGCTCAACCTGTAATGCGATGAGCACAACCTTCTGCTATGCTTCGAGGGTTTCCCATCGATCCTACGTGTCCAGAGAGACTGCATCAGTAATTTGTTTAAGGTTACCGTCAGTCAAGGTGACAGTTTTATCATGCTTTTTCCTTTGAGCACGCTTCTTCTTCTGGGTTCCTTTGGCAGATTCGCCTGTGCACTTCGTTCCGTGAGGGGATGCATCCCCTCCTTCTGTCCCTAAGTCGAGCTGTGACTCTTTCTGTGTGGCTCCTTTGGCATCCTTCACATCAGCCTGCTTCTGCTGCACATCTTTCTTTGCAACCGGTTCTGTGTCCTTCTTGGTACCTTTTCTGGAGACTCCAAGATCCTTAATAGTGACAGGGGGAATAGCTTTTGTTGTGCTATCATCTTTAGGGCACTATGCCTCGGTCTTGAAACCAATCTTCCACTACGGGGGCCAAAGTGCAATAACGTTGTCAATTTCCTTGTCTGTGACCATATAGGGGAGCGAAGTCCAAGATTTCTCCTTTCAGCTCTGAATCTGTATGTTATGCATGGTCACCTGAAAGATTGCTATGCAATTGTACTTGTCGTAGACTGTGAATGATAAGCACGGTCAAGAGTTGATGGCAGTTGCCATTCTGCTCTGGAAGAGGACCCAGAAGACTTGATTGTATTCTATGCACTGCGCATCCTTGGAGTCCCATAAGTGCACATAACGGACTCCTTCACACATATTCGGGGTAAGCTCAGGGAGCACAGACTCCACAGGAGCTTCCTAGGCGACCAACGCTATGAGGAATAACAACCATGAGTAACAAAAGGTGCACCCTAAGTCCTAGGATTCTCGAACGTTAGCCAAAAATTCATCACATAAGTACTGAGCCCAATTGAAATAGACTCCCTCCGCACATTGGCCTGCTAGTTGGATCACATAAGCAAGGACGGTGGCAACTTGACATTTTTGCATCAACTTGCATGCCAACAACATCATGCCCAACTGTGTAGCAGGATCATTAATGGATTTGATGATAAAGCCTCAGGTATTCCGCTCCACCTTGTATTTTTGGCGCATCAATTCAGTAGTCTGAGCTTCGTATTTCTTACCCACTCGCTCCAGAGGACTTAGTCTATTCATTGGGAGACCAATAATCCTGTGAATCAACACAACATCAATAGTAGTCTTGTCCTGGATCCATAGGCAGCCTTTGTGAATTAGGGTGAGCAGCTACCATGTGAGCTGGTCCATAATATTGTAATGACCAAAAAGGGGCATCCTGAGCAAGTTCAGGAGCCCAGAACCAGCCAACCCCTACACCTAGCACTGGGGGATGACTGTAACTCCATTTTCATCATGAATTGTTTCGAGGTATAGCGCAAGTTCCAGCTCAGGGAATGCTTCAAAGTTTCATAGGTCATCATCATCAAAATTGACCTCATGAACCTTACCAACAGGTTCGCCAATGATGGGAACCTCACCTGGGGTCAGCGGCATCTGTAGGTAAGTGACCAAGCCATCAATATTCTTCAGCGTACACATTGATGCCCTATGTAGTCGAACAAAGGGAGGTAACCATTGAATTGGCTCGATGGTTTGTACTTCCTCCCGAGCTGCCTTCGAGGATTTTGCGGTTCGCGGGGAAGTTCGCGGCTTTCCTACAGCCCTTTTCATGGGCTTCAGGGGCTTTCCAGAGCACTGTGCCTTTTCTTTCCCTTTCCTCATGGTACAAGCTATACAACTGATACGGAACCCTTGTCTGGTTTGGTTGACCCCTTTTGTAGCTAACGCGAGTGGTTAGTGGTTGGAAAAAATGCACTTGGAACTTACCATCATGTAAACAGTAAAAAACCTCCCACAATCGCCTCATTAAATTCCAGCTGCCTGCTCCATTCAATGGTATATTTTGCATTTGACTTGATTTGACTGTCCCAACGGCTAGTTTACGCAGCTCTGGTGCGCTCAACGCAGACCTGCACTCCCAACATGTGTGCGTTCAGAGGGCCTCCTGTGCACATGGTGGTCCATCCAACATTCCATATGTGTTGTGAGTGGGCCTATTTTTTTCCTTAATATTTCAAAGCTCCCTTGACACCTGGTGTCCCTGCGAACCAAAATGACCTTGCGAAGTAGCTCTTTCAGAGGTGCTGTGATCAATGCGTACTCCTGCCTGGTTTTTCTGTAGTAGCCTGTGAAGCAAAGGAGCAAGCATAGTTGCTTTATAGCTGTAGGTGCTGCCAGATCCTCAGATTCCATAGTATCCACCATCTTGAGAGAGTTTCTGTATAGGATGCACCTACCAATTACACACCTTTTCCTACCATCGATAGTTATCTTGTGCAAGTCTGCGCAGCTACGGATTACCAGTCAGGGTTGTTCCATTAGGGGAAATTTGAGGTCTAAAATGGACCTCCTAAGAAAAATGTACAACCAAATTAAACTTTATAAGAACCAATAAGATTCAAGTTGATGATGTCAACCATGGGGGATGATTCACCATTTTTTAAGTTAAAGGGTAAAAATATTAAAAAATAATAAAATAATAAAACTACTTTTTCAACTCGTATTTTCAACTTATCTCCCAAAGTTTTTACTCAAATTTAAAGTGGGAGTACTCGTTGGATGAAAAATTTAATTCCTCATCCAAGGACTACCCATGTTGCATACTTTTGATGGACTTTTCTACACGAAAAATGAGAAATACATAAAAAACGTGATTACAATCACGTTTTTCATGTATTTCTCATTTTTCGTGTAGTAGGACCCATCGAAAGTATGCAACATGGGTACTCTTTTGATGAGGAATTAAATTTTTCATCCAACGAGTACTCCTGCTCAGAATTTGAGTAAAAACTTTGGGAGATAAGTTGAAAATATGAGTTGAAAAAGTAGTTTTTTCATTTTTCCCTCTAAAATTTGATGATGTCATCAAATCTTATTTGATTTTTTCCACTATTATTTTATAATTTCCTTAGGAGGCCCATTTTAGACCTCAAAATTCCCCTAATGCCTGCATAAGTGAACCAGAGGGTTGAAGCGCAGGACTAACATAGTCTGACATGCCCCCCATTCCTGGAATGCTGCCTTACACTCATCCCACCACTTCGCAGGTGTTGCGCGTAGGGCGAGACTGAGGGCCCATAACCTTCATTCCTTTGGAACTTCCGCTTCGAATGCTTGCAAAAATTCCTTAATGCTACAAGAATTTTCAAAGTAGGGAAGATCTCATACCTCTGAGGAGATACATCGGAAATCCCTTGTAATCTTGAGACATCGCAGTGTGGATACGTCGTGCAACTCGTTTTTCCAATTTTCCAGTTCTCCGTCGCAGTCAAACAAATAGTCGTTATCCTTTTCCCAACAGAGCATACTATCAGCCATAGGCTTGATCCAATATTCATCTTGCATAGTTAAATTGCAGATGTGATCTACCTCCTCGTTGATACGCACTGTCTCCATATACCTTTCTCCTTCTACGGGGTCTAAAGGAACTATCAGTCGTATCCCTCCATTCTCAAATACCATGCTCCTCTTCTTCAAGTTAATAATACCACCCATGTCGATCTCCCAATCTAACCGTAGGAGTGCAGGGTAAGGGTTCGCATCTTCCTGCAATATCCACTACAATCTGTGATAACCTTCCTAATGGTATGATCTTCTGCTGATTAGCCATGTGCAGCTGGATAGTGGACCATTCCAAGTTGGGTTCTCCCATGTGCTGCCACATTTTCTTGGGTAGTACGTTGGCTTCTGATCCTAGATCCAAAATAAATTGTTCCATTTCGTAATCCCCGATTTGTGCTATGAGCCGCATTTCCCTACCAGTGTGTTTCTTGTATTTCTACAGCGTGTTTACATCCTTAATTTCCAGGGGCGGGTTGGTTTTCCCTACACAACTATTTAATAGTGCGTAGAGGTTCTCAACGACCTGCTGGTTGCGCAGCAGTTTCATGCATGCTTGTAAAAATGGTTGGACCGCTTCTCCTTTTTTGGCGGCCACACAAACCTGCGTAGTAGCTGCTTATGTGAAATCCTGCCATGCTGCGATAAAGGTCTCCCTTTCCTTTTGTACGTCCAAGCCTTCTGATTTTCTAATCGCTTTCCTGATCAGAGACTCAGCTGCAACTTTTTCTTCCACCCCCCGATAGCTAGGCCACTACGAGTTATGATATTAATACATGGTTCCTCATTCTGAGGCTCTTCCATAACCCTTTTCACATTCTGCATAGGTGTCTGTTGTTTCTCATGTACCTTAGCTATAAAAATCAGGCATTCCTCGATCACGTGGTCCAGCTTCCTGCAATACCTACAGGATTTCCTTGTAAGGTTCGGGCAATCCCTTGCAAAGTGACTTATCTCTCCGTAGTTATAACAGATCATTTGGCCTCTTCCTCTACCTACGCTTCCACATCGGCCCCCTCCCCTACCCCTAACAGGGGAGCCCCCGATACTCGAAGGGGTCCTTGGTGAAGAAGGATATTTCTGTACCCTATAGAGGTTTCCTCGATCTATCATCAGATCATAAGTATGGCATTTCTACTCATCATGCCCCACATACCTACAAAACCTGCACCATTGCTTCTTAACCTCCAGAATATAAGCAGCAAGGTGAGGGAAGTGGTTGGTGTTGTGCAACCCCGCAACACGATAGTCGTCACACCATAGTGCTGGCCTACTTGGCCCCGCAGCTTCTCTAGGGCACAGCGGGCTAGATCCTCCAGCCTGCATGTAGTCTATTAATAGCGGGTATTTATCCTTGTTGTGGCCATTCACCCTGCATCGTATGCACCACCTGTTAGGGCTAGCATTTACTCCTTGTTCCTTTCACAGGTTTTGGATCTCCATATGTATTTCTTCCAGCTGGCCTTATATCTGTTGTACACCCAACTGGGTTTCATCTCATGGCGCAGCCTCCAACTTCATTGCCATCTGCAAGGCCTTCTCCTGCAACTCAATGTCTTGGTGGCCCATCGGTACGCGTAGGTGTGGCAACAACATAGCAATGAACCACTCTGCATGCTGCCTATCATCATACTGGAATCCTCCCTCTCTCATTACTTTTTTCAATCGTTGATCAACTTCCCATACAGACTCAGATGCACCTTGTTTGAAATATTTCAGGTCGTTTACTATCTAGGAGTAGGCCTTAGGCTTCTTGAATTGTTGCTTCAAGGCATTCTTAATGTCCTCAATTTTCACATTCGCATGTTGGTCTAGGTATCCCATGTACCAGTCTAGGGCCCTTCCTTCAAAAGCAAGAGATAGCTATGCTCTTTTCACAACATCGCTTACTACATTCTGCGTAGTCCATACAGACCTTGTGACAAACCAGAACTGATCCTTATCTTTTTCCCCCACACCCTTGAAGGTGGGTAACTTCATCTGTGAAGTCATATCATCTTCCAGTGGTGGCAGAGGTGAGTTATTGCCCCTACGAGGACTCAACGACGGTGTTGATGGAGGGTTATGCACATTAAAATTAGTCATTACACTATAGATAGATTGATATCCCTTATCGTTGTGAGTTGTACCCTCACTTTTATTAGAGCTCATTCACTCGGTATGGCTACAGAGGATACTCTTTTCACACAATAAGATCTTAATCAGTAACGACAAAGTTTTTAGAAACTTACCCCGGAAACCCTTGAACAACCTCCGCTTCGCTTCTGAGTAGGACACAAATTGATCGATTGCAAATCTAGTCAGAAATCCTCCTATCACACTATCCGCCCAATGATCTACCGTGCGAGTGAGGGTATTATTAGTCTTCTCCAATTGTCGGATCAGTTCTGGAGTCCACTATGTAACCCATTTGTCTTTCCAACACTTCTGAAAATTGACCAGCCTTGCGAGCCACTCCTACAGCTAGATTGCAAAAGTTATGAAGAAAATCTCATAGATATCCAAGAAAATATACTTATTTCTCCACTCCTCCGCGGTTAATTTCACACTGCGATTTTCTTTTACAGCAAATTCCTAAACTTTCTTTTCAAACCACTCGTCGATTTCTTTCTTTTCAAGCTTCCAATACGGCCTTAGCATTACCAAATATCTCACTCAAAATTCTCCTGGTCCTGGAAACAGAACCATTTTTTGGCTCAAGGGGTCCTGACCCAGGTTTAGAGGTGAAGGTTTGCCAACAAACCCCTATACTACTGGCCCTTTCGGCAGTGACCCACTTGCGCAGGTCAAAGTCTCACCCGAAGCAGTATGGGAGGGTGCTGGAACCAGGTTTCCGCACCCTGAGAGAGAGAATGTAATAACACAGACCTTCAATTATCAGATCTACACA
The DNA here is from genome assembly GCA_034641835.2 of Pinus albicaulis. Taxonomy (NCBI): domain Eukaryota; kingdom Viridiplantae; phylum Streptophyta; class Pinopsida; order Pinales; family Pinaceae; genus Pinus; species Pinus albicaulis. The sequence goes on from CM076574.1 coordinate 971,968,215, forward strand.
GAAGGGTGATTCGCAGGGTTCCATAACGTAACCAGACTATATTTTTCTCAAATCTTCTCTAGCAGGTTCGCATCCACGTACGTGTCATGAATCACAACAATAAAATAGCATAATTGCAGCCAATATTGTCAACAAATATGGTTCGCATTTAGCAAGTGCATCAATAGTCACATCACAGTAATATATTAAATGCAACTACTTTCATAATATAGAGATAAACAGACAAGTTCCCAGCTTAATTAGACAATATTAGTTCGCAACAATCATAACAGAACAGATACAGATAACATCATATGGTTCAACAATACTTCGCATATATTACTTATCAAAATCTTCTTATATTCCCAAAATACCACCTGTGCACATATCCAGCAGGGTCCACGCACAGCGGGATAGAGGATCTCTGCACACACGGCCAGCAGGAGTCCTAACCCAAAACAACCCAACCCAAATCTAGCAATGCATACTTCGCTTCAATCTCTATTCATTCTCTACCTATCAACTCAAAAAGGTTAAACTATTTATACTACTTTAGCCTACGCATCCAATGGTCAGCAAACCATGGTTTGTGGACTCTTGGTCTACCCTTGACCCACTTACAATGCATTAGGGGCTTTGACCCACCCCAAAACCCTGCATTAGACTAAATATAATAAAAAATATACAAAATCGACCAGATTCGCAGCTTTGTAGGAGACCCTGTTCCAACATGAAACCTTTAAATTGAGCAACAATCTTAATAATCCATACTTCATTCTTTCATAAAATCTCTCAATGAAGGCTTATCCTAAAAAAAATTATACTTGAACTCCCCGTTAATAAAAAATAAATATGTGAACAATATAAAAACATGAAATAAAAAGATGAGAGGACTCTTCAATGGAATTGGATTATGAATAATGCCTTGGATAAAATTATTCCCTCCTTGGGCCATTGACTTTGTTTCTACTCCAATTAAGTATTTTCAATGTGTTTTGGTGTCTTCAATGTATTGAATTGGTAATAACTATTTGTTTGGTTTTAACAATTGCAATTATGGGTAAGATTTTGTCATGAAATAGGTAGTTATGATGACAAATATTTCTTTCTATTATAGGTTAAAATTTTTTATTATCTCCTTTTCTCTATTATTATCTATAACCATAATAATAATAATACATTTTCCTCAAATATTTTGGGGTGATTATGTTGGCAAGAAACGAGGTCTCATGGGGAGAACCAAGTTCAGAAAGGTGGCCAACAAGGGTTACTGCAGTAGTCTAGCAAAACGATGACATTTTCACCCTGCTCCGTGGAACAGAGTGTCTCACCCAAGGCATGCCATGACCTTACTAAGGCTGGGGTTGGTTCAGGTATCGATCAAGCATGGTAAATGCACAAACCATCCATAACTTAAGTAATTCGATTAAGTGTAAATACCAGACAAATAACAATACTCATGAACTTGATCAGAATGATAAACAAAAATTCAAAATAGCCGTATATACCATTAAACCATAACACAAGACAGAACTTGGAACAACAACCTTATATTAGAAAGTGATGCATTAACAACAAAAGACTATTACAACACTCCTCAAAGCGTGCCTGGCAGAACTAACTACAATCGCAGTACAAGATATAGAACAGAATAGAAAAATGAGAGAGAGAGAACAGAACAACATGAACAGGCTCTCTTATGGCTCTTGCTCTCCGATCCCTACTGAGCCAACCTCCTCTTTCCACTGATCGACTACCTATTTGTTCCATCGTCAGTGCGATTGATAGTTCTTCCTTCTTTTCCGCTAGGTTGTTTGCTGCTTTCCCTGATTGTTGGGAATTCCATTGATTGTCTTTTGTCACTTCCCTTTTCCATCTGTACCTGCTTACACAACAGCCGCACCACCTTCCCTTCACCTCTTCGCAACCATGACAGTTTTCTGTCTACCATGGTTGTGCTCCACCACTTCTTCTCTGCAACACAAAACTGTTTTATTTCAAAACAATGGCCCCAACAAATTATCAGTTAGCCAATTAATTTGCAATAGAATGTTCTTAAATAATGCTCATTCGATAGCACAACTACTTTTTTTGCTAAGGTAAAAAAAAATTATTTTTACAATATAAAAAAATGCATAGATGTTTGTGATATTCATTGTTTAAATGACACCCAAAGGTGGCTTCTGATTTAATTTTTCCTTAATTAAATTGGAAGAGAAATTTTAATTTCATCTCATGAAAACTTGTATTAGTTAACTAAGTGAAAAAGATCGAGTTATCTTATGAAATTCGAGTTGAGGGTGAAAGAGGAGGCATGTAGAGTTATCCCATGATTTAAGGGGGTCCAGTTATAGTTATTTGTGAGTTTTAATTAATTAACTTAATTAATTGAGTTAAAATTAGCTTAACTAGTTCTAGATGAGCTAGTGATAGGTCCATTGAATTAAATATGATTTAATTCACAAGTAGTGATCAGTTAGTTAACTAATAATTCACTATAAATAGTTGTTGCATGTCAGTTCTAAGGAAGGCCTAGTTGACACTAAGGTTAAAGGGATAATAACTATCAGTTGTATAATTAGAAAATTATGCAAGTAAGTTATAGAGTCATCAGGATGCCTTGAAGTAATTGCGCAATAAATTATTGGTAATTTCGTATTAAATAGGGCGTCAATTCCTCCAAGAATGCATGAGAGAGGCTACTCATACAGAGGCTAAGAATTGGTTAAGTATTTGACGGATTTTTTCTAGATCGGAGTAAGACAATTGGCAGAATGCACGAGTTTCTCAGTGAGAGAAAAGCAATGTATTGTTTCATGGTATTGACTTTATACAATTAATATATAGTGGGGTTTTAGGTAGTGTGATTTTCGAGATACATCTTGTGTTGTGCGATTGGTTGTTTCTTTCTCTTACTTGTTATGTGATTTTGCGATCGTGTTTTGTTTCCACAAATTGTATAAGGATTCAATATTTTGTTTTAGTACATTACAAGATCAGATTGAATCCTTTGGTTACATTTTTTACATGGTATTAGAGCGAAAGGAATCACAATAGAAGAGAAGAACAAAGTTTATTTTGAATAGGTTCAAATTTGCATATTTATTCTTTAGGACCCAACAATAGATCAATATGTCTTCCAATGGATTGAGATTAGAATATTCTCTTGAGGTATATTCCAATTAAATAGTATCGAGGGACAAGATGGAGGAAGTTTGCAAGGACAATGGACTGAAGGCTTTCATAGATAGTGATATTCCTTAGCCCGCAACAGCATATGCTCAACTTCTTGATGCATCGAAGAAGAATGTAGCAAAGGAGAGAAGGATCTTGTTAGATGGAGTTCGAGATCATATTGTCGAGTATCCATGGGAAGGGGATTCCATATGCTATGTGGAAAGCCTTGGTAGATATTTTTTCATAATAGCAGCGACCACAGGAAGCTACCGCTGAAAGACAAGCTCAGAAAATTCGAGATGGAGAAGGGCGACATGATCCAAAAATACTTTATGAAGTTCACTCAATGTCAAGATGATCTTGGAAGTGTTGGGATAACTATTTCCTCATATGAATTGGTGAGCCTAGCTCTTCTAGGCCTTCCCAAGAGCTAGCATAGCTACCAGGATTCTGTGAATGGGAGGGAGAAGCTACCAGACAGGGAGTGACTATCGTCCGATTTGGTATAAGAAGGGATTCAACAGAGCACCAGAGATGGATCCTCATCAAAGAATGATGAGGATGAGAAATGTTCCTTGGATTTAAAGGTGAAGAAAGGAAAAGGGAAGGCGTCCCATTCCAAATCAGAGTCTGGCAAGGCAGGAAAGAATTGAGATTTATCGAAGGTAAAATACTTCAATTTTCATGAGCATGGACACTATGACACAAATTTCCCACAAAATACTACCAACAAGAAGGTCTCGGGAGGAGCAACAGGTAAAGCACTTTCTTCACAGTTCAAGTTGGATTTCGCTCTCATCACATGCATGGTGTCATCAGTGATGTGTTTTGTGTGGTACTTGGATAATGGAGCTTCGTTCTGGAAATAAAGATTTCTTCCATAGCTTGGAGGAGAAGGATCTCTAAATGCACATCGAGATGGGTGACGAAGGGAAGTATAGCGCTACAGGTGTAGGTACAGTTTCCTTTCAGAGGGAATCAGGAAATCCAGTCACATTATAAGATGTCATGTATGTTCCTAGTTGAAAGGAGAATTTGTTTTATGTTGCTATGTTGGAATATTGTGGTTATGATGTAATATTCATTGAAGCAAATACCTTCCTTCATCAAAAAGCCACAAGACAAGTGAAAAATATTGGGGTTCAAGTAAATAACCTCTACAAATTGGATGTAGAATATTGTGATTCCTTGAGCATGAAAGTAGAGAAGGTGGAGTTCCAAGACATCGATGAGTTATGGAATAGAAGGTTAGGAAATATACACCACAATTCTTTGAAGATCATGCAACATATTTCTACAAGACTTCCAAAGGGTGCACTTGCACAAAGAGATACATGCAAAGGGAGTAGATTGGGGAAGTATACCAAAGCCACCTTTCACGATAAGGAAAGTTGAGCCAAGGCGATCCTTGAGAGAGTTCACTCAGACGTGTGTGGACCATTCTCAATAGATTCCAAAGAAAATAGCATGTATTATGTGATTTTTTTTTATGATTTCTCAAGAAAGTTTTAGATTTTCTTAATGCAGAAGAAAGATTGGACCTTCTCCAAGTTTTTTGAGTTCAAGGAACTTGTCAAGAAAGATACAGGGAAGAAGGTGAAGGCTCTAAGGAGCAACAATGGTGGAGTATATATATCTAAAAATTCAAAAACTTGTATGCCTTAGAAGGAATTTGAAGAGAATTGATAGCACCACATAACCCACAACAGAATGGGGTTGCAGAAAATAAGAACGGAACTATTGTGGGAGTAACATGAGATATGTTGCATGATCAGGGCCTACCTTTGTATCTGTGGGAAGAAGCATGCAATACAGCAATATTTGTGCAGAACAGAAGTCCTCATTGGATAATTGGGATGAGTACACCATAGGATGATTTTTCAAGTAAGAGACCGGATGTGTTGTATTTTAAAATTTTTGGTTCATTTGTTTATTTCCATGTGACAAAAAAATGTCAAGAAGAAGCTAGAGCCAACAAAAAATTTGGGTATATTTGTGGGGTACACTGATACACCCCCACAACTATAAGAAGAGATGTGAAATTCAATGAAGAGAAATCCATGTGAACTTTCCTTTAGAGCGAGCTTGATTTGCATGGATTTGAGGAGCTCTTGGCTCTAAAGGATGAACCTCAGGATGTGAAGCAACCACAAGAAAAGGAATAGAGAGTTGTAGAAATGAATCATGCAAATCCATCCACCAGAGATGGAAGGAAGTGAACCAGAGAGGCTCACATATTGTTGGTAGATGCAAGAGAGAATGTGGGAGCACCCACATCACAATGCAAGAAGAGAAGGTCCCCAAAGTGGTACACAAGATACATGGCTCTTATGAGCGAAGGTATTGAGATATAAACACCCTCCTTCGAGGAAGAAGTGCAACAACCAGTGTAGGTTGATGCCATAGTTGAGGAGTATGAATCCATTATCAGAAACAGTGCATCAAAATTTGTCCCGAGACCAGTGGGGAGGTCATTTGTGGGATCCAGGTTGGTCTACAAGGTGAAGCAAGAAGCATATGGGAGTGTGGATAAGCACAAAGCCATATTTGTGGCCATCGGATTCTCTTAGGTGGAGGGGATTGACTATGATGATACTTTTGCACCAGTCATAAAGTATTCATCTATCAGATCCATCCTTGCACCCACAGTGCAAATGGAATAGAAAATACATCAGGTGGATGTAAAGACAACCTTTGTTAATGAATTTATTAAGGAAAAAGTGTTCATTGAGAATTCATAAGGCTTTGAGACCTTAGAGAGGTAGATTCATGTGTTTAGACTCAAGAGAGAATTGTATGGACTGAAGCAAGCACCTTGTGCTTGGTACAAAAGGATAAACAACTATTTCTTCGGGTTGGGCTTCACCAAGAGTGAAGTATATGTGAACCTATATCATATTGTGGTTGATGGTAAGATTTTGATTGTTGTAATTTATGTTAATGATCTAATATTGACAGGTGATGAGAAGCTTATCAAGTCTTGCAAAGAGGAATAATTTGAGATGAATGACATGAGGATCTTTCACTATTTCTTGGGATTAGAAATATGAAAAAGAGATGGGGAGATATTTGTATATCAGGGAAAGCATGTGAAGGAGATTTTGAGGAAGTTCCACATGGAGGGAAGCAAACCCATGGAGACTCCTCTAGAAAGAAACTAGAGGAAGGAGGATGATACTTCAGTTAAAGTAGTGGATGATACCACTAGTAAAAAATGGCTAATTATTTACTAAAAAAATGTCTAAAATTTGCTTATAAATGACTATTTTTTGGCCAGTGACCAATAGTAGTTAATTTACGGTATCTTATAACACGGCCCACTTTTAGTCATTTTTACCTTAGTCATTAATTGGTTGTCTCAATTTTTTTGTTTAGTAGTATATTTGGTCATTAATTTAGTCATTGATTAGGTCATTGTAGTCATTGATTTGGTCATCGATTTAGTCATTAATTTGATTATTGATTTGGTCATTGCTTTTATTGTCTAGTAGTGTATTTGTTCATTAATTTAGTCATTGATTTGTTATTGATTTAATCATTGATTTGGTTATTGATTTGGTCATTGATTTGGTCATTTATTGCCACAATTAATGACCAATTGTACAACAAAATATATTACTAAATGATCACTAGATAAAACTAATTAATGACCAAAGAAATATGACCAAAATTTTGGTCGTGTTATAAGATACTGTAAATTAGCTACTAATAGTCATATATATCCAAATTTTAGTCATAGTTTGAAACCAATTAATGACCAAAGAAATATGAGTAAATTTTGGTTGTGTTATAAACTACTATAATTAGCTACTAATAGTCATATATATGCACAATTTAGTCATCATTTGTAATTACAAATTTATCATTTGCGGTAGCCATTTATTTTTTTTGTAGTTTCATATTCATTATATAAATGACTACTTTAGTAGTTTATATTCATTTCATTTACATTCATTAACAGTCGTTATAAGCAACTAATTTATTAGTATGTTCATTTTATTTGTGTTGATCATTAATAAACATAAGATACTAATTTAGTAGGTTTAGATGGATTTTATGTGTTCATTATTAATCAACATAAATTAATTAGTATGATTTTGCAACTAAATTTAATAAAATGTCATAAAATGTACATGTTCATCTAATATGAAAACAAAAAGCTACATATGTTAATTACAATACTATGTAATATCGAGTGCAACTATAAATAATTCCAACCATATAAATTATATTATATAAAATGTCAAGTATTACAATATGAGTTTCCAACTTAATATTAGTTGGAGTAAAAGTTACACATGAAGTAATGTTCCATTAATTCAAACATTATCATTGTCTTGCCAAGGCATTGCAAGTGAATTCACCAACTCTGATTTTTTTGCCAAGGCATTGCAAGTGAATTCATCAACTCTGGAGACTTGATCATCAGTCTATATGTGTGTCTTATGCAAGATATTTGCTCTTCGAGTACCACTAGACCAATTCTCTTCTCTCTCTTTAATTTTCATTTTGTCACTCTAGTGTTGTTTTTTCTCCTCTTTCTTTAATCCTTGCTAATTCTTACCATCAATACTAAGTTCCTTTTCTGACAAAAAAAAGACAGGATACAATGCAATGTATAAGACATGAAATTAGATGAGCACTAGAATATAAATAATTAGACTATAAAATATGTATACGATATATACCTCAACATCCACAATATTTTTAATTCCATTTTTTCACATAAAAGCAAGAAACTTGAAAAAAATGTCTTCAGTTGGGAAATAGTGGTAGCTATGTAGCATGATGACCTGTATAAACAAAGAAGATAAAATGTCACAAATAAACACAATAGAGCTATAAATTTCTACTAAGAATGTTTGATGCTCCACTTTTGCAATTATATCGTTTCCTTTAGTTATCTCCAAGAAGCAGAGACACTTCAACAATAAAACTGGTCAGTAGAAATCTAACGGGTGGAGAAAAGTATTGTTGACACAAGATTACAACAAGAAACTAAAAAATAATAAGACAAGACTTTGTAAATTGCGATACTAAATGGGAATATTGCTTCAATATAGTAATATTCAATTATCAACGTACTATTCCAGGGGAAAAAGGAATCCAATTCCCATAAGCCAAAAAATTATGTATGCCGCTTGTTTTCCCTATAATTAATTGAGAAAGATTAGCACATGCAATTTCCATTTAGAATATATAAAATAATTCTATAAATATTCAAATCAAACTTAATGTTACTCATCCATTTTTCTCTGATGTAGAAAAAACTGAATATGCTAACCTGTTTTTAAGGTGGAGAGTTTTGTAATTCATCGTTTCCAAAATCATTTCTTATTGTCATGATTGTTTTTTTTTAATGATAAAGAAACAAGCCTATATTTGAACGGAAAACATATTTTTCAGGATATATTCCATTTTTCTAATTCAAAGCTAAATTTCCTTCCAGTTTATGATGTTCAAACAAACTGGAATCATATACCTTTAACAAGTCACTGTTGTAATACACTACTAAATGAACAACTACGTAATGAATTTATTAGTGGTGGAATACTAATAAATCACAAATACAGGCAAGAAATAATGTCATTATGTCCTAGGCATGCCAAGTCTTTATCCTCTTAGTTGGAAATATTTCTTCATGAAAATAACATATTTTACAAAGAGAACTTTTCTAAAACTAACCAACATCGGTGTATCCAACATCATTGACATTTCTATTGGCATCCCCTCAAAATGTCTGGAACTATCAAACAAGTGTAGTGCACTTCCCTGTAAGGTCAAAGTTTGGCAATGGAATATGTTTTCCCTTAGTCTAATCAAGTTTTAACTTGCCTTTGATAACTTAGAGAGAATGGGAATCCAATGTAGAAAAATGAAAAAAAGCTTTTATTCATTCACACTTACCTAGTTCCTAAACAAGAATTGAAGCACTATACAAATCCCATCATGTTTCACATTCCACCAAGAAACATAATTTCCAGATTTTGATTGCAACCCTTGAGGCTTTCTTAAATCTATAAACAAGTAACATCATAAATATTTTTCCTTAGTTCTAATACCTTATCCTCTGTGGAGCTTGATAAAATATGTGCATAAATATATCACATTATAGCATGTTGTGGAGTACATTTACAAGAAACCAATCATTAAAAATTTTATATTCTGCCAAGATTGATGCATGTGTTAAATGCCCATTATCTACATCTTTGCACAATGGTATCATAAATAATTTGAAGGTTCTTGTATTGCTAGTATGATCTAATGATTTCTTTGTGCAAGATGTTTTTTCGCTCCCATTATTAAAATTTTGATGTTATGAACAATAAATAGATACAATGGATGCTTTGAATAATAAAAGAGGTAATTATTTTTCCATCAATAATGTTTATTATTTTCATATGGTGTAAATTCAGTAGTTATACTGGTGGTTTTTGTAATGACCTATCCTGAATTCTTACACCGTACATACTTTCCCATGCTAAACCATAGTGTTGTGTCATCAACAAGCCCTCTTTAGAGATTCCATTAGCCTCTGCCTTAAATTCTCTATAAATATGATGGAATGATATCTTCAACAATTATGCCTTGACTGTATTCAGCTACTCCAAAATGGGTTGTGAAAATAATTCTTCCATCCTAAAGCTACCATTGAACCAATTGATAACCAAGGAATCCCTAAAGACCTAGAATTCAATCACCTCTCCTCTACTACTACTGTTAACAAAAAATTTAGTTCCTTTCTTTTATCATAGTTGTTAGAGCCTATACCAATAAATGTTTCAAATTTTGAAGATATGATTATAAGATAATCACTAAGGTATAGGATACCTCCTGCAACATATTCTTCTTATTGACCTTGATTGGCACTGTTGAAAATTGAAATAACACCATACCCACTCTTAAGAATAGAAGGATGGACCAATGTCCTTTCTTTACCAATGTTAGGGGATTTTTTACTTTGAAAGCTTAGTCATGACTGGGAGACACACAGAAAGGATGCCTTAAACTTACTTTGAAAGATATCATATTTTTTGGCAAGCCAGATACATCAAAACACCATAGGACGCAGTGCCTTACAGCCCTTTAAGTTTTTATTCAAAACAATTTTTTTTAAAAGAGAAGCTTCTATCCATGCTAGAACCACTGAATCAAAGTGATTAAGCCACCAAAAGAGAAGCTAACCTGTAGTAGAGGATAATGAAGAGCATTGATAGCTCTCATACAAATTTTAACTAGTCACCACCTAGAAAATTTGTGAAATTGAGCTGCCAAATAGAATATGTACTTATGAGGAATTTAATATAGTAATAAAATTGGTTGTTGTTAGTTAGGTATTTGGTTGATATGTAATGTACACCTCTTCCCCTACTATGTAATGACTCAATGAGACATCGCATCATATAATGAATTAATGAATCCACTCTTTCTCATTCTACTGTGTGTTCATGTCCACATACCTGTGTGCAAAAAAAATAAATTTTAGAAATACAAGTGTGGATTTGTGGAGTTTGTTTCTAGAGAAAGGATGGATACTCATTTAAGTCGACTGCATTGATTCTTATAATATTTTAATATTTTCACTCCTACAAGAAGACTTCATTTCTTTAACTAGTGATGGAGATGTTCAACAATGGACTCATGTTGTTCCAAATCCTATGGCTGGAGTATATAATGTGCCAGCTACCCCATTGTATGGACATAGTCCTTGCATTCCACATGGTGATAAGTTTAGGAAGGTATCCATTGGGGCTGGTATGTGTGATGGAATTACAGATGGTGGTAAAGTTCATACTTGGAGGAATACAATGAATGGTGGGCTTATAAGAATGGTAGTTCCAGAGAAGGAAGATTTAACATCACTTGACCATGAGGAAAGCCACAAGGATATTGTGATTTTTAATCTAGGTTTGTACCTTGGTTTCTGCAAAGCATGATATATGCATTAGATTTATTGGTTTTGTATTTTTATTGGCTTATTTTTTTAATGTTTGTATACTTGTTGTTATACTCTATGAAGGAAGTGTAAATACTAAGAGTTTTTTTATTACCATTATATTTGTGGGGTAATAGACATGAAATATGTTTGCTTTGCTGAAACTGTGTTTTCTATTTACTATGGGTTTAGATAACAAGAATATTCATTCTGTTGCAGGTCTCAGGACTACCAAGAAAGGAATATGTGTAGCAGTATCCTTGATAGTAGTTGTTAAGAAGAAAACCATAGGTCGAATGGGACCAAGGCAGAAACTAGTGAAATCTAACAACGAATCAGGAATAAAAGGGAATTCTTGAATATTCAACTACAGTTCCATTTGGTTACAATTGTATTAAGACTTCTATATGTGGATTGTCCTTGTAAACCACCCTTATCAACTTATGGATAATGTACAACTTTCTAAATGATATTCATTTGTATATTGTATCGATGAATTTTGAATTGATCTACTCTTATTATGAAGAAATGGTAACAAGATTCCTTGTAAGTGTTTGTAGGCAACATGCAGGTCCTTTTATCTGTTGTGAGATACTTACAAAGAAAATTTCTGCTTACAATATCTAAAGGGTGAAAGGATCGTTTTATACTGCCTTTTTCACATTCTTGGTTGAATTTTAAAGGCATTTCTGATTTTGAAATTAGCTATAGGTAGAATGTCAAATCTGCTCACAGTCCCTAAAGGGTGGGAGGATCATTCTACACTGCCTTTTTCACATTCTTGGTTGAATTTTGAAGGCATTTCTAATTTTTACATTAGCTACATGTAGAATGTGAAGCTTGTACCCTGTTTAACTAACAAATCACTACCCCTATTTTCAAAAGGAGGATACTATTGAAATTTTTAATGATAAATTGTAGTGGGTAAGACATGCTTCTATGCTCTAGATTTTAAAGAGAATAGTTTAGCTTCAAAATCGGGATGGAGCCATTCAGATCTGGTATAGCAGTGTTTAAATATGCTGAGAATCTTGACAAAGAATCATCTTTCAGAATCTTATGCGTCTTGGAATTGTTTTTTGGTTTGTATACAATATAGAGTAGGTTTCTTTTGAATGGATTGGTTAACATCTTTTTAGAGATTCAAGGCCCTGCTTCAGTTCATATTGTTTCTCTATGCGGTCTAATGAAATATGGCTTCTGATTTGTGGCATGCAATTTTTAATTCCAAGGGAATGTTATGCCTAGTGAAGGCACTGAGGGGCAGATATAACAACTCAAATTGGACAAAATATAACAAAGGCAAGACATCTTGTAATGAGTCAAAGGGACTATGTATACGTATGCAACCAAACTCTGAGAAACTTGTGAGTTAATAACACAACGAAAAACCCACAAAAATATTGCAGAAGGCAGACCAAAGAATCATAGAATTCATGATATAAAATCAATTTCTCGACTCATGAAGTGACACTAATGTAGGAAATTTTTAGTTTTTCCTTTTGTGAAGCCTAACATCACATGGGTAGATATTATCTATTGAATAACCAAAGAATCAAGTTAAATATGTCGTGAGTGAGTGGGTAACTGCCAAGAGAGATGTCAAAATGTATAACTTTTGTTCATGGTAGAGCCGTTTAATCAAAGTGATTAGGTAGCCAAAAGAGAAGGAAACCTGTATTAGAGGATAACGAAGAACATTAATAGCTGTCATACAAATTTTAACTAGTCACCACCTTCAAAATTTGTGAAATTGAGCTACCAAAGCTTCCAAATTGAAGATGCAGTTATGAGGAATTTAATATAGTATTAAATGTGGTTGTTGTTAGTTTCGTATTTGGGATATATGCAATGTAATCCTCTTCTCCTACTATGTAGTGACTCAATGAGACATTTCATCATCTAATTCATTAATGAATCCACTCTTTCTGATTCTACTGTGTATTCATGTCTGCGTACATGAGTGCAAAAAAATTACATTTTAGAAATGCAAGTGTGTATTTGTGCAGACTGCTTCTAGAGAAAGGATGGATACTCATTTATATTGAGTGCAGTGATTATTATAATATTTTGATATTTTCACTCCCACCAGAAGACTTCATTGCTTTAACTAGTAATGGATATGTTCATCAATGGACTTATGATGTACCAAATCCTGCAGCTGGAGTATATAATGTGCTAGCTACACCATTGTCTAGACATGGTCCTTGCATTCCGCATGGTGATAAGTTGAGGCAGGGATCCATTGGGGCTGGTATGTGTGCTCGAATTACAGATGGTGGTCGAGGTCATACTTGGAGGAATGTGATGAAGGGTGGGCTTATAGGCATGGTAGTTCCAGAGAATGAAGCCTTGACACCACTTGGCCATGAGGAAAGCCACAAGGATACTGTGATTGTTAATCTAGGTTTGTACCCTGGTTTCTGCAAATCACAATCTTTGTATTAGATTTATTATTTTTGTATTTTTATTGGTTTATATTTTTAATTTCTATGTAATTGATGTTATACTCTCTGAAGGAAGTGTAAATACTAAGAGGCTTTTTCATATCATTATCTTTGTGCGGTAGTAGATATGAAGGATGTTGGCTTCGCTAAAACTGTATTTTCTATGTACTAGGGGTTTAGATAACAAGAATATTCATTATGTTGTAGGCCTCAGGACTGCCACGAAAGTAATATGTGTACCAGGATCCTTAATATTAGTTTTCAAGAAGAAAACTAGACGTCGAATGGGACCAAGGAAAAAACTAGTGAAATATAGTAGCAAATGAGGAATAGAAGTGCATTCTTGAATATTCAACTAGTTCCATTTGGTTACAACTCTATTAATACTTTATATATGGATTCTCGTTTTTGTAAACCACCATTATCAACTTATAGATAATTTAAAACTTTGTAAATGATATTCATCTGTATATTATATCGATGAATTTTGAACTGATCTGCTCCTATTATGAATTGATGGTAACATGCTTCCTTGCAAGAATTTGTAGGAAACATGTAGGTCCTTTTATCTGTTGTGAGATACTTTCAAAGAAAAATTATGCTAATAGTCTCTAAAGGGTTCAAGAATCATTTTACACTGTCATTTTCACATTCTTGGTTGAATTTTGAATGAATTTATGATTTTGACATTAGCTACATGTAGAATGTGGAGCTCGTACCCTGTTTAACTAATAAATCACTACCCCAATTTCCAAAAGAAGAATACTATTGAAATTTTAATGATGAACTGGAGTGGGTAAGACACACTTCTATGCTCCAAAATTTAAAGAGAATATTGTAGCTTCAAATGTAGGATGCAACCATTTAGATCTTGTATAGAAACATTGAAATATGGTCAGAATCTTGACAAAAAATCATCTTTCAGAATCCTATGCCTCTTGGAATTGTTTTTTGGTTTGTCTACAATATAGAGTAGGTTTCTTTTGAACTGATTGGTTGACATCCTTTTTGAGATTCGAGGCTCTATTGCAATTCATATTTCTTCTCTATGCGATCTAACCAAATCATGTCTTTTGATTTGTGGCATGAAAATTTTAGTGCCAAGGGAATGCTATGGCTAGTGAAGGCATTGAGGGGCAGATTAATAAGGTCTTTAATTCTAACCTCCTACACAAAATACCAAAGACTATCTCTTGAATCATGAAGAAAAGAAATAATTATAACTAAACACTCGACATATTCTTCTGCAAATGCTCAGAATTTTGTAATGGATATTGAAAATCAATATTACAGGAAACAAATGTCTCGTAAGAAGAAAAATATATTTACCTCTATTTCTAATCCACCCTGGTCTCCAACTGCACCGCCACTTAGCAGGCTCTTATGCTTATCTACCTTTGGCTTTGGAAGATATGTAACAATAGGTATACAATTCAACAAAGAAAACATACAGCATGATTATTCTTTGCAATTAAATCCACAACAACATCCTTCAAAGGGTGCAATTGTAGCCCAAAAATATGAAAATTCTAAAGTGTAATATGCATGCACATTCAAACTTACGGTGGCTTTTCCTAAAAGTAGCAGATGGATCATACTCAGGATCACTAGGATCTGGATCATATCCTAAACAAGAAAAGAAGACATGATCATACACACTTCCATTATTCTTTACAGCCTGGAAATAAATACAAAAATTACACCATTATACTTCAATATGCTAAAACCTGTTCTAGCCTCCACCAAGTATGTCAACCAATCCAAGTGTTTTATATTAAAAACTTATATGCCAACTGATATTCAAATAAAATAGTCCAAAATCTAATATGGTAGGAAGTAATATCACATTACAAGTATTAACAGAAGAAAAGTTATATATACCAAAACTAGAATTTACATTGAATTATCTCAAATACCTCTGAAGGATGGTAAACTATTCTATTTTTGAACACTATTTGGGCCCCATACTGCAAAAGTTACATTGGTTTCTTTCTAGACAAGAGTTTCTTCATTGCTAAAATCATAAAACATCTCATTCTTAGAGAGATAGAACCACATATCCTGGATCATTTACAAATACAAAAAAAATAGGCTGGAGTTCATAAATTCATGACAACCACAATATGAACCACACAATAGTACATAAAATAAGCCCCAATTAATGGTAGTTGGGTTTTAGCATTGTTACCAGGAAAATCTTACAAGACACTCTCTAATGATAGTGACACTTTAATATAATAATAATAAAAGGAGACTCGAGTAGTGTTCCATTCCAAATAAATAATCTAGTTTTGCATATCTAAATGGAATTAATGTCCATTAAGTGTATCATTGTATATTCCCTCAATTGGCATAATAATAAATGCAGTTAGCATAACAAGGCTTAGCTGTGTGCACAGTAACATCTCATAAATGTTGCAAAAGGCTTAGTTATATGTTCAGTGAATTGCAAGGAAGTTAGGTTTTATCAATTTCATTTATATCTAAGCCTTAAGGATATTCATTTCCTTGCACGAGACTTGGGCATATTCCCTCTTGTAGGCAACATGCAGGTCCTTTTATCTGTTCTGAGATACTTGCAAAGAACAGTCCTTCTTACAGTATCTAAGGGTGAAAGGATCGTTTTATACTGCCTTTTTCACATTCTTGGTTGGATTTTGAAATTAGCTATAGGTGGAATGTCAAATCTGCTCACAGTCTCTAAAGGGTGGGAGGATCATTTTATACTGCCTTTCACACATTCTTGGTTGAATTTTGAAGGCATTTCTGATTTTGACATTAGATACATCTAGAATGTGGAGCCTATACCCTGTTTAACTAATAAATCACTACCTCTATTTTCAAAAGGAGGATACTATTGAAATTTTTAATGATAAATTGTAGTGGGTAAGACATGCTTCTATGCTCCGAATTTTAAAGAGAATATTGTAGCTTCAAATGTGGGATGGAGCCATTTATATCTGGTATAGCAGCGTTTAAATATGCTAAGAATCTTGACAAAGAATCGTCTTTCAGAATCCTATGCCTCTTGGAATTGTTTGTTGGTTTGTCTGCAATATAGAGTAGGTTTCTTTTGAATGGATTGGTTGACATCCTTTTAGAGATTCCAAGCTCTGTTTCAATTCATATTGTTTCTCTATGCGGTCTAACGAAATATGGCTTCTGATTTGTGGCATGCAATTTTTAATTCCAAGGGAATGCTATGCCTAGTGAAGGCACTGAGGGGAAGATATAACAGCTCAAATTGGACAAAAGATAACAAAGGAAATCCATCCTAGAATGAGCCAAAGGGAATATGTATATGTATGCAACCAAACTGTGAGACACTTGTGAATTAATAGCACAAGTAAAAACCCACAAAAATATTGCAGAAGGCACACCAAAGAATCATAGAATTTATGATATCAAATCAATTTCTCGATTCATGAAGTGACACTAAGTGTAGGAAATTTTTATGTTTTCCTTTTTTGAAGCCTAACATCACATTGGTAGATATTATCTATTGAATAACCAAAGAATCATGTTAAAGATGTCGTGAGTGAGTGGGTAGCTACCAAGAGAGATGTCAAAATGTATAAATTTTTTTCATGGAAGAGTCGTTTAATCAAAGTGATTAGGCGACCAAAATACAAGGCAACCTGTAGTAGAGGATAACGAAGAACATTGATAGCTGTCATTTTAATTTTAACTAGTCGCCACCTTCAAAATTTGTGAAATTGAGCTACCAAAGCTTCCAAATTGAAGACGCATTTATGAGGAATTTAATATAGTATTAAATGTGGTTGTTGTTAGTTTCGTATTTGGGATATATGCAATGTAATCCTCTTCTCTTACTATGTAATGACTCAATGAGACATTTCATCATCTAATGAATTAATGAATCCATTCTTTCTCATTCTGCTGTGTATTCATGTCTGTGTACATGAGTGCAAAAAAAATACATTTTGGAAATGCAAGTGTGGATTTGTGCAGACTGTTTCTAGAGAAAGGATGGATACTCATTTATAGTGAGTGCAGTGATTCTTATAATATTTTAATATTTTCACTCCCACCAGAAGACCTCATTTCTTTAACTAGTGATGGATATTTCCATCAATGGACTCACGATGTACCAAATCCTCTTGCTAGAGTATATAATGTGCCAGCTACCCCATTTTATGGACACGATCCTTGCATTCTTCATGGTGATAAGTTGAGGCAGATATCCATTGGGGCTGGTATGTGTGCTAGAATTATATATGATGGTCATGGTCATACTTGGAGTAATGCGATGAAGGGTGGGCTTATAGGCATGCTAGTTCTAGAGAAGGAAGCTTTGACACCACTTGGCCATGAGGAAAGCCACAAGGATACTACGGTTGTTAATCTAGGTTTGTACCTTGGTTTCTGCAAATCATAATCTTTGTATTAGATTTATTAGTTTTGTATTTTTATTGGTTTATATTTTTAATTTCTATATACTTGATGCTATACTCTCTGAAGGAAGTGTAAATACTAAGAGGTTTTTTCATACCATTATCTTTGTGGGGTAGTAGATATGAAGGATGTTGGCTTCGCTACAACTCTATTTTCTATGTACTAGGGGTTTAGATAACAAGAATATTCATTATCATGTTGCAGGTCTCAGGAGTTCCATGAAAGTAATATGTGTAGCACGATCCTTGATAGTAGTTTTCAAGAAGAAAACTAGAGGTCGAATGGGACCAAGGAAAAAAACAGTGAAACCTAGCAGCAAATGAGGAATAGAAGTGAATTCTTGAATACTCAACTACAGTTCCATTTGGTTACAACTCTATTAATACTTTTATATGTGGATTCTCATTTTTGTAAACCACAGTTATCAACTTATGGCTAATTTACAACTTTGTAAATGATATTCATCTATATATTTTATCGATGAATTTTTAACTGATCTGCTCCTATTATGAATCGATGGTAACATGCTTCCTTGAAAGCATTTGTAGAAAACATGCAGGTTCTTCTATCTGTTGCGAGATACTTGCAAATAAAATTTGTGCTTATAGTCTCTAAAGGGTGCAAGAATCATTTTATACTACCTTTTTCACATTCTTGGTTGAATTTTGAATGAATTTCTGATTTTGACATTAGCTACATGTAGAATGTGGAGCCCGTACCCTGTTTAACTAATAAATCACTACCTCGATTTCCAAAAGGAGGATATTATTGAAATTGTAATGATGAATTGGAGTGGGTAAGACACACTTCTATGCTCCAAAATTTAAAGAGAATATTGTAGCTTCAAATGTGGGATGCAGCCATTTAGATCTCTTATAGCAACATTGAAATATGGTCAGAATCTTGACAAACAATCATTTGTCGGAATCCTATGCCTCTTGGAATTGTTTGTTGGTTTGTCTAAAATATAGAGTAGGTTTCTTTTGAACGGATTGGTTGACATCCTTTTCGAGACTCGAGGCTCTGTTGCAATTCATATTGCTTCTCTATGAGATATAACCAAATCATGGCTTTTGATTTGTGGCATGAAATTTTTTGTGCCAAGGGAATGCTATGGCTAGTGAAGGCATTGAGGGGCAGATTAATAAGCTTTAATTCTAACCTCCTACACAAAATACCGAAGAGTATCTCTTGAATCATGAAGAAAATAAATAATTATAACTGAACACTCGACATATTATTCTGCAAATTCTCAGAATTTTGTAATGGATATTAACAATAAATATTACAAGAAACAAATGTCTCGTAAGAAGAAAAATATCTTTACCTCAATTTCTAATCCACCCTGGTCTCCAACTGCACCGCCAATTGGCAGGCTCTTATGCTTATCTACCTTTGGCTTTGGAAGATATGTAACAATAGGTATACAATTCAACAAAGAAAACATACAGCATGATTATTCTTTGCAATTAAATCCACAACAACATCCTTCAAAGGGTGCAATTGTAGCCCAAAAATATGAAAATTCTAAAGTGTAATATGCATGCACATTCAAACTTACGGTGGCTTTTCCTAAAAGTAGCAGATGGATCATACTCAGGATCACTAGGATCTGGATCATATCCTAAACAAGAAAAGAAGACATGAGCATACACACTCCCATTATTCTTTACAGCCTGGAAATAAATACAAAAATTACACCATTATACTTCAATATGCTAAAACCTGTTCTAGCCTCCACCAAGTATGTCAACCAATCCAAGTGTTTTATATTAAAAACTTATATGCCAACTAATATTCAAATAAAATAGTCCAAAATCTAATATGGTAGGAAGTAATATCACATTACAAGTATTAACAGAAAAACAGTTATATATACCAAAACTAGAATTTACATTGAATTATCTCAATTAACTCTAAAGGATAGTAAACTATTCTATGTCCGAACACTATTTGGGCCCCATACTGCAAAAGTTACATTGGTTTCTTTCTAGACAAGAGTTTCTTCATTGCTAAAATCATAAAACCTCTCATTCTAAGAGAGATAGAGCAAAATATCCTGGATCATTTACAAAGTACAAAAAAATTAGGCCGGAGTTCACAAATTCATGACAACCACAATATGAACCACACAATAGTACATAAAATAAGCCCCAATTAATGGTAGTTGGGTTTTAGCATTGTTACTAGGAAAATCTAACAAGACACTCTCTAATTATAGTGACACTTTAATATAATAATAGTAAAAGGAGACTCAAATAGTGTTCCATTCCAGATAAATAATCTAGTTCTGCATATCTAAATGGAATTAATGTCAATTAAGTGTATCATCATATATTCCCTCAGTTGGCATAATAATAAATGCAGTTAGCATAACAAGGCTTAGCTGTGTGCACAGTAAACATTTGAAGAGGTTTAGTTGCATCTCATAAATGTTGCAAAAGGCTTAGTTATATGTTTAGTGAATTGCAAGGAAGTTAGGTTTTATCAATTTCATTTATATCTAATCCTTAAGGATATTCATTTCCTTGCACGGGACTTGGGCATATTCCCTCTAGTAGATATATTATGCTAACTTAACTTAGTAGCTAATCCATTAGCTTTTAATTTTTCACTGCAATCTCTTAGTAATTTCAGTTAAATTTAATTCATAGAAGTCAAACCATAATGGAACTAAAATTGGCCAAATCATTAAAAAAATTTCATAACATGTTTTAAGCAAGTTTCTGGAGCTTAGTTACTTCATTCTAACCAAAAATACAGAGTTGAAACATCTCGCAGAATCAGCAAAGCAAAGACCCTCACCCTATAAAATTTCTCGGTTGTGGCATTTCTCTATCTAGAGAGATAAAATCAGTTAATGATCTTGAAGAGATCTAGATCTCCTTAACTTAAAACTTGTTGCTTTGGATTTGTGTGAAAATTTCATGTGTGCTAGACTATAGCATGAAACATAATAGCTCAATCCTCCAGTGGTATATTCCATATTAGAATGTGGTAAATTGATTACATTAATAACTATGCTATTATAATACTTGTAAAAAGAAAACTAAATATCAATCTACATGTTTGTCCAGGTCATAGATAATGCATAAAATTCTAATATGAATTTTTCAAAAGCTGTAAGTGTTTCCTTGAAAAATCTGTATGAATAGGAGACTCCAACTGATTCTCTGCCTCCTTCAACCAGATCATAGAAATTTCATCCCAGTGGTGAATGACCCCAAACACAAAGCAGACTAGGCATTTAGGGCACACCATGAACACCACCACAACTGACCTCACAACCAACCCAATCATCCCCTGGATGGAAATTTTCCAATGTTTTATATGGAAATATTAGATGCCAAACAACCATAATGGCAGAAAATGATGGATGGGAAGTTAATACTCCAAAACCCTACTGAGACCAAAGGTTGGGAAGGTATGTGACACAAAAAAAAAACAATTCTCCAGCTACTAGAAGAGCTCGGCTAGTACATGATATTCAAATCTATAATATTTTTTGGGAAAGTCTATCATGTTTGCAACTTTCCATTGCCATGATGGTATTATTGAATTTTGGATACCTAAGTTCCTTTGTTGATGCCAGTTGGCACTACAATATTTTTTCCTTATATTTAATTTGGAAATTAGTCTAATTGGAAAAAAGATAACAAAGGCAAGACATCCTGGAGTGAGTCAAAGGGATTGTGTATATGTATGTAATCAAACTGTGAGAACCGTGGGAATTCATAGCATAGGGAAAAACCCACAAAAATATTACAAAAGCACGTAAGTAGGCTTTTTATGTAAAAAATTTCACAAAATATCTTAGAGAACCACAATCATTAATAGCTTGAAGTCTGAGGTTATTAAGTCACAAAGCATCTAAGCATTGTGGTATATAATCTATTTCATCTGCAAAAGAGAGGAAACCAACCATGATGACATCCAAAAAAGCATTAGGAAGACCAGAAACATCTAGAACATAATAGAAAGTTGGATATTTGTAAATCAGATCACTTGTGACTATAGTTGCAAGTGAAAAGACCCCACCACAAAAGTCCTTTGATCTTCTGAATATAGTGCACAAGAAAAATAACAAATAACTCTCTTCAGATCATATAGTCATGTAGTATTTCCAGGAGCATATGTGCCAAGAGATAGAGCCCAAGGCAAAGCCTTCATAATAAGTCTTTTTATGATAAGGAAGAAATGTGTCAGACTAAGAAATTTGCATTTCTTCTAACCTTGCAACATTGTTCTGAGGAGACTAACCCTTTGAACCTGATTGTGATTCTCCACTCTACTTCCTTTCTCCTCAAAATGGCAGACTTCAAACGTGTTATGGTGTTGTCCAAGGCTCCTAAACCCCTAAAGGAGGTTGTAACAGGATTAATATAGTCCATAAAAGCCTCAAGAACATGCACAATAGATGTTACCAAGTGTATATGTTGTGGATCCAAATATTTGAGAAGAGGGAGAAAAGTTGGCATTAAACCCACATCCCATAATGCAATGCAGCCAAAAGAAGAAGAAACTAGAATTGTTACAAGAGAAAAAAATGTTTCTACTAAAGATATCAAAAAATATGATGATTCACTGGAAAATTATTTCCATTAAGCTGAGGGGGATATTGGATATTGTTGATGCAATATTGAGTATAGTTGAAAAGAGAAATATTGTTACAAAGGTTTACCAAAACTCCACTCCCAGTCCTTCCAAAATGGAGCTAACATTCCAATGTTTATTTTCATTAGATCTTGTTGTGGATTGACCAACTCCATAATTGAATATTTATTAGGGCCAAGATGATCATTCTCTTGAGACAAGCACTACCAATTCATCTAATATCAACTAGTTTCATTTGACATGTCTCCCCAAATGAGGATGCCTTTCTTGTTGAATTTGTGAGCTTGAAGGTGGGGCAACTATCGATGGAAATCACTCCACGTCTCCAACTCCAAATGGAGTGCATGTCAGATCCCAATATGTCTTTTATGTTCCACCTAGACAAGCCCACAATTGATTTACATGCTAACCAATTACTCTGGGAAATTCAAATAAGTGAGCTTAAGACCTGGAATTTGGTGTGCTAAATTTTCTCAACCCTAGCAACTGGAAAATTTAGTTTCTAGCCAATTTCCTTGTTGTAAATTAATTGAAGTTTCAGCTTAATAAATAAAAATAAATGTTGGTATTTAACATGTAAAGAGAATTAAATCAGCAGTAGCAAAATGGACACCGATCGCACACATGCACACACAAAAAATCCACACATCAGAATTTGGTGTTCATTAAATAAATTCTTATCATATAAGGGTTTCCTTACTACAAACATGGTTCTTTGTGGAAAATTACAATCTCCAAAAAATATATATATTTTATGAGCACCTGTGCAGGCTATACTACCTGAATTCTCCTAAGCACCCACATGACTTGCCATCTACTCAACCTGCAGTGCATCCTTTCTGTCACATGTGCGGTTGTTTGCAGCCCCGCCCACAACACGTGAAACAATTTACTATTTCGTGTGGCATGCGTGACTTCTCTGCTCACTTTTCACAACACATGCAACCCTACTGCAGCACACATGACTATTTTGAACCCTCCAGACAACTCATGTCTCTATCTCAAGATGATTATGGCCTCACTATGCCACTATTGTTAGCTAATCTAAAGACTACTACTGTACAACCTTATTGGGAATGATCCTTGCTACAGAAATCACTCTGCTACATATTTCAAACCATATACACTTGGATGAAATTCCCTTTTCATCCAATCACATGTCTAGACACTCAAATATGTTCAGAAGTTCCTGTCTGGTACTACTATAATAAATATGGGGGATGAAGGAGATGATATCACACAAATAAATACCCCCCTTCACTTTCCACACTTGTTGACATCATACTAGTCAAAACAAAACTTGCCATGGAGCATCACCCTCTAGACCCCTTGACACTGATATGGTATCCAAAATAGACAATTGAGTGGGAATCTTGATCAAACCAAGCCCCCTTACATCCTTCGGGATAGTAACACATCCCAAGGGGCCAATGGAACATCCTTTTGTTTAATTGAGACCATAATTACGATCTAAAAATATTCTCTACTATTGATATCGGGCCTTTCTATGCAACCAAAAAGACACATAATATATTTTCAAGTCTAGTAGGATCGTGCAACCATGGTCAACTTCCGCATAAAGGGAAGGTCACAAGGATGCTAAACAGGAATTTTCCATTGTAGTTTTTGAAGTCATCAATTCTACATGCATATTGGTAAAATATCTAGACTAAAGGGAATACCCAAATATCTGACAACCAGCCAGGTTGGGGTAGATGTCCAAGCTAAGGGATTCTAATTAGGAAGAGAGTCCAACCCAACTATGCTAAAAATATTTTTTTAGTCACTAAACACATCACTTGATGCTAGGTTGATTATTCCTAAAAAAGCGTGAGCATCATCAACTAAACTTATCTAATCACTATTCGATATATAAAAGCTAATGTATTAGTGAATAATGTGTTCTCCATAGTCATAGATCTAGGTCCAAACTCCACAAGATTGAACATCTCAATAATGAAAGTCCAATCCACTCAGTCAAAATCTTTGTCAAATGCAATTTCAAAGAAAAGGGGTTGCTAGCTAGTTTTTGTGCACATTTGAAGGTTTTACATGTTGAAACCATGGTACTGATATTACGTGTTTGTACAAAAAAAAAAAATTATATTTAGACAACCTGCCATGGCATTGCCTAGATCCTTCAAGTCTCTGTTTTATCCATGCTCTTTTGTGCCACACTAAGAAATGTAATTGGATGCCAATCACCAATTCTATTTGTGACAGCTTTTTTGGGAATGTGTTTGCCAAATGACAAAAATTGTCTAATCATGGCTCATGGCCTTGTAAAATTCACACAGAATTCCATCTAGATGCTATACCTAGATACTTGCCATTATTCATGTAGGTAAGTGCTCCAAAATCCTCCTCTTTTGAGAAGTCATTGTTCTTCAACCTGCTCTACTCACCAATAAAAACCTTATGAGGATTGACCCTCCAATAAGCATTTCTTGCAGCCACTACATGATCCATCATGGTATAAGGAGAAAATTATTTTGAAATTGCAATTTTAACGTACCTCTAATGTCAACTGGAGTGCCAAAAAAGAACCATTTGCATGGAGAAATCCAAGATCCTGTTCATTTCCACTTTTCTTTTCAAAAAGTCAAAATAGAATTTTGAGCCCTCATCTTCCTTTTGAATCCACTGCAACCTGAAACAAAATCAGGAACCCTTGGAAATATATTCCCCTCTGCTTCACCTCCCTCTGAACCATTATGTACTACCATGCATCCCCTCCATAGAGGGACACATTATGGAGATCATCTTCAATAACAACACACACCTACTGAAGTGTACCTTGCTGCAACTCCTTTCTGCCTTTTGTGGGCCATCATCCTACCCCAACCTCTTATGGATTTCACAATAAAACGTCTTTGGTTATATATTACGATCCAAGTATATTGAAATGAATTTTTTATTGTTTCTCTAATGGAAGTATGTAATGTCCCTAGGCAATTTTTGGCCTTGGGGTTCAATCCTTATCTAGGGTTTTCAACCAGTCATGAAAATAATCATAACAATAGTTCACATTTATCAAATCGTATAATTTTAAGTACCCTTATATATAATTCACTAATGATATAAGAGATATATAACAGTCATATGTTTCTTCAGCAAACCACCACAATTTATGGCTAACTTCCTAATGAACAGTAGACCTATACAACCAATAATCCACCAATATAATTTTGACTGTAATTTCAATATTCAATAGATCAGTATTCCAGCTATAATCCACACTAGCACTATCCAATTTTAGTTGGTAATATACTAATTAACAACTCATTGTCTAATTGTGCTGCCTCCAAACTTGTTTGATGTTAAGAAGAGCTTGTGACAACCCTTTCTCAGCGGAGTCTCCATCTGCGGTTGGAGTAGTTTCTTAACCTGGTCAAATCGTTGGTTAGATCTTATGAAATTCCCCTTTTGAACCAAATTTCACCTGTAGTTGGAGATTTGATCATGTTGTTGCATCACATCAACAAACTACAAGTTATGGAGGCCTACTTGGGATGTTTCATTATCCAAAACCTTGCCTGTAATTGTTGGGGAGTGGTTTCAAAGCTTCATGTGATCACAGACCCCTGAAAGAGATATCTGTTGTGGCCCTAAATACACTCAGGAGGAAGGCCGCATATAGATTTTTCCCTAAATGCTTCAGACTAGGCCCTAAAAACCACCTAGTAACCTACTGATCTCATATTTGGTTGAGAACAATCTCGCTAACTCATGTTTGGCTTTAGTGCCTCAGAGAGGACCCCTCACAGCCTTACCTTTCCTTAACCAATGGTTCTGAGCTTGGGTACACTATATATAGATCACAGAGAGAATATCTTGCTATCCAGAAAAAATAATGGTGGCAAGGCATCCCACAGAAAGACCTTTGTTGTCTTGAATATGACTTATTGACCAATAATAACCACTGAGAATGTGTTTCACTACTTGCCAAAATGAACCATATATGTTCCAAAATATTATGTTGTAAGAGGTGTAAAGGATAGAGGGGGATTAGCTAGGGTGGGATCACCTCCACTAAAATTAATCAAGAGAAGAAAGGGGTCTTAAAACTCTCACAGCTCTAGCTCCAAGAAAACAAAGATAGTCCATTCCAAATCGATGATGAGAAAATGAATCTATCTCTTTATTTGTATATTCCTCATGGCATCCTCTCTTCCTAATTTAATGTGAGGGCTTACAAGTGTAGCCCCCAATTCTGCCTTTTTTCTCCAGCTACCCCAAATTTACCTAATGTTTCCCCAAAACATTGGATAATGGGTTTCCCCCTTTATCAATGAGTATAGCCTATGGGGTGGGATAGGATACTTATTCCTCCCTTGGGAACTTATTCAATAGGGAACATTCTAAATTAGGGTAGGAAAAGGGTATAACCTCTATTTCCTTGACACCTCTGTACTAGATAAGTGGGAAGGCTTGGCCTGATTGATATGTGTGCACATAGAACATAATTTTTTGTAAAATTAATCATTAGTCATGTGTTGCAATGCAAAATTAATCATTATTAGATACTTGCATCACACAATGCTCTAAATGTTTTATACATAAGTGGCAAGCATGACCCTTATTGTCTTTTCCATAGAGTCAAGTGTTTTTAAATCCTTTAAGATATTTTTTCATGCATTCTCAATCAAATATGGGGAAAATGTTAGTTAGTATCTTCGTAGTTGTAGTGACATCATATGGATTATCATCAAGTATGTGTTGTACATTGTGTTCAACGCTCCTCGTGTGTTTCATGACATGGACTAACCACCTCTCATGGAACCTAACTCTAGAAATTGTAGTTGAGACTAATGCCTGCGGGTTTTGGTCTAACGATAATCGTGAGTTCCAACAAGTGGTATCAGATCGATAGGTCTCGAGTTCAAAACTCACTCGGCTCGCGTTGAGGGGGAGATTTTTGGAAATTGTGTTCAACACTCCTCGTGTGTTTTGTGACATGGACTAACCACCTCTCGTGGATCCTGACTCTAGCGATTGTAGCAGAGACTAACGCTTATAGGTTTTGGTCTAGCAACAATCGTGAGTTCTAATAGTATGGAACTTGTTTGTCTAATTAATTTGGTCTTTCTCATCATATTAAGGACAAATTTGGCAATTTCCTTTCTTTATGGGGAAACCATTTTGAAAGAGAGTCATTTCATATGTATGACTATTTGTGGGACAAGAACACAAGAAAGTGGTTGTCGTGGCAAGCTCTTGTCATTTTGAAAGACTTCAAGAAATTGATTGATTCTACCAAAATATATTGATGATTCCCAAAGAATGTTTGTTCAAGATAAGTAAATAATATGGATAGTCTTGACTCCATTTGAAAGGATTGGAAATGGTCTCATGAGATACCATTTAAGGGCACTATTGAACCAAGGAATTCTATGAAAAGATCCGACAAGTCATTCAGTGGAAAGTCATCTCAATAGGGACTGGAATTTTTGAGACCATGAGTCAAGGTGGCCCTAGAAGTTTCATGATATTGGAAATCCCATTCGTATTTTAAAATTGAAGTACTTATATTTTTGGTTCTTCAAAATATTTGGGCAATAAAGGATAAATTGCATTTCATTTGTCTAACAAGTGGTTATTGTATGGCATCTTGCAACTATGAATCTATCTTTCAAGGACATTAATATTAATCTATGTTTTAATCTTTAATTTTTTTATTTCTTATGTTCATTGGAATAATGCTATATTTTGGGGCAAATGGATGGTTTGAGAATCATGTAGAACTATGGGATGTTATCTGTCTAACAATCCCTTCCTACTTATAGAAGTGACACAATTGGGCAATGTTTCATGAGATGAACACTTTGTTCAATTTGGAAGAAATTTTTTTATTTACTATTTAGATCAATTTTGACTATGTAGTTGTTGTCCAACATTGCCTTTTTTTGGTAATATGTGGGAAGTCTTTAAGTTGGGGTCAAGAGTGTTAATTGTTATTTCTTTTGTAGGCAAGCAACTCTTATTTGACTACTTTTTGCCTCTTGTATGTAACAACTATAACTTGTAATGCAATATCTGTGCCATTTTACCCTACACCATTGTTTTTTAATTGCATGTCCCCTATTTATATATATTTAACAATGAATGTTGTGGTACTAATTACTATGTAAGTGAAACCCTCATTCAAGGGTTTGATTAAAAAGGTATGTATTCAAGATCATTTTTTGTTTCTTCACTTCCATGTTATATTTTATCATCATTTGAAGTGATAAACAATTTTCAACCTTGCTAGAAATAAAAAGAAATCTACATAAAAATAAAATTAGGTTTTGACCCCAATTGTAGAGTAATCAATTGTATTATCATTAGTTTTACTCATATACTCTCAATGATGGGATTTTTTTTGTTATTATATATTCATTACCATGGCTTCTCTACCCATATATCCAACACTTTAAAGTGCCTCTACACTTCTAAGTGGCCCCCAATGGGTGGTTTAACTTATTATTTTCCACGTCTTCCTACATTTCTCAGATGTAGAGGTTCATAACAACAAGTTACTTTATCATATAAAACCATTTATTTAAATCTATAGCAAGTTATTCACCTCCCAATTTGTAAGGCCTCCTATCACTCAACTTGGTGCTATTCTAAGGGTTATGTCTAGTATTTTGAGTGTCTTTATGCTTTCTGATTTTCATTTTTCTACAGTCATATTTCATTTCCAGATTGCCTCTCATGAAGAACTCGAAAAGACCACTATTTTGGGTGGTAAAACCACCAACTAATTTGGACAAGACCTACCCACTTATGATCTAAATCAATCCATTTGAAACTAGGAAACCCATAGAGCACCAAAATGCATAAAAACCAAAAACAAAATAACATAAATATGCACCCCTCTCTTAAATCCTAATCCTCAAAATTCTCAACCTCGAATTGGATCTGCAATCGCTAGAAAAATAGCAGAATGTATCAAACCAATGGAAGGCTTTAACTCTATCATTTCTCACAGTTTGAAAATACGTAGCATGGAAGTTGGGTTCAAGCCCATAGGTAAAAATTGGCACAGATGCAATAGTTAGTTGTGGGGACAATGTCTTCCTGCCATAGAAACTTATTGTTCAAATTCCAGAGACATGTCAATGCACACTTAATAGAAATGTTGATATAAATTGAATAACAACTTGGAGAGAGGGATGGGTCCAAGCATAGCATCTGCGACATGAAGCAAATCAAGGCCCACATTCATTTAAGTGATTCCAATGATGAAATTTCTTGGTCCTATAACACCACAAGCAGACATTATTTAACTAAGTTGGGGTATTATCTTGGAATGCAAAACCTAGAAATATAAAAAATTAAATGGTGTCTCAAGAAGTTGTGGATGAAGGGAATTTCCTCCCCATTTTCTTTCTACTAATTTCTCATACCAACAATATTGGGTAGACCATAGAACAAATAAAAACCAATTCCATATCCTCTACCCACTATGGGAAGAAGAAATATGGCACCTATCATAGGAACTTTCCCATTCCAATGAGGAATGTCAAACATTTAGGCCAAAAGAGCTCCAAAAGGAAAAATACTTCCTTTATAAGAATTATTGAGAGATTGATGTCGATAATCTCAGCTACATTGACCCACATTTGATGCTAATACACAAAGATAGCCTTTCCATCAACAAGGAATCTCATTTTACATAGAATTGTCAAATCAAGCACAAACTATCATATATGGTCATTGATAATGGCAACCAAAATAACCTTTTCTTGCTTCAATTGGAAAAGGCACTTAAGTTACCAACCTCAACTCATCCCAACTCACATTAGCTTGGATGGGTCAAAGATGCACATTAGCTTGTGCCAATCAGTTGAAAATAGATCAAACTCTTAATAAAAGATGGCAATATTTTTCCCAATAACATATATGTTCTTACAAATAAAGATGAGAATACTTATGAAAATAAGATGACGATAACAAGTTTAACTAATTGCATAAGTGTAAGTAATATAAGTGGCATTTAAAAAATAAAAGGAAGACTAAAAATGAGGAATGCCACAAATGTAGATATATTGTAGTACATAAAATAAAAATAATAATGAAGTCAATTGACGGAGAAATCAATGGTGCCATTGTGGTTGTTTGTATCCTAAACACAGGAGTTACAATTAGATTTTTAAAAATACACCGTGATACATTCCCACTTTCCACTTGTGACCTAGTATTATTCTCACCTCTTCCTCCTTACTTACAATAAATTGTTCCCTTCATTAGAAAAATGAAAACCAATATGGCTTCCCTCACAAGGAAGCCACATGTTTTCCATTGAAATGTGTGGTTGTGATATTTATTTGGGTGATTAATGGGGAAAAACACTAGGACCTATCACCATGGATTTCTTGGAATTCTACATGACTTTTCAAGTGAATTCAAATTCCTACATGCTCAAAGGTTCCGAAGAAATCATTAGAGAAATAATCAACTACTATTGTATAGAAAAGATTCTGAAAAAGGGCCATTGTTTGAAAATGGGGGATATGTGAAATGTGAGGGAAGACATATTGGTTTCCATTTTTCTAATTAACTAGGTGAAAGACTCAACTATTTTCTGTACTTCCTCATGGCTAACATGCTATGGGTGTTTTTCATGGGAGTCAGGACCATTGGGTCCATCAAAGAGGTTAGCCAAATTTTAGCCTTATGTAATCAATGTACCAAAATAAATTTGTTAAAAGGGGCCACAAGTAATGGTATGAGTTGGTCCACAAAAATAGAAAAATTAGTTAATGTAAAGTGACACCACAAAAATAAATGTTTCACAAGTATTTTAGTCATTGATATCTCTATAATACATTAGAATAGGATTGATTGTCCCTTCCTGTTCCATATTACACATATGAAATGAAAGTGCTTTTGGATGCCTTTTAGGTGGTTTATGGGAAACGATCTAGCTTAGTAGTCAAGAGGATAGGTAGAGCCCTCTTCTACGAGCTCGAAAGGGAAGGAATAGTTTCCATAGTCATGGTCACATTGAACACAAATATTTGGCAGGTAATGAACAATGCAAATCCTAGCAATAAGTAGCCAACCAGTAACAAACAAAGCAAGTAACAATGTCATAACGAATGAAAATCCAGAAAGAAATAATTGCATAATATTAGCTTATCCCCCCTTAGCAGTGTTTGAATGCCATTCTTCAAGAAGATAATTCACTTTCAAATTTAATTTGGGGATTCAAAGTTTTTCTAGCCTTTATGTTGTCTCAATTTCGGGCGATCATTGGATACAATAAGCATTCAACTCCTCTAGCTATCAAGCAATTATTAGCTCTTGTGAGATTATATTTGTAGATTCATTACCAGGAAAATAAGTGGGAAAGATTCGTTCCCAAATAGTCAATTCATTCTTCTTCCCATGATGTTGCTACTATTAATTAAAGAGGAAAGTAAGGGCCTTGACTCGAGCAATAAACCTATCAATATTATGAAGTCAAGTAATGCTCTCTCCTCGAGGGATATCCTAGAGTTCATTGTATCACTCAAAGTATTGATGGGTGTAGGGAGGTGGATCATCCGATGGATAGGTCATTATCGATGGTTGGAAGGAAGGGATAAAAGTATGCTCAAATGATATGTATGTTGATTTCATTATTACGCACATCATTAAAAATTTATGAGATTAGTGTGAAAGAAGAGAGAGAGACAAATTATTTATCTATCATGAAGGAATAGAGTTATGTTGATTTCGTTATAATATAAATAATGATATAATCATGAGATTAGTGTGGAATAAGGGAGAGGCCAGTTATCTATATATCGTGAGCAGTGAAAGAAGAAAGCGATAGAAGTGTATCGAGCTAGACCGATCACCCCTATATACAGAGTAAGCAATCAAAACAAGATAAAGGATTGAAATTCCCCTACTATTATTATTGAAGCCCTCTCCTCTTGATTATTTCAGCATCGTACATTCGTTATCCATTCATATGTGTTCCCTTTCTACATAATAACTCGCATGTCACATGAAGGGATAAGAGCGAGAAAAATCTCCATCAAATAAGAGGGCACACTGTTTCTTGATATAGAAACATGATTTCAATTGCTCCTCTAAAAGTACAATCTTCCAAGTAATTTTATTTATAGTATCTATACATAATCATGACTCACCATTCAATTCAATGGGACGTGACTCACTTTTGTCCCACTTGGATTGATCAGTTGGAAAAAAACTAAATTGATCTGATCAATTTAGATCCATCAAAAGGAATATTGCATATTAAATTTATCAATCCAATCTATTTATGTGCAGAGTCATACGAGCTTCCCCTCATAGCATAACCAACCTTAAGCCCATTGCAAGACATGTTCCATCTGGGTTCTTGAAACAACTTTTCTCTGTTCATTATTCTCTCACATTCCAGAGTTATTCTCACGAATATAGAAGCCATTTCCTTTACCAGAGAATCTGTTAAAGTTGCAAGTTCTAGAAGCATCACAAGGTTGGGCCTTAGATCTTCCTGCACTCCAAAATTCACACGCCCTCTTCTGTAGCCGAACATGGTTCCAGTCACACAGCTTCCAAGAGAGGCACTGATGTAGGGGCATTAGACACTAGCCAGCAATGTAGGATGTTTTTTCCACATGTTGTGGCTAGGGGAGTTCGAATTCATCGAATTGTAACAACTAGGTGTCAATACCTCAGCTAACTGTTTCATTTAGACTAGTTAGAGTCCATAGAAGTCGAATAGGTTTGGATTCGATCTATCTATCTTGTTTCAGTTAATTGAATAATTGTAATTAGGCTTTTGGTTTTCCTAAACGGTCCTCGCGGAGGAACCGAATAGACAAATTTTTATGTATATAAATGTAATCCCTCAGATGTATTAAGAGAGAAGGAGGAGGAAAAGGAGAGATTTTTTCTGCAATAAAATTCGGATGTTGAACAATTGTTTCTGTTGAATAGAATTCAGTTCTCATGGATTCTCAATTTAGTTGAATTGACATTGTGTGCAGAATTTGTTGAATATGGTCCCTGTGCAATCTCTGTATTTCTCTGTCTTTGGTTTCCCGTGAATGGTTTGGAAAAACTCTGTGAACTAATTCCCATGCGTAGACGGGGTTCTGTGTAGAAAATCCATCGTCTTTGAACTCTGATTGAGGATAGTATAAATCTCGTTTAAATAAGTGATAAATTTGACCTACGGTCAATTGGAATCCTGACCCGAGGTCAAAATTGAGTTAGTGAATATGGGGACAGCGTAACTAGACTTGAAACGTGGTCAAACCCTTTTCCAAAAACCACGAGTGGATTTACAAAGGCGGATTTCCCATATCGCACCGCTTTTGGTGAGTAAGCAGTATTTTCTGGTTGGGGAGCAATTCCATAGGTCTTTCGACACGTGGTGAGGTAGACCCACAGAAAACCACCGTTGTTGCACGCCATCACGCATTAAAGTTCGTATCCGGACACCGAGCGATATGCGTATATGCCGTTGATCTAGAGACTTGCTATCTAACGGTGATCACATGCTAGACTTGCCCGAAGTTTAATAAGAGGTACAACGTATGTATTTCATTGAACTACTTGATATATATATATATATATATATATATATATATATATATATATATATATATATATATATATATATATGGGCCTAGAATATATTAAGGTCGTTTATTTAAAGAGCGTCGGATATTAATACAAATTTCTGAAGGGTTAACCATTTGTTATAAGGTTCGGCGGTAGGATATAAAGTCGAGAGAGATATATTTTAAATTTTCAAAGGTTTTCGTTTATGTTTATTTGATAAATAAAACCAAAGAATTTGGGAAGACCACGTGGCGAAGAACCAAGTGAATCAAGAGCATATGCTGACAGAGGGATATTAGCAGACCAACTCTCCTTGGGGCGAGTTTCAGTATTTGTTGTTGTCATTTGTGGTATCAGACCCATTGTTTTAAGGTTGTTTTTGCAAAAAGCTGACATGGCAATCCGACTTGGTAGAGGTGCTGGCAGAAGGAGACTCGTTGCCAACGTAGAGGTGTTGGGGATGTTGTAGAGGGTCGAAGCCAGAATGGATGCCATGGATCGAAGACAGCCCAGAGATCCTGAAGACATCAGTGAACCTGAAACAGGATAAGCTGAAGAAAATGTTGAAATTCCTCCTGACATAAGACTCCTTAGAACTATTCTGGGGTCTGCAGTTAAGCCCAGGATTGAAGTGTCGAGTTATGCAGGGGGACTGAATCCAGAGGAGCTACTGGACTAGATAAATGAAATGAAAAAGTGCTTCGATTATGAAGAAATAAGCAAAGATAAAAAGGTCAAGTTTGCAGTGACAAATCTGAAAGGACATGCTGCACTTTGGTGGGATGGAGTGCAGGAAGAAAGGAGGAGAGTTGGCAAGCAACCCATAAAGAGCTGGAATAGAATGATGGATAAATTAAAAGGTAAATTCTTGCCTAGTGATTATCAGCTGACATTATATAGGCAAATGCAGAACCTGAGACAGAGGTTGCTGACAGTAAAAGAATACACAGAGGAATTTTACAGAGTGAGCATAAGAGCTGGGCAATTTCAAGACACACTAGAGAATACTTCCAGATATGTGAATGGTCTCAAGCAGGAGATCCAAGATGAGATTGGTCTTTTGTCTCCTAAAACAGTGGAAGAGGCCTACCAGATGGCCTTGAAAGCGGAGGAGAAACTCCTGAGGAAACAATCTACGAAGAAGAGAGGTACTTTCCGGGGAAAGGGAAGTTAGGGTGGTAGAGGAAAGGCTACTACACCCAGGGATGGAGCTAACAGTAGCTCACCTCATAAGGCATCTAAAGAGGATGATGCAAGGGTCAGAAGGGGTTCTTATGGAGGAAAGGGAAGAGGAGGCAGAGACAGAGGCAGAGGTAGAGAATTGAGGTGTTATAGATGTCAGCAAGTGGGACATAAGCACTATGAGTGTCCAGAGAATGTGGGTGCTGGCCCAAGAAATGTTGTTGTTGCCCAGGCTGGAGAAGAGGCAAAAATTGAAGAAGAAATTCTTCCAGAGAGGGGAGAGTCCTTGGTGGTTAATAAGGTCCTGTTGAAGCAAGCCAAAGAGCTCACTGAGCCTGCACAAAGGAAGAATTTGTTTAGGAGCATATGAAAAGTCCAAGGGAAATGATGCCAGCAGTCATTGATAGTGGCAGCACAGACAATCTGGTTTCCACCGAGGTGATAGAGAAGCTGAAGTTGAAGACAAGGGAGCATCCAACTCTCTACACGGTCTCCTGGCTGCACAAAGGGCAACAGCTAGTTGTAAAAGAGCAGTGTGAGATAGAGCTGCAAATGGGAAAATACAAATATAATGTCCTATGTGATGTAATGCCCATGGATGTGTGTCATATACTACTGGGTAGACCTTGGTAATTTGACAGAGCAGCAGTGCATGATGGCAAGAAGAACACATACAAGTTCTTCAAGGATGGGGTACATCATACATTGATACCCATGGAAGAAGGAGAGCCATCCAGCAGAGTGATTGATCCAAAGACCTTGTTGCTGAGCGAGAATAAATATCTGCAGCAGATAGAAGAAGAAGAGGTAAGCTTTGCTTTAGTTTGCAAACCTAAGGTAGTTCTTACTTCTACAAAGATTTTTGATTTGCCAATAGAAATCCAAGAGATGTTAGACAATTATTGTGACATTGTTCTGGATGATTTACCTAATGAGCTGCCACCTATGAGAAGGATCAACCATCAGATAGATTTTACCCCTAATTCGAATCTGCCAAATAAGGCAGCCTACAGAATGACTCCCAAGGAAAATGAGGAAATCAGGAGACAAGTACAGGAATTGGTGGAAAAGGGGCTAATCAGAGAAAGTTTGAGTCCATGTGCAATACCAGCAGTATTGAGCCCAAAGAAAGATGGAGGCTAGAGAATGTGTACCGATTCTAGAGCAATCAATAAGATCACAATCAGGTACAGATTCCCTTTGCCCAGAATTGAGGATTTAATGGATTTTTTGAGTGGTGCTAAATATTTTTCAAAGATAGATTTAAAAAGTGGATATCATCAGATCAGAATAAGAGAGGGTGATGAGTGGAAGACTGCCTTTAAAACAAATGAAGGATTATATGAATGGATGGTAATGCCTTTTGGGTTGTCAAATGCACCTAGCACTTTTATGAGACTTATGAATGAAGTATTGAAGGAATTCATTGGTAAATTTGTGATAGTATATTTGGATGATATATTAGTTTTCAGCAGAACTAAAGTAGAACATTTAAGGCATCTTAATCATGTCTTGAAAAAGCTGCACCAAGAGAAACTGCTGATAAATTTGAAGAAATTCTCATTCATGAAAGAAGAGTTGGTGTATTTGGGGTTTGTTGTTTCTTCAGAAGGATTGAAGATGGACCCGGAAAAGGTTAAGGCAATTGTGGAGTGGCCTTCACCGAGGAATGTCTTTGAGGTAAGAATTTTCCATGGACTTGCTAGTTTTTATAGAAATTTTATAAGAAACTTTAGTAAGATTAATGCACCCATAATTGAGACAATAAAGAAGATCAAACAACCATTTAAGTGGACTTCTGAAGCAGAAAGAAACTTTAAAGTTTTGAAGCAAAAGATAATGGAGAAGCCTGTTTTGATCCTGCCTGATTTTACTAAACCATTTCAAGTAAAGTGTGATGCTAGTGGGGAAGCCATTGGAGCTGTGTTGAGTCAAGATGATAGGCTTGTGGCATATTTCAGTGAAAAACTGAATGGCACCAGGAGAAAGTATTCCTCTTATGAGAAGGAATTCTATGCAATTGTTCAGGCACTGAAGAAGTGGAGACACTATTTGATGTCCAGGGAATTTGTATTGTATTCTGACAATCATGCTTTGCAGTATATTGTACAAAGGCCCAAGTTGAAGCATAAGCATGCCAAATGGGTTGAGTATCTCCAAGGTTTTAATTTTGTTTTGAAACATATAAATGGCCAAGCAAATAAAGTAGCTGATGCTTTGAGTAGGAGGCACATGCTTGTTCAAGAAGCTAATTTTGAAGTTGTAGGGTTTGATTTTCTCAAAGAATTGTATAAAATAGATTTGGATTTTAAGGAAGCATTTGAAGCATGTTGTGACCCTGTTCTAACGGATAGAAGCCAGTGGCTGGATTATTTCTTGCAGGAGGACTTGTTATTCAGAAGAAACCAACTGTGTGTACCAAAATGTTCCATGAGAGAAAACTTGATCAAAGAGAAACATAGTGGTGGACTTGCTGGACACTTTGGTACTGATAAAACCTAGGAGAAGCTGAGTCACTTCTATTACTGACCTAAGATGAGAATAGAAGTGGATAAGTTTGTGAAGAATTGCAAAATATGTCAATATGCCAAAGGAAGGAGCCAGAATGCAGGATTGTACACTCCCTTGCCTATTAGAAACAGACCTTGGGACATGGTGAGTATGGATTTTGTTCTAGGACTACCCAAGACTCAGAGAGGGAATGATGCAGTCTTTGTTGTAGTGGAAAAAATATCCAAAATGGCACATTTTATTCCATGCTATAAAACTAGTGATGCCACCCATGTTGCTAACTTGTTTTCTAAGGAAGTTGTTAGGTTGCATGGGTTGCCCAAGAGTATTGTTTCAGACAAAGATACCAGATTTGTGGGTCATTTTTTGAGGACACTGTGGAAGAAACTTGGTACCAAACTGATTTTTATCTCAGCTTATCATCCCCAAACTGATGGAAAAACTGAGGTGGTGAATAGGAGTCTGGGAAATTTGTTGAGAAGTCTTGCAGGAGAGCATCCCAAGTAGTGGGACCATATTTTTCCCCAGGCAGAATATGCATATAACGACTCACCAAATAGGAGCACAGGGTAGAGCCCATTCCATATTGTTTATGGAATGCACCCCAGAGGAATATCAGAGTTAAGAAATCTAGGAAAGGCAGAGCTACGGAGCGCAGATGGTGAGGAATTTGCTTCAGAACTCCAGGCCATACATGAAAAAGTGAAACAACAACTACAAGGAAACAAAATAAAATACAAAATCAGAGCAGAATTGAGCAGAAAAGAAGTTCATTTTGAAGTAGGAGATCTGGTTTTGGCACATCTGAGAAAGGAGAGGTTCCCAAAGAAACAGTATAACAAGTTGAATTTCAAAAATATTGGGCCATCGAATCGCTTACAGTTTTACGCAAGTGATTTGATTGAATTACCTCCTGATGTTGGAATATCTCCCATTTTTAATGTTGCAGATTTGTACAAGTATGAAGATGATGGTGCAGAAGAAAGATCAGTAGACAAGGGATAGATTGAGTGGAAAGAACAACTACCTCCAGCGCAACCATTGCAACCAGAGAAGATATTGGACAAAAGAGTGTTCAGGAAGACTAGAGGACAAGAGTACTTTCAGTACTTGATCAAATGGAAGGACAAGCCAGAGGAAGATGCCACTTGGATGACTGAAGGAATGTTGCAGAAGATAGGCAGATCAGTGGAAGAGCTCATGGACAGGAGCCCGTGAATAAATTTTCCCTCGGGAGTCTGATGCAGGGGAATTAGACACTAGCTATCAATGTAGGAGGTTTTGTCCACATGTTGTGTCTAGGGGAGTTCGAATTCATCGAATTGTAACAGCTAGGTTTCAGTACCTCAGCTGACTGTTTCATTTAGACTAGTTAGAGTCCATAGAAGTCGAATAGGTTTGGATTCGATCTATCTGTCTTGTTTTATTTAATTGAATAATTGTAATTAGGCTTTTGGTTTTCCTAAACGGTCCTCGTAGAGGAACCGAACATACAAATTTTTATGTATATAAATGTAATCCCTCGGATGTATTAAGAGAGAAGGAGGAGGAAAAGGAGAGAGTTTTTCTACAATAAAATCCGGATGTTGAGCAATTGTTTCTGTTGAATAGAATTCAGTGCTCATGGATTCTCAATTTAGTTGAATTAACATTGTGTGCATAATTTTTTGAATATGGTCCCTGTGCAATCTCTTTATTTCTCTGTCTTTGGTTTCCTGTGAATGGTTTGGATAAACTCTGTGAACTAATTCCCATACGTAGACGGGGTTCCGTGTAGAAAATCCATCGTCTTTGAACTCTGATTGAGGATAGTAGAAATCCCATTTAAATAAGTGATAAATTTGACCTACGGTCAATTGGAATCTTGACCTGAGGTCAGACTTGAGTTAGTGAATACAGGGATAGCGTAACTAGACTTGAAATGTGGTCAAACCCTTTTCCAAAAACCACGAGTGGATTTACAAAGGCGGATTTCCCATATCGCACTGATTTCGGTGAGTAAGTGGTATTTTTCGATTGGGGAATGATTCCATAGGTCTGTCGACACGTGGCGAGGTAGACCCACAGAAAACCACCATTGTTGCATGCCATCGCGATTTAAAGTTCGTATTCGGAAGCCGAGCGATATGCGTATATGCCATCGATCTGGAGACTTGCTATCTAACGATGATCGCACGCTAGACTTGCCTGAAGTTTAATAAGAGGTACAACGTATGTATTTCATTGAACTCCATGATATATATATATATATATGGGCCCAGAATATATTAAGGTCATTTATTTAAAGAGCGTCGGATATTAATACAAAGTTCCGAAGGGTTAACCATTTGTTATAAGGTTTGGAAATAGAATATAAAGTCGAGAGAGATATATTTTAAATTTTCAAAGGTTTTCGTTTATGTTTATTTGATAAATAAAACAAAAGAAGTTGGGAATACCACATGGCGAAGAACCAAGTGAATCAAGAGCATATGCTGACAGAGGGATATTAGCAGACCAGCTCTCCTTGGGGCAACTTTCAGTATTTGTTGCTGTCAGGCACTCAGCTCCTTATGGTGATCAGAATCCATATTAGAACAAGAACTGTAAGCTGAAACAAGGGTTGAATTAATAATCCTAATTACATAGCGTGAAATGTTGACAACCAAATTCTTTGTTTTATTGGATCAAGTGTAACCATTAGGGGGTTTCTCAGAGAAATTATTTGGATGCCTATGATATGTTCGCAGTGCTCCCACTGAAAGGGGATTTACCGTGTTAAGCTTACGGCTTAAGAACAAGCATTGGTTGTGGTTGGATAAGGAAATACACTAATAAATACTGGTTAGGGAGTAGGATTTGAAGTAAGGATGAGATAACGCGAATGAACCGAGTATAGACTAAAATAAATAAAACTATTCTTCTTATACACTGCCAGTAGATTCTCCTGAATCTCAAGTGCTGCTATAGTCATAACCTATTGCATTTTTATTTATTTTATTTTGTGCATCAAATTGATTGACTTCCATTTCTGAATTTCAATTTCTTTCTTGGTTTTCCCATTATCATTGGCAACAAATTCCTTCCAACAACATTCATACAATTATACAACTTGTTGAAGTCCTAGACCAAAATAAGAGAAAAAGAATATCACGAAAATGCAACCCTTAAAAATTTTCATACAAATAGGTAAATAAAAAGAGTTTGTTGGAAAAGGTGGTCATCCTACTCATGAGACCCTGCCCTCCCCCCTCACCAATTTTTTGCCATTATTCATGACTCAATAAATAGTGTGCTCTTAAAGTAAGAGCATAAGCATTAAATTAGTGTGAGCTTTGACTTCTGCTAGAGTTAAAATTTACATATTGTTATGTGGAAATTGACATTAGGCTTATTGCCCATTGTAACACTCATTGCACAAGGTTGATTGACTTGTATAAAATTTGGAGGACAGAATAGTCAATATACCACATATCATCAAAAAACTCTCCAATTTGTATTTTATGAGATCTCATTTGGAGATGAAACTTGAAGTCCCATCAAGAAAACTCCTTCCCTTATAGAAAACATATAACTCTACAAAATTTTGGCCAGCATACATTGCAACTTGCTAGCAGAATGCTGAGTTAGTAAGTCTCAATTCAAAATCAAAATTTTAATCCTCCCACTTTTGGATCAGTAACACACCCCCAAAAGGACGCATATATTTCTTGTTTTCTTCTCTTCCTCTTTGTGTTTTAGCTCTTCAATGGAAACCAGATTAAGAGTCTCATATGCTTTTCTAAATTTGTCATATAAATTGACTCGGTCTGTTGTCTCATACATTAGTTCCTTTGAATTGGGTCTGCTAAGGAAATCCATAACATTCATCAAATTTATCCTACTAACACAATTTTGTGTTATGGCGATGGAATCCTCCAAATTGATAACTAAATACCACCATACATTAGGCACAAAAATCACCTCTTGAGCCCTGTAAATGCATTAAATGGGCCTCTTCTTCTACTGCTTAGTCTGTCCATATAAATTCATGAACCACTCGATTATCGACACCGGAGACACAATATCAGCACCATCTACGCTGGGATAAACACATGGAGTGATCACATCTGGAGGAAATAGTATCCATTTCTTGGAGCCCTTTATCACCACATTCCATGCAGAAGTGTTATTTGGGATTATAAGAAAGGAAGACCCTAGTCTAGATGGACCTACAATTAGCCACATGTAATACCATGTCTCCTTCCCAAGTAATGAAAAAATATATTCTCTAAAACAAATAGGGAATTCAAAATCCGATGCAAGGACTGGCACTTTCTCTGCAAATTTAGGGTCGAATAGATAAAGGGGGCACTCTTTTTTGACATAATCGGCGTAAAAAAATTAGTCTTTGAGCTTCATTTTGACAGGACCTACAAAAAATTCCACATCTCGAGAAACTTCACACAGGTAACCTCTGTCCCACTTCTTCATTGCAGGCCAGTTGACCAATGCATCATTGCTCAGAAGAACTGGCTTGTTGGGTTCCAAATAACAAGTTATGAACCCTGAGGGATAGATTGTTTTTGCGATCCACACTATACTTCAATCCATTCGCATTTCATCTCTAAACTATCTAAACCAGCACACAACCAACTTTGAAATAGGCGAATATAAATTACTCACCTTCAACGACACCTAAGGGAGGACATTCATGAGCCAATGTGTAACAATGTATGTGGATTTCCAACAGCCTTTGAAGGAAAATCTGTCATTAAACTGATCTAGGACCAAAGCCCTCCAAAGGGGATCTTGATTGCTGTGAAGGAAAATCTACCTTTAAGTTGATCCAGGACCAAAGCCCTCAAGAGGGGATCTTGATTGTTAAAAATGTAAAGGATCTTAATTGCTGAAAACATAAAGGGCTTGTGCAACTTTGAGGCTCTCGCTCTAGAGATTAGTGTTTTGAGGGAGATATTTTTCATGAACATAGTAATTTTAGATTTCTAGACAAATTAATTTTAATGGGCCTATTATATATTTTTAAAATACAACTAAACATTATATTTTAACATGATATTAGTGAACATAGTAATTTTACATTTCCCCGAAAATTAATTTAATTGGGCCTATTTTAGATTTTCAAAATATAACTGAACATTAGATTTTAACAATTGATTTTAACAATTTGTCAATGGTTAGTGGGAATTTTTATTGGGTTGATTTTAGAGTAATTCAACATTAGATTATTTTGTGTTGATATGGTATTTTGTGTTGTTATTTAAGGATTTTTTTTTATTTAATTGGTAGTAGGAAGTTAAATTTTAATGGGTTGATTTTAGATTTTAGAGTAATTCAAGGTTAGATTTTAAAATTTTGTTAATTGTTATAGTATTTTATGTTGTTATGATATTTTATGTTCCTATTTGTTTTTATATTTAATTTTCATTTAAGTGGAGGTAACTTGATATAGAGGTTATATATCTAAGGTTGTTGAAGGTTTAGAGAGTGATCATTTTGGCTTGAGAGTATCTTATTTTGAAAAATATCTTCACGATACATCACATGAGAGTATAAAATACCTCCCTAAGTAAGCATGTTCATAAAAGAGGGAAATTTGAGATAAGGTTTGAACATAAGGGGAGTATATCTAATTTTATGAAGAATGTTATTAATAAACTCAAATATCATAGGTAACCCATTATTTTTTTGGGAATAGTGTTATTAATAAACTTCAAGTAGTTGTAGGTAGCTCAAAAATACCCTATTAGAAGTTAGTCATAGTTTAGTTTACATTAGTGATTCACATTATTCATTTTTAGTTGTATTAATTATTATCTTGTTTTATATTTTAACCCACAACTAAATTAGTTATTATGTAAGTTGTTTTTAGTTGGGTCACTTAAGATTGCTCATTTTTTGTAGTATTTCACTTGGGAAAGTTGTGGTGGCTAATTTTTTTTAATGAAAGGACACAATTAAAATTTACTAACATAAATGACTAATTCATATACTTATTTTACTTATTATTTGGTGATATTTTTATTCTTGGACTATAGTAGTTATTTACCTTAATCATTATTAATTGTGTCACTTATTATCTAGTCATTTTACTTAGTCATGGACTAAATTATTCATTTTAGTTAGTCGCTTTTAGTATGGTCACTTATTCTCTAGTCGTATATTTTATTCCTAGACTAAATTATTCATTTAATTTAGTCATTTTTAGTCAGGTCACTTAAAATTGCTCAAATTTAGTAGTAATTCACTTGAAATAATTGAAGTGACTAACATTTTTAGTCACCTAGTCACTAATTTAATCATTTCTACTAGTGTACTATTTATAGGAATCTTGTGGGTTAATTCATGTATTTGGTGAAATCACTATTGTACATATGCTACACAGTTAACCAATTGAGCCAAGTTATGGTTAAGCCTACCAAGCTCTTTTGGAAGGAAGGAAAGCATGTGTTGAGATACCATAGAGGTACTATAGAGTATGGATTATGGTATAGA
Organism: Pinus albicaulis; assembly: GCA_034641835.2. Taxonomy (NCBI): domain Eukaryota; kingdom Viridiplantae; phylum Streptophyta; class Pinopsida; order Pinales; family Pinaceae; genus Pinus; species Pinus albicaulis. The sequence goes on from CM076574.1 coordinate 972,012,507, forward strand.
AAAACAGAGGTAAGGAAGCTTCAAGGCTTCACCGATGCAGATTAGGTAGCAAGTCCATTCGATAGGAAGAGCACATCAAGAGGAATCTTCAACATAGGATCAACAATAGTTTCATGGTACAACAGGAAACAAATATTAGTTATACTCATTTCAGCAGAGGCATAGTACATGGTGGTCATTTAGGAATCATGTGAGGTCATCTGTATGATTAATATACTTTTTCCTTTGTTTATTAGATAGAGAGATCTGACAGTGATACGTTGTGATAACCAGAGTTGCATCAAACTTTCAGTTAATCAAGGTTTTCATGATAGTTCCAATCATATTGATATACGGTATCACCATCTTAGAGATTGTGTGCAGAGGTGGATTATGTCATTAGAGTACTTTCCCATGGCGAAGCATGATGCAAACATATTGACGAAGGCTCTGGAAAGAAGAAAATTAGAATTCCATAGAGACAGGATCAGGGTAGAAAATAATCCCTTTACTGTTGAGAGGGAGTGTTTAAATGGCACCCAAAGGGGGCTTCTAATTTAATTTTCCCTTAATTAAATTGGAAGATCAATTGAAATTTCATCTCATGACAACTTGTATTAGTTAACTAAGTCATAAATATTGAGTTAGTTATGAAATTCGAGTTGAGAGTAAGTCAAAAAGACTGATTTAGCTTATGAAATTCGAGTTGAGAGTCAGAGAGGAGGCATGGAGAGTTCTCCCATGATTTAAGGGGGTCCAGTTACAATTATTTGTGAGTTGTAATGAGTTAACTAAATTAATTGAGATAAAATTAGTTTAACTAGTTCTAACTGAGAGATGAGCTAGTGTTAGGCCGAGTGAATTAAATCTTATTTAATTCATGAGTAGTGATCAATCATTTAAGAAATAGTTCACTATAAATAGTTGTTGCATGTGAGTTATAAGGAAGGCCCAGTTGAGACTGAGGTTAAAGGGATGATAAATATTAGTTTTATAATTAGAAAAGTGTACAAGTCAGTTATACAGTCATCAGGATGCCTTGAAGGAATTGCGTAATAAATTCTTCGGAATTTCCTATTTAATAGAGTTATAATTCCTCCAAAAATGCATGGGCAAGGCTCGTTAGACAGAGGTTGAGAATTGGTTAAGTATTTGAATGATTTTTCCTAGATCAAAGTGAGATAGTTAGAAAATTCACAAGAGTTTCTCAGTGAGATAAAAGAATTGTATTGTTTCATGGTCTTGACTTTATAAAATATACAAATAGTGAGGTTTTAGGTAGTGTTCTTTCCCAGATACATCTTGTGCTGTATGATTGATTTTTTCTTTCTCTTAATTGTGATGTGATTGTGTGATTGTGTTTTGTTTCTGCAAATTGTAGAAGGATTCAATAAATTTTTTTATTACATTACAAGATCAAATTGAATCCCTTGGTTAGATTTTCTATAGTCATGAGTGTTTTTTATCACTTTGCATGATATTTCTATGTCCAATCCATCATCATAAAAACCAAATTTTTTATCAATTAAATTACATCTCTATTCATCTCCGAAAGTAAAAATGATTCAAAGTAGTACATTAATCATTCATCTATTAATATATTAAATTCCGTCTCTATATAAATTATGAGATAAGGTTTTGAAAATATTGAAGTTGGGTTCATGTTTTTTTAATATACCTAATGGTGTATCCATTCTAGATTACTGAAATAATATATGATACTAAGTTCATCCCAACTCCTACTTTTGAGAGCCCCTCTACAACATCATTCTTGTAAATATAGAGGTATATATGAGAAATATGTAAGTAGATTATGAAATTCGTCATACAGGGAATGTAATGTAAAATTCCTAAGGGTAGTTTCATTTTCCATGAATTTGGTAACAAACATTACATCTCCAAATATTTGTAACTTGGGTACGAAAAAATATTATTCTAGTTTGAAAAGAAGTTTTAAATCCATCACATAAAGTATATGTTATTTATCAATTCTAGCTTTCAAATAAATACTATGATATGAATAGAGGTATAGTATGCCACCTAGAAATCACTTAGTAGAATTTCTCTATGGGCACCATAAAAATATCCCATTGATTATTTTTATGTATTTTCACTTCACCTTTCCTATAGGGATAGTTCATTCCTATACCTCTGAGTAAGAATTTAAAATATGTAGATCCAATGTAGTACATTTGAGAGGAAACATCTTGTTATCCTCAAAAAAAATTATATATTAAGGAAGCTATGCTCCCTAGGGTATGTTGATAGGTATTTCTCTAATATTAGAAGTCATATTTATACTTCACCATGTTTAAAGGCTTATTTGAGACTCATTCCCTCCTATAATTTCATAATCCCTCTAAAAAATTACACCTCTTTCCATACCTCCTTATTGTATGAACATTCCACTAAGAGGTGAACAATAGTTTCTAACTCGTTAGAACATTGATGATATTGGCAACAAAATCCAAGAATAGAAATTTTATTATTACTTTGTCACTCTATAGAAACAAAATCCAATAGATATAACACATGAAATTGAATAAATCTAAGATCAAAATACAAGAAGACTGATGTTATAGGAATACCTGAGAAGAAAATATGGGAGTAGTGATCCTATGCCCCTCTCCTAAAGGCATGTATTATGATCCTATATTCAATAATATAATTCTTATTGGAATTTTGTCTCATTAAGTTTGGATGAATGAGAGTGTTTCAGGATTACCCAAAGGTTACTTTCCTAAGGTCATTAGACATGATTCAGTTATTCACAAATTCAATCCAAAAACTCTTATTCTATCACTTATAGCTCTATATCCTTAGTTTTTACTACCTTATTATGTGTATTAATGGATTATAACTATTGTGATATCTATTTAAGTTTCTTCTATAATTAACAATTCATCTACATAAAGAAAACCCTATTTCACAATTGTCAAAACCTCTGTACAAATTCAACTAATAATAAAGATATAAAGGTAAATATTTGAAGTAGAGAAAATACTCTTTGAGTTTATAAAATTCTAGAAATATATTGATATGAAGAATGAAATAGATGGTTTTGCTACATAGAACCATTTCCATGTTATATCCTTGTGTCAAGCGTTGACCTTTTCTAATTTTTTTTGTTGCAAACTAATGTTATTACAGCCTCTTTATTTCTTCCTCTTATTTATCTTGGTATTCCAATTTTTTACCCATGGTTCACATTAATACCTAGATATTTAAAATATGCATGTTTATAATTCAGTCACAATTACACCTAATTGGTACTCATTAATAATGAGAACCCATGTAGATATGGATTTTTCTAGTAAGAAACAATTTATATATTTTGAAAGTTATGAAATGATTTTTCATAGATTATTATTATATTGGAGGTCAAATCAAAGGATTTTATCCTATCAAAGAGTACCATGTACGTTTCTCCCTCTTTTGGAATGGTTGTAACATACTAAATATCCTATATGCACTATCAAGCTCTAGGGTACTCTATAGTAACACAAATCTCAAATTATTTTATTCTCTTTTATCGCTATCCTGTTATGCATTAGTTAAAGCACGGAGGCATGGAAATGTATAATTATGAAATTATAATTAAATATTTTAATGGAGATAACACCATAGATAATAGTTACAATATTAAACATGCAAATAGAATTGAACAAAACAAGGTCATTCCATTGATAATTTAAACAATATGAATTTATCATTTTCATAATTAAATATGACAGAAAATATTTATAGAAATCAGCCACTAAAAAGATAAAAAAGAAGGGTTATCATCACAACTAATTTTTGTCTATTATGTTTCATCTCTATATAGTATATTTCACTCTTGAGTTGGGGATATTAATTCACAAGGATGAATTTCCCTATGAGTAGCTCTAAATCTCTTCACACAATCCAGTTTCCATAATTCACAAACTGTAAACCCATATATTTATACCAATCCATCATACCTCATTCCTCGTAGCCTATATGACCTAAGGAATGGAATATAATTCTTTTTTATGTATTCACTCAAGCTATATCACTTAATTCTTAGGATGTAACATAGACTGTCTAGGAAATCTCATTGTTTAGATTCCTAGGATAAATAGTTATAATAAATTTTATTTATTAATAATTATTTCCCTTAAATCAATCATCATTCCATTATAATTTCTTAGGATCCAATCCTCATAATTTTATTACAATATTACTTTAGTAACTTAATCTCAAAGAATAAAAAATTGTAGGAAGAATGAATGTGAAAATCCCATACATGTCCTAAAATTGTGGAATATATTTGCATGAATAGGAAATACCATTAGATATCATTTTTGGGATTCAACTGCATTAAGTAAGTCATTCATCTATGACCATTTCCTAGAGAGGTAGTCGTAACTTAATAATTTATCATGATTTTTGAATAGTCCACTTAGCACTCATTGCATCGTGTGATGCTCATAGGGGTGAAGAAGTGGAGTTGAAACTAGTGAAATGAATCACATAGCTTCAATCATCACTTCCGGGGTTTGCACCCAGTAACAAGGACTTCCTGGGAGGTCACCTACTAGTCATCAGTAATTTTTGCTTTTTGTAGATGACTAAATGCTTATCCTATATTTCTAAAAACAAAATTCATGAATGTTGTGAGTTTTAGAAATCTCACTGCCTTCATTATCCTTAGGATAAATTTTTCACTGTTTCACTACTCTATCATATCATGGTCGGCCTACCACTCCCAGAATACCCATCATGGGCTCATGCCACTCATCTTCATCATGTTTTGCCACTTATGACCTCAGCACTCTGTTTTTCCTTTTCCTCGACCCTCCACTTGCCATCTAGGATCACCAACCAACTTACTCCTTCTTGTGTTTTCCAAATGCCTCAAGCATTGATGGTCTCAAAACTATCTCTGCAGGCACTTTAGATAAATCAAGTACATTGGATTTTGGATCTTCAATACATCAAACTAACAAAAACTTTTCTTTTCATACTTGAGGACCCTAAGCCAAGCTTTCAGTCAAAGGACAAGTCTAAAGAGCCTCCCACTAGGTCACTAGGTTTCATAGGTTGTAGGATTGTATTTGATGTTCTAAATCACTATTTTTCATGTGCCAAGAAGGTGAATCAAATGGAAAAGAAGGTCAGAATCTATTGTTCCAAGAAAGATAAGAAAAACCTTCAAAGAAGACCTCCTTATCAACTACAAATTCTGCAAAGGAAAACTGTTGATTTTGACATTTCTGCAGGAGTGTCAAGGTGGCTATCAGCAGGAAAATTGCTAAGGTAAGAGGCTTGCTTCTCATTAAAGATACACACAAGCTAATGGAAGAGTAATCAACCTATGTTCAAGGAAAATCATAGTTTCTAGGACTGATTAGACCAGCAATGTGCCAAGCAAATATCAATGCAGAAAACCCCAAGGAAAAAGGCACACCAGCACAACCAAGCATAAATTGAAGATTTTTAGAAACTATAAATGAAGAAAGGAAAAAGGTGAGGCGAACTGGACATAAATGAATGAACTTGAAAGGGCTATAGAGAACTTAGAAGACAACACTAATTTTTCTTCTCTAACAGCCCAAAAGCCTAAGGTTCCATAAAGATAGGCAAGATGGTGAAATGAAGATTATGAGCCTCCATGATAACCGCAGATAGAAGGTTTGAAGAAAATGTCAGAAGGTGACCTCCATAGTTTGCCAAGGTAAAATATCTCACCGCCTCACAAGAGACCAAGGATGTCTAAGGGAGAATAAATCATTATGTCATGGCACCTACAACAAATCAGAAGTGGCCAAAGAGAGTTAGCATAGAGGATAGTGAAAGTTACGATGCTTGTCAAAGGTAGACTTAACATGCCTAAGAATCAAATAAAAAGGATGAAAACATGTTTCTCACTCACCTCTCAAAGCAAAGGCAATTTGATCTCCTAGGTAAGAACAGATAGGTTTTGAAGAGGATGCCACCATGCAAGTGCTTAAGGTTTTCAAAGATTTTTCAACATGTCCCAAGGATCAGAGGAAAGAAATTCATTTCAAGGTTTCATGGCACTTATTGACTAAAAGGTGATTGGAAGACCTAAACAGGCCAAAACACAAAAAATCATGTAACTCAAGAAAACATCTTCAAAATAAGTGTTGAAGGCATAAATAGGCCAAAGGGGGTTAAAACCCAACATATCAGCTACTTGAAGTGCAACAAATAAAAATGGTAAGGAGAAAAAGGGACCAGTTTTATGTTTTCAATTCACCCACTGCAAAAAGGAAAAAAGAATATCAGTGAAATCAGAAAGGGACTGAAAAACGTTATAAAGTGGGTTTTGATTTTAATTTCTTTTCCCTAAAGGCATATAAAGACCATTTTTACTCTCCTCTCATCTCATTATGCATATGCAAAGGAGTGAAAATCTTCAAGGAGAAAATTTCTGAGTTTTTAGTCAGTTTCTGGGCCAACTCATCCGGTGCTGCACTTAGGAGTAGGCGCTATGCCTAGGGCACCCGACGCTACACGTAGAGGAGGAAACACAGTGTAAATATACAGTGCACTGTGCCTAGAGTAGAGCACACCATTCCTACAGCTAGATGCTACCCGTTCACCCAGTAGAAGGCCCCAACAGGCATAGGGGAGGCTTGATAAGCCTGCACATGGGCAGCGCTACGCCCAAGAGGACCCAACATGCATAAGGGAGGCTCGGAAAGCCTGCACGCGGGCAGTGCTACACCCAATATTACCTAACTCACCCAACACTGCACTTAAAGGAGCCGGACTTGCCCAGTGTTATGCCTAAGGTACCAGCAGGCCTACACGAGGCGTGCAGCGCTATGCCTAGGAGCCTGACAGGCCTGCATGTGGCAAGCACTGCACCCAGGATCACTTGACTCACCCAGATTTCTACCTGGAGCTACGCTTAGGTAAAAAGGGCCTCTTTTGCTTGAAAATTTACCAAAAACGATGAAAAATACCCCTCCAGGTTGCTTCCAAGAACTTGCAAGAGAGTGAATATGAAGAAGAAGGTGATGATGAGGCAAGCCAAAATGACGAAAAAAACATGAAGATTGAAAGAAGTGAGGGTGATAATGGTGAAAATCAACCTAGAAGCAATAAAAACAGTGAGGCTCTTAGGGATGATGAGGAAGAGGTCAGCCATGAGACAAAGGACATGGAGATATATGGAGGTGACAATCAAGACAACAACCTTGATAACTATGTAGGAAATCCAAACAGTGAGATCCATAATGATACAAAGGACAATGCAGAAGATAATATAGAGGCAGAGAATGAGGCTAGTGATGACAGTGACACTAAGGACTATCATGACAGTGAAGGTGATGATAATAGTGAGGAAGATGAAGAGACTGATGACAGTGTAGACCTAAGTGAAGGAAAGGACATTCACGATAGTCATGACAATCATAAAAAAAGTAGATACAATGAGCCCTACAGTGGCAATATTGATGCTAGGGGAAGCAGCAAAAATCAAAGCCACAATTACATTAACAACAATCACGTCCCTAGTTATACTAAGAGTAGTAATGAAGAGGAAGACACCACAATGATCACTAACAAACCTCCTTCATTGACCTATCACAGAGGGGATGGGCATGTTTTTGTTGAATCTAAAAATAAAGGGGCCATGTTTTCCTCATTTCCTAAGCCACTAGACAAAGGCAAAGAGAAGGTAAAGGAAGGAGAAGATCAGCATGAGATTGAGCAAGAGCTTGATATCATTAACCTTGATAGTAAGAAAGAAGATATAGGGACGACCACTAGCATACTGCTCCATAACCAAGGTGCATAAATTAGAGAGATAAAAAGGTTGCTTTGCATGGAAATGCATAAATATTATAAGGATGAGCACAAGCATATGAGGAAGATAATAAGGGCCTTTATCTACAAAGAAACTTAACCAAACATAATGCCTGGAGGAATCAAGTTGCAAGGGAAAAACTCAAAAAGGCCCAAACCAAGATCCAAGCATTCAAAGAGGAAAAACGCCAAGATAACCTTGGAATCTTGGCACAAGCTTCACTACAGGTCTCTCAAACCCCATAAGGGAAACATCCACCAAATTTGAGGATTTTTTGACAATTTTTGGTTTTTTGTGAATTTGGAGGCCTCTAAGCATAACACCCCTAGTGCTACGTTTTCATCTTAGACATCTTCAGAGGGAGAACTTTACATTTTTGGATTTCTCATGCCTGGTACATTCTGCTCACCAAATTTCAAAGCATTTGGAGCATTTTTTACCCCTCAAAAGATAAAAAAACACCTCATTTTTTTACCTCCATTGCTAAATAAATAGAGCATGAGGGCTTCATTGTAAAACGTTGGCATTTGATGAATATTTGGAGCAATACATAGTATTTTGGAGGTTGAAGAGAAATCAATGTTGCGGAGCTTGTGAATGGCTTGTTTTTATTGTTGATGGAGGAGGCTTGCTTGCAGGATCCCTGAGCTTGGTTAATGGTGAAGTGTTTCTATTTAGTTATTGTTTTCTCTTGTATCATTGTGTTTCCATATTTCTATGTTTCAATAGAACAAGTGATTTAGACTAAGAAATTTTCTTCAAAGCCACCTTAGCTCTATTTCTTCTTCATTGCCTCTATGTTTTCCTCTGTTAGGTCAGTTTAGAGAACCGTTAATTTCTCTCTAGACCCACCCAAGCTTGTTTATCTCATGAATGGTTTGATACAATAGATATCATAGCTGTTTTATGATTAGCCCTGCTTGTCTGATATCACTAAAACACTATCTTGAGGTATCTCTTTGAAGTACCATTGTTTAGGTTTGCCAAAGAGGCTATGTTTCGATCATACCCTTTGTCCATGCTTGAAAACTGGTTTCAAATATCTTTATAGCTCTAATCAATGATGTTTAGGAGTTCCATCTTCCTTGATTAAATTTATGTGTTATCTTAAATGTTTTCTAACCTTGAAGATGAAATCACTAGAAGTTAAATGAGTTTCTCGCCTTCTATATTTCATTGGATTGTTTGTCTGAAATGCTTATTTGCTTGAGTTGAATCAAAGAGTTATTGGTGTGCCCTATCTATTGATTACTTCTTTATGCTAATGGTATTTAATTCCCTTCTTGTTACAAGTACATGACAAAGGATTCTTGATTTCCCTTTGCCCTACTTTTGTTCACAAACTTGATGTCCATCTCACTTCCCATAAACCTTGAAAACCCATTGACCATGCTAGATTTTCCCTATGATGCTCCCCAATCCATTGTTAAACATTCCATGACTTTTATAGACTCCATAGCCCAATCACTTGAAGATTTACTCATTCCATCTATTCTACTTGACCATCTTACCCAACCAAAATAGTCAAACAAACCCTACACTTAATGACTAGCCTAAAATCAAACCCTAAAAGAAAAAAAGTTCACATCCTTTGCATACAATAGAGAGATCCCTCTCTGAGTCCATGAAGGCTAGATCCTAGGACTCCAAAGACTGGTCGGATGTTACCCTATGCCTTTGGTCTACCAATATGCTAAATCAAGGGACATTAACATAATGGCGATCATGGTGGGACCTTCTGAGTCAATAACCATATAAGTCTTCCTTAGGAATTCAAAAACCCTTTTACACAACATCTATTGATTTATCACCAACTCATAGCCTAACATAATTGGCAGTTAAGGAGAGAGGCATTCTGAAATTAGTGACAATCTAAGAAATCCTTAGAACTTTATAAACCCTTATCAAATCAAAGAGAACTCAAACTCTTAGCCAAAGATTAGAATTTGGTTGTTTCACCATCCTATAAAAATGATGACTCAGTTGTAGGACACTCATAGAAACCTTAGGGCTACATAAAGGAACTCAAAAAACACCCCCAAAAAAAGCATCCCTAGATTGTTTTTTTTTTCAGTTATTGGTGGTGGACCATACACACATATCCTCAAAACAACTGAAAATATCCACCTGGTGACTCCCCTAGCCTCCAGTAGGCCTCTTACTTCACTGGTTCTCATTAAACTTCTCTGGGATTGTGTCAAAATAGCCCTGAGAAATTTAGAAGCCAAGTCACATATTGTGTAAGTTTAGAAAACACTAAGAGAGGTCAGTCTTCCGAAAATAGTCCTAAAACTTTCAGCCTCTCTACATTTTGAGTTTGAAAACAAGCTTCACAAAGGATCAGTACCAGATCTCATCTGGACCCAAACCCTCCCACCATAGTTGATGACCAAGAAAATATTTTGTGGCAAACTTCTGAAACTGGAAACTTAACTACTGTTAGGACCATTCATAGAGCAAGCTCTGTCCCTGAACATCTTACAGCCTTGCAAGACTCCTAGCTTGAATTTCACCATACAAGAAACCTTTTCAGAACCGAGTCACGAAGTGGGATTGAATAGACTGATATTGAGCCCTTATATTTGCAACAAAGTTCAAGTAGAGAAGCCTCTCCTTCCACTCCTCCTGAATTTCAGCTTCTCCATTACTTTAGCTCTTTTCATACCAAGCCTGCTCAAAACCCGTTTGCTGGTCCAAGTACCTCTACCACCCCCATCCACACAACCACTGTTCAAACCACTCTACGTCATCCCACGCCCCCTCTCACAAACTCTCCCCTTGTAAATCATCCTAGGATCCCATTCACTCCCATCATGGCAGCATCGTATTCCCCCCTGGCACTGCCACAACCTTTGTTACCTTTTCCACATGATTACCAATCCAAAATCCATCACTTTACCGGAGTTGAATGCATCACTTCCCAAAAGCATGTAGATAGGATAAATGATTCCTTTGATTACATGGAAATAGAAGAGAAAACCATTGAAATGAGGATATTTCCACAAATATTAGGAGGAGAAGCCAAAAAATGGTTCAAAAGCTTGACTCCTAACACCATACATGATCTCCCTTCCCTTTACCAGACATTTATAAACAAGTGGGAAATCAAGAAAAACCCTCTCCAAATCCTCTTAGAATATAACAACCTTAAGAGAAATATCAGGGAAAGTGTCCAAGACTATTGTACCAGGTTCAATAGTGTTTACAATGCCCTCCCACTTGACATGAAACACCCACAAGGCTTAGCTTTAGCAAATTTTTCAGAAGTTTTAGATCCAGACATGGCCTATCAACTAAGAGAGAGAGCCCCTAACTTTAGAAGACATGCAAAACGAAGCTATAAGTGTAGAGGCCAACCTGATTGAAAAAGGGGCTAGGATGAGATGTAAAAAGAGAGTCACCTACAAACATGAAACTATGGCCTCAACCTCCTCATCTGATTCCAAGAGTGACAATCTAGTGAGGGTAATGGGGAGAATGATGGACAGGATAAGCCTAAATGAAAGAATGCCTCCTAGTGAAAACCAAGCAAATCTCCAAAACATAAATAGGAATCCAAAATTCAGAAGAGACCCTCCCCAAAACAAACCAAGAGACAATGACCAATAAATCAGACCTCCTTTCAGAGATAATTATGTATATGAAGAGGGAAGAGAGACTGAAGAACCTGAAGAAAGACATGTAAACTTGATAGGTTCTGATAATGAGGGTGATGTTTTAATCACTGAAGAAGAACAAGGTTTCTTTTCCTCATATCAGATTGAAACAAATTATGAGGATTCTGAAGACTACCAATTAGGATTTGAAGATGCCATAATGGAAGTCCATATAAGGAAATATGACCTTAGGAGCAAAAATAACCAAGAAACCTCCAAGAGCAACCAAACAAACATTGTTGTTAGGAAAACCCCTGAAAATACTCCTAAGATGATAACAGACAGTACCAACACGATGGCTAAGAAAGCTAATCCAAACAAAGAGAAAACTAGCAAGCAAAGTGGTGACCCAAGCTGCCCTAGTATACCTACTAGGGGCCCTGAGAAAACCCTCTTGTCCAAAGTCCCAAATCAGATTTAGCAAACTAAACTTGTAGAAAAGATTATGGCTGATAAAAATAATGTAAACATGCCTAAAAGAAAAGTACCTTTTAGTTTTGAAGGAGAGATTGCTAAAATGAAGATAACCATACCTCTCACTGAAGCGATTACCCAAGGCATGTACAGGTCTCAAGTTTTGAAATTTTTTAACAAGGGGAGTGATACCAACACTCTAAACTTCAATGACAACAACACCCCTGTTTATTCCATTCATTCAAACCTTGACTCATTTATCTTGTATAACGAATATGACATCAGTGAACTGGTAAATGAAATTGAAACAAATTTAGACATGCTGTGATAGTCAAACTAGACACCGAATGAAGAACTCAACAGCCCAAACTCTAACATCCCTAAAAAACAACATAATGGTGAATATCAATTGGAAACTCTTTCGAACATCAGCTTTGATGGCTCTTGTGGCAAAGCTAGTTCAGGAGTTGGTGTAAGGATACACAACCCAAATGAAGGTCATTCCTATGAACTAGATTTTCAATGCACTAACAACATTGCAAAATATGAGGCTCTCCTCCTTGGTTTATATTTGCTAAAAAACATAGGAGCTAAGAAAATCTCAGTCCAAGGAGATTCAAAATTGGTCACTAGGAAAATCAAAGGGGAGTATTCAACCAATAATCCTAGACTAAGGGAGTACAGGAATGCTTCCCTAGACCTCCTAAATATGTTTTAGAAATATGAACTCACTTTCATCCCTAGAGCTCAAAACAACCTTGCCAATGAGCTTGCATTTGAAGCCAACAATTGCCAAATACCCCATGTAAATGATCAATTCACTGTCAAAGTAAAAAACCGGCCTACAGTACCTGACAACGAAGACTATTGGAAAGTGTTTGAGGGTGATAAACAAATTGATGATTTTCTGCAATCTAAAAATGATTTTGCAGTACCAACACCAAGCTTAGGGCATGAAGAATATTTTTTTTCTAAAGAAAAAGCCAACAAAACAGAGTTGTCCTCTACAACATATATAAATCTGCTTGAACGTCCTTATAAGGCATAATTGTTTGAATATCTAGATCAAAGGGACCTTGAGGTTTTACAATGTAAATATGATACATTACCAAGGGGCCTTACACCATTAGAGGAGCTATTTGATTTTAACGATGTGGCTAAAAAACCAAATATGGAACCCACAGAGACTAATGTAGAAGAATATAACATAGGAAACATGAAGGAACCCAAAATGATCAAGCTTTCCAAAACTCTTTCTCCTCACATAAAATAGAAATATATTGAGATTTTTAAAGAGTTTAAAGATGTGTTTGCATGGGGGTATGAGGACCTAAAGTTCTGTGACATAAGCATTATTCAACATAAAATTTCTCTCAAGGAAAATCAAAAACCATTCAAACAAAAATTGAGAAGGATAAACCCCATCTTACTACCTTTTGTTGAGAAAGAGATTAAAAATATGTATGATGTTGGGATCATAGTCCCTCTTAGGTACTCAGAATGGGTCTCTAACCTTGTGTTAGTTAGGAATAAAACCGAGGATATTAGATTGTGCATTGACTTTAGGAATCTAAAAAAGGCCTCCCTGAAAGATAACTATCCCTTGCCTAAAATGGATCACATACTTCAGAGGTTATTTGGCTCACAGAAAATATCATTGCTTGATGGCTTCTCAAGTTACAACCAGGTACTAGTACTTCCAAGTGATAAAAAAAAAACTTCTTTCACTACACCTTGGGGCATATTCATGTATGTTAAAATGCCCTTCAGATTAATGAATGAAGGGGCCACTTTCCAAAGGGCCATGGACATAGCATTTTTAGAAGACATAGGTTACTTCATATTCATATACCTTGATGACATCACTGTCTATTATAAGACTGATGAAGAGCACTTAGTCCATTTGAGAAAAGTATTTGAAAAGTGTAGAAAGAATGGCCTATCATTGAATCCCAAGAAAAAAATGTTTGGCCTTTAGGAAGGCAAACTCGTAGGCCACACCATCTCTGAAGAGGGAATCAAAATAGACCCCAAAATTATCGAAGGTATACTACAAATCAGTCATCCTAGAAACATTAAGGAGTTGCAATCTTTCATTGGGAATATCAACTTTTTGAGGAGGTTCATCCCCAACCATGCTGAACTCTTAAGGAATATTACAAACATGCTCAAGAAGGATATAGGATTTAAGTGGACCTTGGAAGCCAAACAGTCATTTGAACTAGTAAATAAAGCACTCACACAGACACCAATTTTGATCAATCTTGACTTTACCAAGGACTTCTACCATTTCTCATTTGCATCCGAACACACCATTGCTGCAGTGTTGTTGCAAAATAAAACAATGGGACAAGAACAACCCATAGCCTTCTTTAGTAAGGCATTGAGAGATTCTCCCTTAAAATATAACATCATGGATAAACAAGCATTTTCCTTGATAAAAGCATTGAAAGATTTTCAAGTCTACATTTTACACTCACATATCATTGCTTTTGTCCCGCATACAATTGTCAAAGGCATTCTAAATCAGGACCCTGATGGTAAAAGGGGTAAATGGATTTCTATTATATTAAAATATGATTTAGAAATTATATCCACTAAGCTGATTAAAGGACAATGATTAGAAAAACTCATGGCCGAATCAAATTTCCAAGCACTAGACATAAATATGGTTGATGCATTAGAAGAACAGGAAGAGTTTACAACTCCATACATTGAAGAAGTATTTTTGAATTCATCTTGGTATGCTGATATCCTATACGTGATTCTTTATCTTAATGCTCTTCCTTCCTTATCAAAGACAAAAGCTATATTCTTGAAAGAAAAATATTTAAATTTCTGCATTTTAGATGGGGTTCTGTATTGGAAGAATGTTGTTGGCATATTGCTTAAATGTCTGCTTGAGGATGATGCAGATAAAATCATGCATGAACTACATGAGGGAGAGTGTGGAGGTCATCTCTACGGGAAAACCATAGTGAAAAAAATATTTAGATTTGGCTATTATTGGCCCACCCTTTTCCCTAACACCACAAACTGGTTATGACTTTCCATAAGTGCCAAATTTTTGATGGCAAGAGAAAAATTTTACCTTTCCCTTTCCATCCCACCAGTGTTGAAGCTCTTTTTCAACAATGGGGTTAGGACTTCAATGGGGAAATCCACTCTTATTCATCTGCCCAACACAAGTGGATCCTCACTGCTACTAACTATTTCACCAAGTGGATAGAGGCCATCCCTTCTAGGAATACCACTGACTCAATCATTATCAAATTCCTTGAGACCAACATCTTGTCAAGATTCGATTATCCTAGAAATATCATTATAGATAATGATGCTGCCTTCAAATCCAAAATAATGGTTGACTTTTGCTATAATTATCACATCGCACTGGGGCATTCCACAGCTTATTACCCTCAAGGTAATGGGCTAGCTGAGTCCTCCAACAAAAGTCTGGTGAACATTATCAAGAAGCTGTTGGAATAGAACCAAAAAGCATGGCATGGAAAAATAGTGCATGCACTATGGGTTGATAGAATAACCACCAAAAAGTCAATCGGAATGTCTCCCTATCAACTAGTGTATGGCATGGATGTAGTCTTCCCCCTTAAGGTCCCGTGATTTCGCAGATTGGTATACCAAATGACAGGGTAACATGGAACCAGTCTTTGGAGTCCTAGGACCTAGCCTTCCTCGACTCAGAGAGGGATCTCTCTATTGGATGCAAAGGATGTGTTCTTGTTTTCTTCAGATGGTTGATTTTAGGCTAGTTGTTAAGTGTAGGGTTTGTTGATTGTTTTGGTTGGCTAAGATGGTCAAGTGGAATAGGTGGAGTGAGAGGTCTTTAAATCATTGGGCTATGGAGTCAATGAAAGTCATGAGTGTCTCAATGATGAATCAGAGTGTGTTGCAGGGCCAATCTAGCAAGGTTAATGGATTCTTGAGGTAATGTGTGAGGTGGGGTGGACATCAAGTTTGAGAAAAACAAGGTAGGGCAAATGGCAATGAAGTATCCTTTGTCCTTTACCTATGAACAAGTAGGTCTTAAATATGATAAGAGCAAGATACTAAACATGAGATAGGGAAAACCATTTACTCTATGATAATATTTTAAACCAATAAATATCCAATATAAACATGTCAGTGAAGCATAGAAAGCATAAGAGCTTCTAACTTTAGTAAATTCACCTCCAGAATTTGGGAAAACATACAAGATAGCACAATAAATTTAATAAAACAAAGAGGGAACTCATAAACATTGTTTATCAAGCTATAAAGAACTCTAAGGCAAGATGATAGGCATGGACAAAGGGCAAGATCAAAACAAGACCTCTTTGACTTAACATAGCAAACAATGTAACTTCAAAGAAAGGTTCAAAGATAGAGTTTAGAGAGTCTCAAATAAGCAGGGCTTACTGTGAATCATATTTTTTAACCAGCATATTAATCTATAATTGAAACAAAAAAACATGGAGAGGCTTGAGGAGCAGTTAATAATTCCTTAAACACACCCAACAAAGGAAAACATCAAGGCCATAGCAAACAGGAGGAATAAGTTGCTTCAAAGAGCATTTCTCAACCTATAATTTTCTTGTCTATAGCAATTAAGAAGATTGAAACATAATTATAACAAGAAAACATAGACAAATTCAGAATACATAACCATTAACCAAGCTTAGTAATCTTTCAAACAGCCTTCTCCATCATCAATCCAAGCAAGCCATTCGTCAACTTCACAAAACCAATTTCTTCTCCAAGCTCATAAAAACCATGTATTTCTCTCCAAGTTCATCAAAAGCCAACATTTACAATGAAACCCTCATGCTCTATTTATCTTAGCAAGATAGGGAAAAAAACCCTAAATATGGTAGGAAAATGTCAAATTCACCCATAAATGCCATTTATGGCCAAGAGACCATGCAAGGCCCAAGGCGCATAATATCCTAAGAAATAAATGCCAAAATAACTTCTTGCACCTAATTCTAGAGTGCTTTTCCTTCAGAAACTCAAAAATATCATTTTGCAATAAATGAGTGTGTTTTTCTTACTTTTGGTCCAAAACACACTTAGACAATCCATTTGTGCAGCGCCACTTTCAACAGAAAATAGGGTCTTTTGTGACCAAGTTTTGGACCCCTTCCCGATGTCGGATTTGGCTCCGTGATGTCTCGTTGGAAAGCCTGATGAGTGTAATTTACAAAAATTCCTATATTTTCTAGATCTAGCTCTTGTAGCCTAGTAAAAAATTCAAAAATACCCAGACTTCCATTTTGCGCAATGCCAAGCCCAAAATAGTGGCAGAAAGGTGAACAAAGTGATGTTTTTTGACCTTTTGAGGGATCAAACCTATTCCAAATCTTCTGAAATTTAGTGAGCATGATGTGTAGGTTGAGAGAAATCCAAAAAAATCAATTTCTCCTCTTGGGGATGCTCCATTTGTTTGTGGAGCGTCGGTGGTGCTGTGCAAATGAGGCTCAAAAATCTCAAAAAAACAAAATTTGCTCCAAATCGTCTCAAATTTGGTGGAGACCTTCCTTAAGTGGTGTTGGAAAAATTTTGAGAAGATTCATCCAAAAATCCAAGGCTGTCATGCTCTTTTTCCTCCTTTAGGTTTTGGACTTCATGGAGGGCTTCCTTCAGTTTAGCACAAACAAGCTTGTGTTTCTTTGCATAATGCTTGGTCATTTTTTTCTGGAGAGAAAGGCCCCTTTTCACCTTCTTGAAGTGCTTGCGCTCATTCTTGTAATACTGAATGACATGTTGTGCCATCTCGAAATCTCTCTCCCATTCCTTAATTTGTGCATCTTTGGTTAACAGTAGAAATCTGGTGGTCATTTCCTTGTCCTCATTGTCACTGTCTAGATCAATGAACTGAGGCTCTTGAGTATTTTTCTTGCCTATCTTACTTCTCCTCACCTTTCCCACTTTTTCTTTTCCCTTTTCAAGCCTTGGAATTGATGCAGATGATAAGGTTCGTTGCCTCTTGGAGGCAGCAAACACTTTCCTTGGCCCTCTGTGGTCTGTGCATGTGAGAGGAGTGATGGTGTTTTTGGATGTGTTTTTATCTTGGTTGGGACCATTGGTTTTGTCATAAACTTCTTTATATTTACTATGGTCTCCATCAATCCCCTCATGCTCTGTTTGATCACCACTGTCCTAACCTTCAACAACATTATCATCTTCATTTTCGTCACTGCCTTCTATACTGTCACCTTGGTCTTTAAATTGATTATCAGCTTCTGCACTTGCCTCATTTTGACCTTGTTCCTCATTAGTGTCCTCTTCTTCATCATTATTTTCATTGTTTCTTTCATTCTCATTGTCACCAAGAGATAGATTAGTTTCATGATAGTCATGACTATCTCTTTGTTGTCCTTTTCCTCACTGATTGTCCTATCACTGACATTCTCTTTAGCACTGTCTCCTTCATAAAATTTTGTTTGTGCCTCGCTGATTTACTCTTCTTGTCTGTCAGCATCCTATTCATCATGGCCATGCTCATTGCTTTTTTTTTCATCATTATTCCCTCCATCAGTTTCCATGTCCTCTACCTCTTTCTCACTAGCTGCTAGCTCATCCTCATATTCATCATTTGTGTCCATGTACTCTGCCTCATCATGACCCTCATCAATTGCACCTTGGTCATTAGTTTGCTCATCATTTTCATTATTATTTTCTTCATTTTGGGCTGAATCATTGGTATTATTACCATCACCGCCTTCCTCCAAGTGCTTACTTCTTTTGTCTTCACCACTGCTGTGCTTATTTCCCTCATCTTCTTCTTCATTTCCCTCTTGATATTCCTCATGAATTTTTGTGTTTACCTCACTGATTTCTTCATCTTCACCCTGATCTTCATGTGATTCTTCATTTTCACTTCTTGCTTCACCTGATGTGCCAAGAACAGGAGAGGAAGGGAGGTTTTCCTGTGGTGAGGGCACTTTTGTAGATGAGGAAGGAAAATTTGATTGACGAGGAGGTTATGGGTTTGTAAAGGCTTCATGGTTTATGAAAACATCCCAGGGTATACCATGATGATCCAACTGATGTAAGACCACCATCTTGATTAGGGAATGGTGAATAAGCTATGCATTTGTTGTGTGGGATTCCTCCTCCAAACAACAGAAGATATTTTCTCCATGCTCCTATAGAGATAGTAAGGCAAATTTAGCACCTTAACCCCTGTGAAATGCATGAGGAGTCTGACATGATAGGTATATAGCCTGGAGTACCTCCCCTCACAGATGAAGTACTTCATGATAATCAACATCAAGGATGCATATCTATGCTTGAGGTGTGAGAATGGAAAAATTGTTTTGCTGCCTCCTCTATACCTTGTTTTGATGAAGGGCCCAAAGAAATATTTGTCTAACTTGCCATTTTTAAACCACTTTTCACCCACATCTGGGATACCTGTAGCCTCAGATATGGCACCTGCTAAAATCGCAAAATCCACTCCTGCAAGGCTTGAGTGCTTGTTGTGCAAGTTGAGAATGAGGAGCCTTGTAAGCTTGGGATGGCTCTTCACCTGTTTGACCTTCTCACAAAACTGAAGACATCTTGTATTCTGGAAGCATGACAGGATTCTAGGAGAGGAGGTGATGGCCACAGTTCTTTGAGGTTCCAACCTATTCACTTTACCTCCCTTATCCTTTGGTCTTAAAGGCCTTTGACCACCTTCACTACCACTGTTTTTTTCAACCTCTGACATGGTGATGTGAGACACTGGTTTGCAAATTGGGGGTTTGATGAAATAAGGTGAGCAAGGATGGATTCAAGATTTGGTCAATAAGGGGTATGGAGGTTATGGTTTTTAGGGTTTAGTGGCTTTGGAAATTTTAAGGATACCCTTCTCAACTGTGTTTGCAGACACCTTAACTCACCCACCCTTATATGACATTAAACTGATTGCAAGAAGGCTTTGAACAGGGGATCCTTTGTGTGCATGACCTAGGGTTTATCCTCCTACGGTTTTTAGCCTGAAAACCACTAAAATCAAAAATTTATTTGAAAAATTTCTTGGATATTAGGAGAGTATACCACTTAGCAATCTCTTGGACCTTCTTCAACCTTGGAGGCACCTCAGTGGATGAAATTTTGCATTAAGACAAGGGTTTTTTACTTTTGCACTGTTCTGGTATTTGTGCAGCACCTCTACCTGTGCTATCGGGTCGGGCTATTTGCGTAGCACTGGTAGGGTCTGCACGGCAGTTAGTGCAACGTCGTTGAGGTGGGAAGCGATTGCACGTCTTCTGGGTGAGTCGAGCGGTCAGTTTACGTAGCGCTCAGGTGATTTGTGCAGAAGTGTCAGGTGAAGTGTTGGGCCTATGTGTCCTGGGTGAGTCGAGCCCACGTTTATGTAGCACCAGGGGTTAGCACAGCACTGGGGGTTATTTTTGTAGTACCCTGTAAATTAAAACAAGAGAAAAACATGTTTGCGTAGCCCAACCTTCTGTTTACGTAGCGCCTTCGATTTGCGCAGTGCCCGGAAAACTTGACCAAAAATTACCAGAAAACCTTTGTTCTTCTTCCTTACGTGTTTTTCCTCTCTTCTAAGGGCTAAAATGAATTTGAAGTGGAAAAAAAGAACATTTATACGCTTTGAGAGAAATAAATCAAAGTTAGAAACCCACTTTACTATGTTTTCAACCCCTTTTTTTCATTTGACTGATAACTTTATCATTTGCCCGATTTTGAAAGCTTTATGAAGGCATTTTTTCTTCTCTTGTGATGATGGCTAGTTGAAGGGATGTAGAGGCCTCTTTCATCCTTTTTACCTTTCAAATATTGGGCACTTATTCAAGTTGTTTTACGCATGCTGTTGAAAAATTGAAAACATTTTCTTTTATCCTTTTTTGGCATTTTTTGATTGTTGGTGACCTGAAGAATGTCTCTTTACCTTTCTTCTGATTTTAAGGCAGTAACAATTCTATTTTGCCAAAATTTTCAAACAAATCATATTATGCCATGGGTTTCACTTGGCCACTTCTGATTTTGTGCAGGTGCCTACATTTCATTTTCCCTTGATCCCTTAGTGACTTTTTGAAGTTTAATACCTCATTTTTTGAACTGTAACCTCATGATTCAATTTTTTTTCTATTTTTGATACTTAACCCTGTGCTTGCCTTCTTTTGTTTACTTTGAAGACCTTTGACTGCATTTGGGAAGTTAGCCCCTTAAACTGATTTTTTTTCCATTTATCCTTTTAGTGCAGGTGAAATAGTGTTTCCTTTGAAAAACCCTAGAGACCCTCTTGGATGTCCTTTTGAAATGACCTCTGCTGTTAAGAAGGAGACCTTATCATGTATCTTGGACCTGTCCTGTCCATCTTTCCAAAATCCTAGGTTTTGGGGCTATTAGAGAAAAGTAAACAGTTTTGTCTTCTAAGTTCCCTATAACCTTTCAAAACTCATTTATTTTTTCTAAAAATCTTCAATGTGCACTTGATGGAGTTGAGGTGACTTCTGTCCTTGTGGTCCTTGTATTGGCTTCTTGCTTTGTCAACACTATTTTTCCCATTAGTCACAGAAACCCTGATTCTCTTTAAACACAGGCCTATTGTCTTTCTCTTTTCTAAAGATGATATTATTGTAATGATTTCACCCTATTACCTTACCTCTTTTTAGGCATGATGGCCATCTTGATCTTTGCGCAAAAATGTGAGCAAGGGCAGCTGTCCCTTGCAGAATTTGTGCTCTATGCAAAGAAGAACTTTCTTGAATGGCCCTTTGATCAGTTTTGGACAAAGTTACTTGTCCCTCTTCTTCTTTCAAAGCAGTCTCCCTATATAGATAAATCAGAGATTTTATGATATCAAATCCACCCTATGACCTGTGAAACCCTAGGTGACTTAGTGGAAGGTTCCTTGGACTTGGTTTTTGACTGAAAACTTAGACTTTGGAATCTTTAGGGTAAAAAAAAGTTTTTATAGACTAATGTATTGAAGATCCAAAATCCAATGTACTTGGTTTATCTAAAGAGCCTACAGAGACATTTTTGAGATCATCAATTCTTGAGGCATTTCTGGAGATGTAGGAGAGATGGTTGTTTGGTGGCCCTAGGTAGCAGTAGAGGGGTTTTTAGGCTAAAACAAAAACAGAGCATTGAGGTCAAAGGTGACACAAAAAAGACAAGAAGAGTGACATGAGCCAATGATGGGTCTTCTGGGGTGGGTGAGGTGAGCTTGACATGATGGGATGATGAAATAGTGAAAAAATTATCTTAAGGATGATGAAGGGAGTGATATTTCTAGAACTCACAATGTTCATGAAATTTGTTTCTAGAAATATAGAGCAATCATTTATTCATCTACCCAAGAAATAATTATTGATGACTAACAGTGGCTCCACTTGGGGAGGGCAGCTCTGTTTCAGGAGGTGTCCAGAACTTTTATATCTCTGGCTTAATGGAGACCAGTGCCTCATCCATTGGACATATTTTTACCTCTTTTCACTCGTTGATGCTTTTTGTGAAGTTTTTATCTTCATATATTTTGAAAAACATGATCAAAACATCTTCATATCTACCTACCCAACCTACTTGCTTAACATTTTTTCTTCCTTGGGTGCATTTGGACTAGCAAAACCTTGACATTTTATTTTGAAACAACACAAACTACCTACTTCTATCTTATTTCCTCCAGAGTTCAGATTATACTAATGAACTTTTTATTCTCTACCTAGATTATTCAACTGTCAAGATTAAACTGTTTGACATGATTCATTCACTAAGCTATAAACATGAAATTGAAAACATGGTTTAAATCAGGATTAGACACTCTGACTTACCATGGGTTTGTGGCATAAGAACAAGCTGCACACAAATGTTATTTTTGTACAAAATAAGACTAGAAAAATTAGGGATGTGATACATTTTTTGCTATTCATCCCCATTTTTCTCCTTGGTTCTATTTTAAGCATGTGGAACCAGTATCTTTCCTTCCTAATCTATCTTTTGACAAGTCAATTTTGCATAATTTGACTAAATATATTTCACTAACTTATCAACAATAAATTTAAAACATGTTTTAGCCATGATTA
The DNA here is from genome assembly GCA_034641835.2 of Pinus albicaulis. Classification (NCBI taxonomy): domain Eukaryota; kingdom Viridiplantae; phylum Streptophyta; class Pinopsida; order Pinales; family Pinaceae; genus Pinus; species Pinus albicaulis. Next base: position 972,035,396 of record CM076574.1, read on the forward strand.
GGCGGTATGACTGAAACAAGACTTTATTTTTTGAACCAGTAGTGGCATTTAAGGTTGCTTACTTTCAGTAGTACTATTTTTTGGGTATGGGGCTTTACCTCTTTTAAATCTTCCCTCTTTTCTTTTTTTCCTATTTTTTTGTTTTTCTCTTTATAACCTTGTTTTAAACAATGGTATATACAATGAAGGAGAAATTCAAACTAAAATTTTAATAGCTATGGTATTTGATGACCCTGTCATCAATGGGATCACCCAAAAACTCTTTTTCCTTTAGCCCTTGTAGATAGAAAACATGGCTACCTATTTTTGAGGGCATGATGCAAGATTTCTCACAAAAATCTTCAAACGGGCTAGTTTTTCATATTCTTTGAGTTCTGTTTCCAAACTTTGTTTCTGTAAAAGAAATTCCTTAGGTGAAAAAACATTCTTCATCGGCTTCCAAATAGATTATGATGTCATCAATGTATATCATAGTGAAGAAGTTGACAATAGGTGCCTTGACTCTTTGGAAGGTGTCTTCAGTACTTCTCATCCTAGGAAAAATTTGGTCAAACATGTATTCATTCCAAAGAATTTTGGGAATGTCTTTGTGTTGATTGATTTGAAGTGGTATCATCTCATGATAGCTTGAAACACTACCAAGCAAGGTCACTTTGTTAGAAAATCCTACCTTTGGCATAGGAAGATTTATCTCGAGAAGATGGCATTTGTATTTCATGGAAGCTTTTCCTAGGTACCTAAAGTCTATAAACATCCTGCATCCTTTCACTTTTTTTGTCAATGACACAATTTTCTCAAGTGTTTTATGGTTTTTATTGAAATAACACCCCTTAGGAACAATGTCTATGTCATGAGGTTTTAAGCTTTTACTTATACAAGAGCATACTAAAACTTCTTGCATAACCTTATGTATTTTAGTTTTGTGTGTAATGACAAGGTTCTAGACAAATTAATCTTTTTTGGATTTCTTAGGCTACCTACATTATATTCCTCTATATCTGCTTCAGCAGACATCCCTTCGGGATTCATAGCAACACCTGTGAGAGTCAAAAGATTTTTTGGAGGGACAAGGCTTTTTGATAATGAGGTATCTGTATAAGGTAAAAATATTAGACTCTTTTGACTCAGATTCTGAAAGTTCTCTATTATGTGGGAATATTTTAGTACCTTGGGATTTTCAAAAGTAAAAAATTGTGTTTCTAAGATTTGTCTTCCCTTGGAGCAACCTGATTCATATTCGAAACTGAATTTTGGTTTTGATTTTTTATTTCCAGTTTGTAGAAATTCAAATCTATTTTTATCATTATATGGTTGCTCAGGGCTGCTAGAATTTTGACTGTGGAGCCCTTCATTAAGATTTTGGTTTGACTGTTGTAATATGTCTTGATGTGTTTCAACTTCATATACCTGCTCATCAATGTCTTTGATCAAGAGATCATGTCCAAGTTAAGAAATTTGCTCAAAAATGATAGTGCTCAGAAGTGGTTGCAATGTGAACGACCAAAAAGGTCCCGTTTTTGTGATTCTGGCACCACGAATGGTTCTCAAAACCGAGATCACATGTAGAATTTTTTTAGGTTTGAAAATGCCCAATAAACTCCAAAACATGACTTTTGACTTAAGTTGACTATGCCATTTTTATAAAAAAATATAAGGCAAAAAGTTATTTTTTTAATGCTTATTGAAAGCCTATCAAAGGGTGCCACATGGCCTACCCAGAGGCTGCCATGTGGCCCCAGGCTTAAGGTTGAAAAGCAGAAAATTTTATGGGCTAAGGGGTTTGAACCCACGACCTGAATCTACGTGCAGAAGTACCTGACTAGCCTAGCTATGGTAAAGAACTTAACCTCTTGGGCAACGATGAACATGTTGTCAGGTCTCTTTGGAACAAGTGGAAAAGGTTGGGGGCCTGGCCACTCAGGGCTAGCCTCGTTATCAACATGACCAGGGCAGAGAACCCTGGCGGAAGAACTAACCACCAAGTGGAGCGGTTAAGAAGCCACATAATGTGGCCAACACTTTTAAAATTTATTGAGGAGGTTGGCGGCGGTTAACAAATGGATAAGGCCGACGGTTTCGGCGGATAACACATGTGAACGCACCCAACCACAAAACATTATATTTATTTCTACCACCATTTTGGGGTGCAGTTCCACCAATTGAGGCTTAATTTCCATTTTTGGAGCTCTAACTGGAGTTCCTCCAGTTTTGGAGGAGGATTTTGGGGGACACTGGGAAAAAATTTATTTTTTCCATAACTCCTTTATTTTTCGACCAAAAAAGGTGCAAAAATAGTCAATTTTGGGTTTTTTGGACCTTCTGAGTAGTTTGGAATAGGTTTCAGGTCGAACATAGATGTTTTACAGAAATTTTAGCTTTGAGGAAGATGAAGGAGCCATTAGGGCCATTATGGAGAAGGTTGTGTATTGGGTTCTTTTTATCTGTTTTAAGTAGATGAACAACCATTTCTAGCTAATTCATATCTTCTGAAGCTAAAATTATAGATATTTTTTCCTATTAAAGATTACTTCCAATTTTACTTACATTTTGAGAAAATTAATACAACAGGGACATGCCATTGGGAGCATTGGACCGACAGATGTAGCCCAGGAGGGGTGAACTGCGTCAACAATTTGTTGTGTAATGTGCTTTGTGAAGTTAATTTTATGTTCATTTCTGTTGTACAATGATAAATGGTTAAATTACTTAATTAATCCTCACATAGAAACCTCATAAACAAAACCATAACTAACTGTTTAACCTGCTTATTGTGGAGGTAAATCCCCTCTGCGGACAGAGGCAATCCCTACTAGCCTAGACCGGGTCTAGCAAAAATCGTTCATGCTATAGTGCAAGTTCCTAATTGCAAATAAACCAACTAGCGATGAAGGCTTACCTGGAATCCAACACTGTCGCTTGTAGAGAAAGTAGCGCTCTCGTTCCTTAGCTCCGGCAGATCATAATCCTCACGATCTCTGTGATCGGACACCTAAACACGCCAGAAACAAAACAAACGCAAGCGTAAAATCTAGTATATGCAACTATATGTCAGTCAGAGAAGACATAACTCAACATCATAATCAACAACAAGAGTGGAACCATAACCAATAGTCGCTTATCATTAATCAATCAAAGAAGAATACAACCATAGCCCTGACGCTGAATTCTCCTTCGGAGGGTCGCCAGCGGAACACGCCTCGAGAAAGCCTGTCGGGGATGGGAAAAACCTCTCTCTTCAGATGTCTCGACAATGATCTCCTTGCTTGGATTTGACCTTAAGGGAATGAATCAAGGCTCTTGTAGCATAATGCTCTGATGGCTCTTGGGAACTTGGAGACTAGCTTGCAAATGAGATGAGCAATATTTTATAGATGGAGGAAGGGGAGTTGGGATCCCTATAATCATGGGATTGGCCCTATCCTCAAGGAAGCTTCCATGAGAGGTGGCAAACCACTTCCTCTACATGGAGATCCAGAGCCAAACCTCCCAACTCAAATTAGATACCAGTTTATGGATTGGTTAGGACGAAACTTCTGCCATTTATTTTTAAAAAACACTCCTTAAAATGGTTGGCGCGAGTGCGACTCTGAGACAGAGCGCCAATTGGTGCGCCCTCTTTGAAGGATTTCCCCCATTGGCGCGAGTACTGAACTGGCTGCCCGCGCCAATGCAAAAAGGGGTGTTTTTAGGGTTTTTCACAAGGAGTTGTCTTCAGGGAAATGAAAGTACATGTTTAGGGGAATGCCATGAAAGTGTTTTCAAGTTATGTCACTGCTCATAGGTCACGGAATGAGCCCTCCAATTGTGCGGGATGGGGAATTGCAGGGACGGTGACAAATTTCTTTGTAACAGATGCCCCCTAAAGCATGAGGCCCGAGAGAGAGAGAGGGGTGAAATGCTTTAGGAGAACGTGTCCAACTAAAAACACCGCCGTCGGAAAACCTGCGTAGAGAAATAAAACTGATATCTCAAATACACAATATATATGTGGTATGGGCGCAACCATCCATAACAGAGTATGTAATAATCCATATCCGAGGCATGGACGCAGCCATCCAGTGAGGATCGGTAAATAGACTCAGGTATGGTCGCATCCATCCAATCAGCGAGTCATGTAACTAACCATAACAATCCACAAAACCACAACCTGGATTATAACAAGCAGAATCCAAGGTCTTGCTCTCCATCTCGACTCAAACAAAGTATAAGTTCAAGCATGCGAATATTTGAGCTGAAGTCGAACATGCAAGAACATCGCCTGATTACCAACAAATGATGAAAGCTATTAACAGATGCAAGAGGTCCCACCATTAATGCCAATGGTCCTCAAGGTACTATAGGTACAACCTACGGCATGTGAACAATGAGCTGACGTCGAACACCCGCAGAATCACTCGATCGGAGGCCAACGATGAAAACCTCACGTCGAATGCGAAGAACCTGCCATTGAGGCATGCAGGCTCCAAGGTACCAGAAGGGAGTCTCTAGATCATCTTCCTGGATAATGAGCTGAAGTCGACAGGAAGTGACCTTGATCGAAGGTGGGCCATAGTGTTTCCCACATCATCGACACGAGACAAAGGAACATAATGTTTTTGTGAATCAGGATCAGATGAGAATCAGAGGAAGGTTAATACTTGCAGAGGTCAACTTCTCTTGAGCATGTAACGGCACGACAGTGAGTTTCGCAGCATTTGACATCAATGGATCAGAGGTCATGGCGACGAGGCAAAGAGCAGATGAGAGGTCAAAAGGGATTACCCAAACCCACGGAGGCAAGTTGAAAACAAGATGAGATGTCCCCAACCCGACACGAATGCAGACAAGTGCCATGTTCAAGAGCGACATACTGCCAACACGACAATGATTGTGGTTCCATTTTCCCCCACCATTTCTAGCGAGTACCCCAATTATTTTGATAACAATCTTGAAGGGGATAGCATATGCTTGTAATATAAGTTCGTCCTTCGGACGAATCCATCCCAGTACATTTAACGAGCCCTAGGAAGGAGCGACTCGAATAACGTCATTACGACTGAATCCAATGTCATCAGGGTTTAACGAGTCTGACAGAGGAAGAAATCAGCGTATTTTCATATTTAGAGAGTTTGAAAAGAAAGCGGAAAAGTAAACTGCAACGGTCCCTTTTCATAAATAGTTCCTCAAATCCGAAAAGGTAGAAAACTATGTCTGAGAAAACCTCCTAGTCGCGATAGGCTAGGGTATTCCTTTTTCGTAAATAATCTATCCCAGCTCGAAAAAGGAGTAAACGTATACTGGGTAGATGTCGTTTCGTATCCACTTTAACGAGATCAAAACGACAAGCGACTTGACAATATTTTCATGTTTAGAGAGTCAGAAAAGAGCTAAAAGGTGACTCCTCCTGGAGGAACGAGTGGTATAAAGGGTAGCAACTGGTTCCGGTAATGGTGGAACTACTCAAAACAAATAAAGGTTAAGAGGCTGGCTAACAAGACCACTCATTGCAGCATTTCCTCAGGAATGGGTAAAACAACCAAGTGAAGGAATATGATCGGCCAAGTAGATAGTGACGATGGAGTGAGAAAACCAAGGCTTATCTGGCAAAAATAGGCTAATAAAATGGCAATCAAAAATGGAAAAGGTTTCATTTTTACACAAGCTTTAAATCAGGAAACTCTGCTTGAGGTTGGTTTCATTTTTACACAAGCTTGAAACAAAGATAAACTATGCTTGAAACTGGTTTCATTTTTACACAAGCTTGAAACATAAATAAACTATGCTTGAAAAAGTGAGCATGCCCCCAGCATGGTGACTCAATTCGAGGTGCATGCCCCCCAAGCTTCAGTCCATATGAAAGGCAGATGGAGTGAAGGTTCAAATTACGATATCTAAGAAAGACTCGACTGGGATTTTACGAGATCTAAACAAAGACTCAAATTGAACGGAAACATGTTTCATTGTTTTAACGAGGTTGACACATTAAAAGAACTATCCTCGGGACACTTTGTTTCATGGTTTAAGGAGCTTGGCACAAGACAAGGAACTCTTCTCTGACAACCTTGTTTCATTTTTTAAGGAGCTTGACACAAGACAAGGAACTCTGCTCCAACAACCTTGTTTCATTTTTTAAGGAGCTTGACACAAGAAAGGAACCATGCTCCGACTACCTAGTTTCATTTTTTAAGGAGCTTGACACAGGAAAAGAACCATGCTCTAAACGACTTCATCATAATGAACAAGAATTCATTGCTTCCAAGAGTTCCATTCCTGATGGAACGAAAACATCCTGGAAGTCATGACCCAATGCCCCCAGCACCTGATGCACAACGACACTATCACTGAGTACAGGCACGGGGTAGGTAGCCACATAGTTAACCTGCGGTGGGGCAGATACAACAGGTGGATAAAAACCAGGAAGGGATGATGGCGGGCCAGTTGCCACATCAAGACCAAAGAATGAAAGCTGATCAATGGTCACGATCCGTCCTTCATGCAGAAAACAGACCACACGAAAAAGGGAGGAGACAAGCACTCCCATGGCATAGGTGTAATCACGCCCCAAAAGCATATTGAAATCCAAGGGGCCTGGAACAACCATCACGTCCATATGAATGGTTTGTACCTCCCAAAGTAATAGGTAACCTTGGAAGGATCCCTAACAGTTGACTCGTTCTTCTGTTAAATGCCAACAGATTCTGTGTAACAAGTGCAAGCGGTGGCGAGCCAAAATCTTGCCAAGTAGTTGAGGATAGAACACTAACAGACGCGCCTTCATTTATAATGGTGTTGTGTACGACCAGACCAAAAGCCTGTACTGTGATCTCGAAAGGCACATAAGACGGAAGGCGGTATCCTGCAAATCGACTCCAATCAAAGGAAGCGACCAAACTACTTGGAGGGGCTACCATCGAACCAAGATGGTCTTCCCCTGGTGTTACGGAAGAAGAAGGAGCATCCTCCAAAACCTCCATCTCGAAGGTGGGAGGGGTATCCTCCGGGACCTCCATCACGGGAGGCAGAGGAGCAACTTCTTGAGATATAAGGACGGGAGAATCTTTCCCCAAGTCTGAGGAATTTGAACAAACAAGAAGAACCTGAGGAATGTGAGGTCCACTCTCAATGGAAAAGACCTGGTGCACCACAGAAGGGGCCAGCTCAACCGATCCCACGACCAATGGTTGGTCGGGGATGGATTCCTGAATTTTAATTTCCGAAGGAGCGGGATTGACCAAGGATGACTCTTGACCAATCGTAGGATCAGCTGGTGGAGGACTCAAAGAAATATTCTTATAACCAACCGGGAGGCATGGTGTAGAAACAAATGAGTTTTCCAAAACTCGCTTGGCTTCATATATGTACGGACAAAGGTGAATGGCATGGTGCCCTTCACACAACTTATAGGGATTGGTAATCTTACCCGGCTTCTTAGGAGCCTTACCAGCAGCAGCTGAAGACGTGGCCCCAACCTAACTCCGGGAAGCCAAAGGCAACGACGGGCGACCGTTGGACCATACTTCGAGTACCTTGGGAATGTCAGGGAAATCTCGAAGAAGATGGTCTCCCGTGCAAAACATGCAAGGGAACTTGACTTTTCGTGGAGGGTTGGAAGGTTTATCAAGAGGAGATGTTTTGGAAGCAATAGCTGCAGCCTTACCCTCTCTCTTATCAGACTTCTTCTTCTTTTTCTTCTTCTTCTTCTTCTTAGCCACCTGGTTACTCGAATCCAAACTTTCACTAGGAAAATTAGAAGAGGAGGACGCAGAAATAGGTGAAGAAGGGGAGAGGTCCACCTTGGAATCAACATGATGTTGTTCAGGTGGAGGAGATGGTTGAACAGTAGCCGAGACATTTGGGACCACAGAGGTTGAGAACAACCAAACAGAAAACCCAACAGTTATCCCAGGAAGGGACAACGTTGCCATATAAGGAGCACCAACATTCCCAAAAGGAGGAAAATGACCCAGATTCCCATCGGAGGGGATTCCTTGGTTGGTGAACTCCCGAAAAGTTTCCATCGAGATGATCTTCAGAACAACACCCTAAGGAAACTAACTTTAACCAGGAATATTTCGTGGGCAGTTAATTTCTAAAACATTGAAACAAAACTCTACCGTTTCATCTTTTAAGAGTCAAGAAATAGGAAAAAGGTGACTCTATCACTTTCAGATTGGAAACAAGCATGAAAGGACAAGCACTTGATGACCTTTTCAAATTTAAAGAGTCAGAAAAGATCGAAATGACTGCTCAGGAGTACTAGGCAAAGGGTGTACCAAATAACCGTGAACTGCAATATACACCTTGGTTTCAAAATGAAAGAGAAATCAACCAAGGACTTAACGTACGTGCAGGCAATCTCCCCGAATGATGTGTCTGGTGTATCATGGGTATAGGGCGGAAAACTCGGCTTCCTATGGATAAAGGATAGAAACCTAGTGGGGTCTCCCTTTATATACTCTACGGTATGAGGAGCACAAGTCCGTACTAGTGTTGTCTAAAGCCAAGAGGCGAACGACAACTACTAGGTTTAAAGACACCGGAACACATCTCTAGCCTAGACCACTAAATGTTGCGTTAATTTTTCAATGCTGCCTTAGTGTAAATTGAGTAAATTTTAATGTTTATCTTCAATTACGTTTCATTTTTCAGGCCCTGGCGAGTGTGATGTCACAAGATCTCCTAAATGCACACTATATGCCACAATATATCATTTCATTCGATGAAAGCTAATTATGAGAGAGTTGAGAGCTTTCACACAAATAAAATGATCAGAAAACAACCAACAAAGTCTCTAATGTAGCTAATGTAAACTAAAAAATTTTCTCTCAAAGTCACTAATCACTAATAACACCGAAAAGATTTTAATTTGCACTAACTAATCAAAAGCAAAAGAGATTTTTTTATATTTTCAATGTTTAATAGCAATAAGCACTAAAAAAAATGAAAACTAATGAAAAGAAATTTGAGATGCGATAGTAAGAGAGCAAAGATGAGAAAATTCACTCAATGAAAACACGCAATCAAACCTCAAACTGACAAAATAGTCCCTCAAAACCAAAAGAATCCCAAAGACTCAAATGGACCATGTAATCTAGGCCCAAAATGAGACAAAGCGCAATTCGAATGAAGAGGAGAACCAACACTCAAATGACACAATAAAATGATAAACAACTACTAAAAAAATGTAAAGAAGCAATCACAAGGCCGACTGAACAAATAGAGACCAAAAACTCCCAAGGGAGGCTCGACACACAAGAGCACCTAGATGCCCTAGGGCTAGAATGTGAAATCTATGGAAAATGGCAAACAACCAAAGGATGAAGGTCACAACCAGTCAAACAAGGCTCCAGAACACTCAAGCAGTTGAAAAAACAAAACCAAACACACTAATCAATCTCAGGAAGGTCAAAACAAGGCAAACCCTAGTACCTCACAAGATTGGCACGACTGTGAGGCTGAAACTAGTGCCAGAAAGGAATTGGCGCGGGTAATACACAAGCAACCTGCACCAATGGGTGCGACTGTCAGGCTGTAAAGCGCACCAATCGAGTTTGCTAAGGAAAAAATAAAAATAGACAATCAAGCAAGCAGACCAGTGATGATCAAGCTAACCAAAAACCAAAATCACAAAAGAGCCAGCCAAAAGAGCCGATCAAGCAAGCAGAATCGAGAAACAACTGAAAAGACAAGACAATACTCCAAGTGTTCAGCTCATAAACTGAACCGGAGATTGACTGAAGCAGCTTTGATCTACTTCGCTAATGCAGAGCAATAGCAATTCGAAGGCTATCTGGCTAACTTCAGGCTCCGTCTGTAGCTTATAAAACAAACAACAACAAGCTAGACATCCCCAGTGGAGTCGCCAATTTGTTGTGGAGGTAAATCCCCTCTGTGGACAGAGGCGATCCCTACTAGCCCAGACCAGGTCTAGCAACAATCGTTCACGCTATAGTGCAGGTTCCTAATTTCAAATAAACCAACTAGCGATGAAGGCTTACCTGGAATCCAACGTTGTCGCTTGTAGAGAAAGTAGCGCTCCCGTTCCTTAGCTCCGGCAGATCACAATCCTCACGATCTCCGTGATCGGACACCTGCACATGCCAGAAACAAAACAAACGCAAGCGTAAAATCCAGTATATGAAACTATATGTCAGTCAGAGAAGACATAACTCAACATCATAATCAACAACAAGAGTGGAACCATAACCAATAGTCGCTTATCATTAAACAATCAAAGAAGAATACAACCATATCCCTGACACTGAATTCTCCTTCGGAGCGTCGCCAGCGGAACACATCTCGAAAAATCCTGTCGGGGATGGGACAAACCTCTCTCTTCAGATGTCTCGAAAATGATCTCCTTGCTTGGATTTGGCCTTAAGGGAATGAATCAAGGCTCTTGCAGCATAAGGCTTTGATGGCTCTTGGGAACTTGGAGACTAGCTTGCAAATGATATGAGCAAGCTTTTATAGATGGAGGAAGGGGAGTTGGCATCCCTATAACCATGGGATTGTCCCTATCCTCAAGGAAGCTTCCATGAGAGGTGGAAAACCACTTCCTCTACATGGAGTTTCGGAGCCAAACCTCCCAACTCAAATTAGATACCAGTTTCTGGATCAGTTAGGACGAAACTTCCGCCATTTATTTTTAAAAAACACTCCTTAAAATGGCTGGCACGAGTGCGACTCTGGGACAGAGCGCCAATTGGCGTGTCCTTTTTGAAGGATTTCCCCCATTGGCGTGGGTACTGAACTGGATACCCGCGCCAATGCAAAAAGGGTTGTTTTTAGGGTTTTTCACAAGGAGTTGTCTTCAGGGCAATGAAAGTACATGTTTAGGGGAATTCCATGAAAGTGTTTTCAAGTTATGTCACTACTCATAGGTCATGGAATGAACCCTCCATTTGTGCGGGATGGGGAATTGCAGGGATGGTGACAAATTTCTATGTAACACTGCTATTAAAGGAGAATATTTTGTACACATTATCATATAAGTTTGGATACATTGTATAGCGTAACAAATATCATCCATTCAGATCAAGTTGGTATCAGAGCTAGAGTTCTAAACTCTGTATTGTTGTTGGGCAAGGTTTATTTAACTGTTTTCAAGGTTTTTGATGCTTACTAGGCTTAAGCTTAAGAGAGGAGAGGGTCAATTGGTGAGAGCTCATAGAAATCCTCAACCAAGGAGGGAAAGAGTGCCATTATCTCCACCTTCAATTTCACCTCCAAGAGAAGCAGAAGAATCCATAAGAATGACTTTAGGAGGAGGAGAAATTCCTAAAGACATTGATCCCAAAGAGGAAGAAAGGGTGTTCAAAAAGGCATTCCTAGACATGACTGAAATGGTGAGGATACTCTACCAAGAAAGGAATGAAAGGCTTGAAGGAGAAGGGTCTAAAATTCACAAGGAAGTAGAGGGATCTTCAGGAGGAAAGAAAAATGAATACAAGTCAAAGAAAGGACATGGAGGAAATCGTGATCCACCATCCCCATCTTCATCCTCTTCCTCATCATCGTCATCCTCTACTTTGGTGAATCAATCTCACAAGTCCAAGAACATTGGTAAAAGTCCATTTTTAAGACTTGATGTTAAGTTTGAATTGCCTACGTTTAATGGTGAAGTCAATGTAGAAAAACTTGGCAATTGGATAAGGTAGTTGGAGTTTTACTTGAGGATACAAAACCTTCATGATGACGGTACCAAAATTCAGCTAGCTTCTTTGAGAATGGAAGGTGCAGCACTTGTTTGTTGGGAAACAAAAACCAAGGAGGAGATTAGAAATCATGGTAAGATCACTTTATCATGGGTTGATTTCATTACTACAATAAAACAACAATTTTATCCATTAGCTAATTTACAAAAAGCTATCATGAATTGGCAAAATTTCAGACAACTTAAGGGACAAAATGTACAAGACCACACCCAAGAGTTTAGGAAAAGAGCACTCTTATTAGGGGTAGACTTGCAAAGTCAAGAAACTTTGCTGAAATATATAGGTGGTTTACATAGCTAACTTAAACATTCTTTTTTTATGTACAATCCTACTTGTCTAGATGAGGTTTGTGTCCAAGCCACACATTTAGAGGCTAGAGGGAAACATACTTTTGAAGAGGGTAGAACCAAGCCTTTTAAGGGGGAAAACAAAGATAAAACCTCAAAATGAAAAGGAAAAAATAATGCATCTATCGAAAAGGAGGGTGATAAAGTGATTTGTAAACACTATTCAAGGGAAGGCCATGAAGAGAAAAACTGTTGGAAACTTCATCCTGAAAGAAGAACTCAATTTAACAAAAACAAAGGGAAGAAGAAAACTGCAGCTACTACAACTACACAACAAGACTTAGGTGATGATTTAGGTGAAGAAACTAAAATTACAGCCATGGGTTTGAAGAATATGAAGGGAAAAGAAACTGAAACAAAGCCAAGTACTAGTACTTCAAACTGTCATGTACAAGCTGCGGATGAAGAAGAAAGAATTAAACTGTTCCATGTGAGGGTTATTTCAAAACATACAAAAATTGACATGTTGTTTGACAGTGGGTCACAAGCGAAACTCATCTCAGAAGCCTTAATCAAGCATCTAAAACTTGAGACCATTCCACATCCAAAACCATATCCACTTGGTTGGATCTACAAGGATGCAAATTTATAGGTTTCAAAGAAGTGCATATTGCGCTTTACAATTACTGCACATTTTATTGACACAATTGAACTAGATGTTGTTCCACTCGATATATCAGGAATTGTTTTGGGAAGTCCTTAATTATATGACAGGAAAGCTATCTTCCATCGCCATGAGAACAATATCATTTTTTCAAAGATGGCAAGGAGTTTATTGTTATAGCACATCGCAAAAAGACAAATATAGCGATGGTAAATGTTGGACAGGTAAAAAGGCTAGTGAATTCTAGTAAGAGTTTTGTACTTCTTATGGTTAAGCCTAAGGTTGATGTGAATCATGAGTCATTTGAAAATTGTGATCCAAAGTTAAAATCAGATTTATATGATGTAGTTGATGCACATCATGATATTTTTTAGGAGCTGATAGGTTTGCCTCCTAAAAGGGAGATTCAACATGAAATACAGTGGCAACAAGATTGTCCTCTTTCAAACATAGGCATGTACCACATGTATATCATGGAGAATGATTATCACTTGCATAATAATTTGTTGTTTCATATGGGCAAGTTGTGCATACCACAGGGAGAGAGACTAAGTGTCATGATAGAAGCTCATTCCTCTCTTATTGCTGGACATTTTGGGGTAAGCAAAACGGTGGCACATTTACAGAGGTATTGTTATTGACCTCGTATGGTAGATAGTGATTCACGTTTCATTAGAGGTTGTTCATTATGTGCTACAAGCAAGCCTAGAAATGGGAAGCTTGGTTTATATACGCCATTAACAGTACCTTCTAGACCATGGGAAAGTGTTTCTATATATTTTGTGGGAGGTCTACCAATGTCTAGAAAGAAGCATGATTATCTTTATGTAGTAGTTGATAAATTTAGCAAGATCTGTATTATTATGCCATGTAAGAAATCTATAACTGCTGAACAAACTACTGGTTTATATTTTCAACCTGTATGGGTTCATTATGGCTTGCCTACTTTTATTGTTAGTGACAGGGATTCCAGATTTGTTGGGAATTTTTGGTCCAATTTATGGAAGATGAAGGACACTAAGTTGAAAAAGAGTACTGCTTTCCATCCACAAACAGATGGCCAAACAGAGGTAGTGAAAAAAACCATTGTACATCTTTTGAGAGGTTATTGTAGCAAGCATCCCAAGATTCGGGATGAGCACTTACATTACATTCAACATGCTTACAACCGGGCCAAGCACTCTTCTACAAATACTTCACCTTTTGAAGCTTGTTTAGGGTATTTGCCTAAGTCACCTTTAGATTTCATTCTTGAGAAGGATGTTGCCATTGATGGGCATAGTGACATTGACAAAGCTCGCATGTTCATTGAAACAATTCAACTCATACATCAGCAAGTTCAAGAACAACTTGAAAAGAGTCAAGGAAAGTACAAGGAGAGGCATGAAAAACACAGATTTGATCATAAGTTTCAAGAAGGAGATGAGGTATGGCTGCATATTAGCAAAGAAATAATGCAAGGAGAAGGTAAAAATCTGAAGCCTATTTTTTATGGTCCATTCAATATTATTAAACAAGTTGGAAATAATGATTTTCAACTAGATTTTCCTTTATATATGCAAATGTATTCTGTTGTGAATGTGGAAAATTTATGTTTATATGAGCCTCCTTTGATTGTTGATCAAGGGAGTGACATTCAGCTGCCATCAATAGAAGATTTCTTGCCAGAATATTTGGACGAGCTTAAAGAGGATACTATCCTTGACAGGAGGACACACACTTCTAAGAGGGGAAGTGTTGATTATCTTCAAATTGGTCTTAAAGGTAGCAAACCAAGTAAGGAAAAATGGATGGAGGTGGAAAAGGTGAGGGGGTTGTACCCTCATCTTCTGAATAGGTAATTGAAGGCTTTTATGGTCCAAAATCTTCCCAATGGGGAGGTGTGATCAAGAGATCATGTCCAAGTTAAGAAATTTTCTCAAAAATGAAAGTGCTCAGAAGTGGTTGCAATATGAACGACCGGAAATGCCTCGTCTCTATGATTCTGGCACCCAAATGGTTCTCAAAACCTAGATCATATGCTGAAGTTATTGAGGTTTGAAAACGCCCAATAAACTCCAAAACATGACTTTTGACTTAAGTTGAATATGTCATTTTTATAATAAAAAAATATAAGGAAAAATTTTACTTTTTTAATGTTTATTGAAAGCCTATCAGAGGGTGCCATGTGGCCTGCTCGGAGGCTGCCACATGGCCTACCCAGAGGCTGCCACATGGCCCTCGGCTTAAGGTTGAAAATAAAATAATCTGTTGGGCTAAGGGGTTTGAACCCACGACCCGAATCTACGTGCAGAAGGACACGACCGGCTCGGCTATGGTAAAGAACTTAACCTCTCGAGAAACGATGAATGTGTTGTCAAGTCTGTTTGGAATGAGCGGAAAAGGTTGGGGGGATGGCCCCTCAGGGCTAGCCCCGTCATCGACGTGACCAGGGCAGAGAACCCTGGTGGAAGAACTAACCATGGAGTGGAGCGGTTAAGAAGCCACGTAATGTGGCCAACACTTCTTAAAATTTATTATGGAGGTTGACGACGGTTAACAAATGGATAAGGCCGATGGTTTCGGCAGACAACACATGTGAATGCGCCCAACCAGAAACCATTATATTTATTTCTACAGCCATTTTTGGGTGTGGTTCCACCAATTCAAGCTTAATTTCCATTTTTGGAGCACTAACTGGAGTTCCTCCAGTTTTGGAGGAGGATCTTGGGGGACACTAGGCAAAAAAAAAAAAATTGCCATAACTCCTTCAGTTTTTGAACAAGAAAGGTGCAAAAATGGTCAATTTTGGGTTTTTTGGACCTTCTGAGCAGTTTGGAATAGGTTTCAGGTTGAACAGAGGTGTTTTACAGTAGGTTTAGCTTCGAGGAAGATGAAGGAGCCATCAGGGCCATCATGGAGAAGGAAGTGTATTGGGTTCTTTTTATCTGTTTTAAGTAAATGAATAACCATTTCTGGTTAATTCATATCTTCTAAAGCTGAATTTATAGATATTTTTTCCTATTGAGGCTTATTTCAAATTGTACTTAAATTTTGAGGAAATTAATACAAACAAGGACATGCCATTGGGAGCATTGGACCGATAGATGTAGCCCTGCGTCAACAATTTGTTGTGTAATGTGCTTTGTGAAGTTTATTTTATGTTCATTTCTATTGTACAATGATAAACCATTAAATTACTTAATCAATCCTCACACAGAAATCTCATAAACAAATCCAGAACTAATTGCTTAACCTGCAATTTAAGGAGAACATTTTGTACAGATTATCATATCAGCTTGGATACTTTGCATAGCCTAACAAATATCATCCATTTAGATCAGTCTTCCTCATTACATAAGATGAAATAATCAAGATCTGAATGAATAGAATAAAGAGGAGTATTTTCTATCCTATCTTGACTGCTAACCATATATTTCATGTGAGACTCACAGTATAATATCCTGGTTTGGTTAAAAACAACGATGGTAGCATAGGAAATATATATTTGAAGGTTCCCTTGAAGCTTGGCCCCCCAAGATCTGGATAAAAGCATGCCATACTTGGGACGAATATCTACCACTACTATGTCCATGACTAGATTCTTCGCAAGCACTTATGCCAGGTTGACACAAAGATCCTTGATCAGGCCCAAACACTTGACCCTACTTGAATCGAAGGAGTACAGGTCCTTGTAAGGTTTAGTTATTTCTAGGCCTAATCTATCCATCTCAACTTTTGGCATGAGATTGTGGGAGGCACCAGAATCAAGCATGGCGTTATGTAACATTTTTTCATGTATGTTCAAACTGACATAGAAAGGGGGAATGGCTCCTTCTTGATATTTTCCCTCTATCTTGGGTCCAAAAAAAATTTCGGGTGTGTCATCAGCCAAGTGTAAAGTGTCAGCATCATTTCCCATGTTTAGAACTTTCAGAACTTGAGACTTGTATGTGTCTTGGGTAATCAGTTCAGTGAGAGGCATGGTAATCTTAATTTTGGAAATCTCTCCCTCAAAACTGAAAGGTATTTGTGTCTTAGACAGATTTATATCAGCTTTCTCAGGCATAACCTTTTCCACTGGTTTAGTTTGTTGAATCTGATTTGGTACTCTATGCAACAAGATTTTTTCAGGGCCACTAGTTGAGGTACTAGGGAAAATTTGATCACTATCCTTTTGACTTATTTTTTCTTTGTCTGGGTCATCTTTCTTAGCCATAGTGTTTGTTTCTGTTGTCTTCTTGGAGGCGCTTTCAGGTGTCTTCCTAACAACTGTGTCTATTTGGCTTTTCTTGGGGGGATCTAGGTTCTTTTTTCTCTTAAGGTCATATTGCCTATGTACTTCCATTATAGCATTTTCAAATCCCAAGCAGTAGTCTTCAAAATCTTCATAGTTTGTGTCAGTTTGATCTAAGGAAAATAAACTTTGTTCTTCTTTGGTGAAAAAAACATCATCTTCATTATCAAAACCTATTAGGTTTATATGGCTTTCTTCAAGTTCTATAATTTATAATTCTTCATCTACACAATTTTGTTGAAAGGGAGGTCTGATTTGTTGGTCATTTTCCCTTTGTTTGATTTGAGGAATGTCTCTTCTGAATTTTTGAGCTCTATTTCTATTCTTGGGAATTGGCTTGGTTTTCTCTAGGAGGTGTCCTTTAATTTAAGCTTATTCTTTCTATCATTCTCTCCATTGTTCTCATTAGCTTGTCCATTTTGGTATCATATGAGGAGGTTGAGGGTATGGTTTCATCTTTGTAGGTCACTCTCTTTTCCGATCTAATCCTAGCTATTTTTTCAATCAAGTTGACCTCGGCACTAATAGCTGCAATTTTTCATTTCTTCTAAAGTTTCAAGGTCTCTTTCTCTCAATCATAAAGTCATGTCAGGTTCAAAACCTTCAGAGAATTTTACTAGTGCTAGGCCTTGTGGAGGTTTCATGTGAGGTGGGAGGGAATTGTACACACTTTTAAACCTGCTGCAATAGTCTTGCACACTTTCCCCTACGTTCCTTTTAAGACTGTTATATTCAGACAGGATTTGGAGAGGATTTTTCTTGATTTCCCACTTGTTTAAGAAATTTTGGTAGAGGGAAGGGATATCATGTATTGAATTAGGATTTAATGCTTTGAACCATTTTTTTTCCTCTCCTCTTAAACTTTGTGCAAAGATCCTCATTTTAATAGTTTCTTCTGTTATCTCCATGTAATCAAAAGCATCATTGATCCTATCTACATGTTGTTGGGCAGTGATGGATTCAGCCCTTGTGAAATGAGGGATCTTGGAATGATAGTCATTTTGCAAAGGTACTAGGGGTTGAGGTAAGGCCAAGGGAGCATACCAAGCCGCCATGATGGGAACTAATGGAGGGTTTACAGGAGGAGGATTGGTGAAAGGAGATGTATGATGAAGCGGAGCGGTTTGCACAGTGGTGGTATGAATGGGTGTAGTGGAAGCGCTTGGACCAAAAAACTGATTCTGAATAGATTTGTTATGGAAAGAGGTAAAGTGATGGAAAACCTGAAAGTCAAGTGGTGTAGAAGGAGAAGCTTCTCTACTGGAACTCTGCTGCAAATATATGGGTTCAAGGTCAAGCTAGTCGATATCACTTTGTGACTTGGTTCTGAAAAGGTTCTTTGTATGGTGCAAGTCAAATTGAGGATCTTGCAATGTGGAAGATATTCGGGTACAAAGATTTCTCTGTGAATGGTCCTAACAGTGGTTAAGTTTCCATATCTAGAAGTTTGCCACAAAATCTTCTCTGGGTCATCAACAATGTTGGGAGGTTTTGAGTCCAAATGAGATCTGGTACTGATCTTATGTGAAGTCAGGTTTCAAACTAAAAAATCAGAGAGGCTGAAAGTTTTTAGGACTGTTTTCCAAAGGCTAACCTCTCTTAGTGTTTGGTAAACTCTCACAGTATTTTAACTGGGTTCATAAACTTCTCAATGTTGGCTTGACACAAATGCAAGAAGTGAAATGAGTACTAGTGAAGTAATAGGCCTACTTGAGGCTAGTGGAGTCGCCAAGTGGATATTTTTTCTTTTTTTAAAGATGTATGTTTATGGTCCACCACCAATAACTGACAAAAAACCAATCTATGGATTTTTTGGGGTTTTCTGAGTTTTCTTTTTATATTTTTAAGGTTTGTAAGGGTCTCCTATGACTGAATCACCATTTTTATAAGATGTTGAAACAAACAGAATCCACTCTTAGCTATCATTTGAGTTCTCTATGATTTAACAAAGGTTTCTAAAGTCCTAAGGGATACTTAGTTTGTCACCGACTCAGAAGGTCCCATCGTGATCGCTAAAATGTTAGGGTCCCGTGATTTGGTAGATTGGTATACCAAATGAAAAGGTAACATGGAACCATTCTTTGGAGTCCTAGGACCTAGCCTTCCTGGGCTCAGAGAGGGATCTCTCTATTGGATTCAAAGGATGTGTTCTTGTTTGCTTCAGATGGTTGATTTTAGGCTAGTTGTTAAGTGTAGGGTTTGTTGATTGTTTTGGTTGTGTAAGATGGTCAAGTGGAATAGGTGGAGTGAGAGGTCTTTAAATAATTGGGTTATGGAGTCAATGAAATTCATGAGTGTCTCAATGATGAATTAGAGTGTGTTCCAGGGCCAATATAGCAAGGTTAATGGATTCTTAAGGTAATGTGTGAGGTGGGGTGGACATCAAGTTTGAGAAAAACAAGGTAGGGAAAAGGGCAGTGAAGTATCCTTTGTAATTTACCTATGAACAAGGAGGTCTTAAATATGATTAGCACAAGATACTAAACATGAGCTAGGGAAAACCATTTACTCTATGATAATATTTTAAACCAATAAATATCCAATATAAACATGTCAGTGAAACATAGAAAGCATAAGAGCTTCTAACTTTAGTAAATTCACCTCTATAATTTGTGGAAACATACAAGATAACACAATAACTTTAATCAAACAAAGAGGTAACTCCTAAAATTTGTTGATCAAGCTATAAAGAACTCTAAGGAAAGCTAATAGCCATGGACAAAGGGCAAGATCAAAACAAGACCTCTTTGACTTAACCTAGCAAACAATACTTCAAAGAAAGGTTCCAAGATAGAGTTTAGTAGTCTCAAATAAGCAGGGCTTACTGTGAATCATATTTTTTAACCAACATATTAATCTATAATTGAAACAAACAAGCATGGAGAGGCTTTAGGAGCAGTTAATAATTCCTCAAACACACCCAGCAGAGGAAAACATCAAGACCATAGCAAATAGGAGGACTAAGGTACTTCAAAGAGAATTTCTCAACCTATACTTTTCTGTTCTATAGCAACTAAGAAGAGTGAAACATAATGATAACAAGAAAACATAGACAATTTAAGAAGACATAACTATTAACCAAGCTTAGGAATCCTACAAACAAGCTTCTCCATCATCAATCCAAGCAAGCCATTCGTCAACTTCACAAAACCAATTTCTTCTCTAAGCTCATAAAAACCATGTATTGCTCTCCAAGTTCATCAAAAGCCAAAATTTACAATGAAACCCTCATGCTCCATTTATCTTAGTAAGAGAGGGAAAAAAACCCTAAATATGGTAGGAAAATGTCAAATTCAACAATAAATGTCATTTATGGCCAAGAGACCATGCAAGGCCCAAGGCACATAATATCCTAAGAAATAAATGCCAAAATAACTTCTTGCACCTAATTCTAGAGTTTTTTGCCTTAAAAAACTCAAAAATATCATTTTTCAATAAATGAGTGTGTTTTGTTGACTTTTGGTCCAAAACACACTTAGACAGTCCATTTGCGCATCACCACTTTCAGCAGAAAATAGGGTCTTTTGTGACCAAGTTTTGGACCCCTTTCCGATGTCGGACTTGGCTCCGTGATGGCTCCTTGGAAATCCTGATGAGTCTACTTTCAAAAAACCCTTGTATTTTCAATATCTAGCTCTTGTGTCCTATTCAAAAATTCAAAAATACCTAGACTGTCATTTTGCGTAGCACCAAGCCCAAAACAGTGGCATAAAGGTGAAAAATGTGAGGTTTTTTTACCTTTTGAGGGGTCAAACCTACTCCAAATCTTCTGAAATTTGGTGAGAATGATGTGAAGGTTGAGAGAAATCCAAAAATTTCAAGTTATCCTCTTGGGGATGCTCCATGTGTTTTCCTAGCGCCAGTGGCGCTACGCAAATGGGGCTCAAAAATCTCAAAAAAAAAAAAATTCTCCAAATCCTCTCAAATTTGGTGGAGACCTTCCTAAAGTGGTTTTGGACAACTGTTGAGAAGATTCATCCAAAAATCCAAGGCTTTCATGCTCTTTTTCCTCCTTTAGGGTTTTGACTTCATGGAGGGTTTCCTTCAGTTTAGCACAAACAAGCTTGTGTTTCTTTGCATAATGCTTGGTTATTTTTTCTAGAGAGCAAGGCCCCTTTTCACCTTCTTGAAGTGCTTGTGCTCATTCTTATAATACTGAATGACACGTTGTGCCATCTTAATATCTCTCTCCCATTCCTTAATTTGTGCATATTTGGTTAGGAGTGCAATTTGGTGGTCATTTCCTTGTCCTCATTGTCACTGTCTAGATCAATGAATTGAGGCTCTTGAATAGTTTTCCCTTGTCAAGCCTTGGAATTGATGTAGATGATAAGGTCCCTTGCCTCTTGGAGGCAACAAACACTTTCCTTGGCCCTCTGTGGTATGTGCATGTGAGAGGAGTGATGGTGTTTTTGGAAGTCTTTTTAACTTGGCTAGGACCCTTGGTTTTGTCATCAACTTCTTTATCTTTATTATGGTCTCCATCAATCACCTCATGCTCTATTTGATCATTGTTGTCCTGACCTTCAGCAACATTATCATCTTCATTTTCCTCACTTCCTTCTATACTGTTACCTTGGTCTTTAAATTTATTATCAGCTTCTGCACTTGCCTCACTTTGACCTTGTGCCTCGTTAGTTTCCTCTTATTCATCATTCTATGCACTATTGTTTTCATTCTCACATGTTATGGAGGTTAGGGTTTTTAGTGTTTGAGTGGCTTTGGAGATTTTAAGGAGGCCCTTCTCAACTGTGTTTGCAGACAGCTTAACTTACCCACCCTTATATGACAGTAAACTGATTCCAAGAAGGCTTTGAACAGGGGCTCCTTTATGTGCATGACCTAGGGTTTATCCTCCTAGGGTTTTTAGCTTAAAAAACCACTAAAAACCAAAATTGATTTGAAATTTTTTTTGGATATTAGGAGAGTATACCACTTACCAATTTCTTGGACCTTCTTCAACCTTGGAGGCACCTCAAAGGATGAAATTTTGCGTTAGGACAAGGGTTTTTGACTTTTGCACTGTTCAGGAATTTGCGCAGTGCCTCTGCCTATGCTATTGGGTCGAGATAATTGTGCATCACTGGCATGGTCTGCACTACAGTTAGTGCAATGCCAGCGAGGTGGGCATTGGCTTCACATCTTTTGGGCGATTCAGGCGGTCAGTTTGCGTAGCGCCCGAGCAATTTGTGCAGAAGTGTTGGGTGAAGTGCCAGGCTTGTGTGCCCTGGGCAAGGCCGCAGTGCCCGGGGTTAGTGAAACACCAGAGGTTATTTGCGCCACACCCTATAAATTAAAATGGGAGAAAAGCCTGTTTGCGTAGCGCAACATTTTGTTTGCGTAGTGCCTTCGATTTTTGCAGCGCCCGGAAAAACTGACCAAAAATGACCAAAAAACCTCTGTTCTTCTTCCTTATGCCTTTTTCCTCTCTTCCAAGGGCTACAATGAATTTGAAGTGGAACAAAAATCACCTTTATACCCTTTGAGAGAAATAAATCAAAGTTAGAAACCCACTTTACTATGTTTTCAACCCCTTTTTGTCATTTGACTAATAACTTTATCTTTTGCCCGATTTTAAAATCTTTATCAAGGTATTTTTTCCTCTCTTGTGATGATGGCTAGCTAAGGGGATGTAGAAGCCTCTTTCATCATTTTTACCTTTGAAAGCTTGGGTACTTATTCAAGTTGTTTTATGCATGTTGTTTACAAATTCAAAACACTGTCTTTTATCCTTTTTTGGCATTTTTTGATTGCCGGTGACCTGAAGAATGTCTCTTTACCTTTCTTCTAATTTTAAGGTAGTAACAAGTCTATTTTGCCAAAAGTTTTAAACAAATCATATTATGCCATGGGTTTCACTTGGCCACTTAAAATTTTTTGCAAGTGCCTACATTCCATTTTCCCTTGATCCCTTAGTGACTTTTTGAATTTTAATACCTCATTTTCTGAACTGTAACCTCATGATTCAGTTTGTTTTTTATTTTTGATACTTAACCCTATGCTTGCCTTCTTTTATTTAATTTTAAGACCTTTCACTGCATTTTGGAAGCTAGTCCCTTAAACTGATATTTTTTTCCATTACTCCTTTCAGTGCACATGAAACAATGCTGCCTTTGACAAACCCTAGAGACCCTCTTGGATGTCCTTTTGAAATGCCCTCTATTGTTAAGAGGGAGGCCTTATCATCTATCTTGGACCTGTCTTGTCCATCTTTCCAAAATCCTAGGTTTTGGGGCTGTTAGAGAAAAGTAAACAATGTTGTCTTCTAAGTTCTCTATAACCTTTAAAAACTCATTTATTTTTTCTAAAAATCTTCAATGTGCACTTGACGGAGTTGAGGTGACTTCTGTCCTTGTGGTCCTTGTACTGGATTCTTGCTTTGGCAACACTGTTTTTCCCATTAGTCACAAAAAACCTGTTTCTCTTTAAACACAGACCTATTGTCTTTCTGTTTGCTGGAGATGATCTTCTTGTGATGATTTCACCCTATTACCTTACCTCTTTTTAGGCATGATGGCCATATTGATCTTTGTGAAAAAATGTGAGCAAGGGTAGCTGTCCCTTGCAGAATTTGTGCTCTAGGCAAAGGAGAACTTTCTTGAAAGGCCCTTTGATCAGTTTCAGACAAAGTTACTTGTCCCTCTTCTTCTTTGAAAGCAGTCTCGTTATACAGATAAATCAGAGATTTAAGGATATCAAATCCACCCTATGACCTGTGAAGCCCTAGGTGACCTAATGGAAGGTTCCTTGGACTTTGTTTTGACTGAAAACTTAGACTTTGGAATCTTTAGGGTAAAACAAAGTTTTTATAAACTGATGTATTGAAGATCCAAAATCCAATGTACTTGGTCTATCTAAAGAGGCTACAGAGACAATTTTGAGATC
The DNA here is from genome assembly GCA_034641835.2 of Pinus albicaulis. Taxonomy (NCBI): domain Eukaryota; kingdom Viridiplantae; phylum Streptophyta; class Pinopsida; order Pinales; family Pinaceae; genus Pinus; species Pinus albicaulis. The sequence continues at coordinate 972,059,204 of CM076574.1, forward strand.
ATCAATGCTTGAGGCATTTCTGGAGATGTAGGAGAGATGGTTGTTTGGTGGCCCTAGGTAGCAGTAGAGGGGTTTTTAGGCTAAAACCAAAATAGAGAATTGAGGTCAAAGGTGACAAAATAAAGAAAAGTAGAGTGACATGAGCCCCTGATGGGTCTTTTGGGGTGGGTGAGGTGAGCTTGACATAGTGGGATGATGAAATAGTGAAAAAATTATCTTGAGGATGATGAAGGTAGTGAGATTTCTAGAACTAACAATGTTCATGAACTTTGTTTCTTGAAATATAGAGCAATCATTTAGTCATATATCTAGGAAAAATTTACTGATGACAAACATTCCCAACATCTTTAGGAGTTCCAGTCATGAAGCTCCTCCAAGAAGTGCAATCAGACGAAAAAGACATGAAAAGGAGGTTGAACCAAACCATTCATTTGCAACAGACAAGGGAAGAAATTTACCAAAGGACACAAGCAGTGCAAGAAAACATAAAGAAGATCTTTGACAGAAGAACTGAAGCCAATAATTTCCATAATGGAGACACAATGCTAAAATGGGATTCTAGGGGGGAGGACAAAGGTAAACATGGAAAATTTGAAAATTTGTGGAAAGGTCCTTATATCATTCATTCAGTTCGAGGTCATAATGCTTTCTTTTTACAAGAATTGAATGGAGAAAAATTATTTGGAGGTCCTGCTAATGGCAGGATACTCAAACACTATTTTTTTCAAGAGTCCTAGCTTGAAACTTTCATTCATTGTACATAACATTGCTTGATGAAAGACTAAAAAAAAAAAACAGGAAAATGGAAAAGAGGGAAGATTTGAAAAGGAGGTACAACCCCATACCCAAAAAAGAGTACTACTGAAAGTGTGCAAACCTAAATTCCACTACTTGTTCAAAGAAAGATCTTGTTCATTAATCTAGCCTTATCATGGTTGAACATGTTTTAATTTTGTGTTGATAGGTTAGTGAAAGAATGCTTGTCAAACCATTTAAGCTTGACTTATCAGTAGGGATAGATTAGGAAGAAAATATATTGGTTCTCCATGCTCAAATCTGAACCAAAGAGAAATATGGGAGGCTTAACAAATGATAGATCACATCCCTCATATTTCTAGTTTTTTTTGTACAAAAATAATGTTTGTGTGCAACTTGTCCTAATGCCACAGCCCATGGTGAATCAGCTTGCCTAACCTGCTTTGAACCATGTTTTCAATTTCATGTCAATAGCTTAGAGAATGAAGTGTGTAAAACAACTCAATATTGACAGTCAATGTAATATTCCCAATTACTCCTAAGCTAATGGGAATATTCAATTTTGTTTTTTTTTCTGTTTCATGAATAAAATTGTAAAGGAGGATCAATAAAACTCCTAAAATAGCAAAATAAATCAATGCCCCATGTGAACAAGGCTAAATCTGGGTTTCCTTAATAAAACACCCTTATGTGTGAAAGGGATTGAGACATTTGACTAGATCAATAGGACCAAATCAATAGCGTTGTCTAGATGCAATGAATCTCCTAGATGCAAAGCGCAGTTTTAGTTGGAGGCTACACATGTGAATGGAGCTAAATCATTGAGATGGTTTAGGGTTTGGCAAGATTTCTATCCTATAAAAGGAAGAGGAGGACAACAAGAGAAGGTTGTTGAAGAACATATTATTTCTGAATATTTTTTCTGTTTAGACATTTCTTATTCTCTTGGTTGTTTAGCAGAGAATAGTGTTGTTTAGCACTAGGGTGTTCCTAATCAGGAATGCCACCTCTTCCATTGAGAAGCTCTTGGAGGAGTCTTCCATTTCTTGACCACTATTAGGCATTTATCCAAGCTATTCTTCCAACTACAACACAGATCATGTTGATGGTTTGGTTGTCTTTGTAAGCTTCAACAAGTGGAGGCTAGATCTACTCAGATATAGGCCATTCTAGTGCCTCTTTTCAGTGGGAAAGCCTTCTATCACCCTGGAAAGAGAGTATTGGATGAGGAGAGCCCATTTTCAGATCTTAGCTTGAGGCCACATCATGTTCTAGAGCCTACAGCATAGTCCATCTTTCAATACTATGTTATTTGCAAGGAGAAATTTGTAGGATCTTTTGGCACATCAAGGAGGAGAGATCTCTAGTGTTGGGAATTTGCCCTTTACTGTGGTGATCCATGGATTACAGATCTAGTCCCTATTCCATTCAGATATGATCTAAATATTGATGTATTTGCTTCAAAAATTCTGAATCATTTTGCATATCTGTTGCATTAGATCTCATATCTACTCCATGTACTTCACTTTTTTTCTGAAAACCCCAAGGGGAATTTGAAGAGGAGACTCTATAGTGTACAGATCTGATATAGATCTACCCTTTTGTACATAGATCTACTCTAGATCTAAATTTGTAATCTACAACTCTTTTCAGCTAACAAAATAACGTTGTCAATCTTGTACAGTCATATCATATGGTTGCAGCCTCTTATTTTGAGCCTTTCTTCATGTAATTTCTTCTTCTTTCTGTTCTATAATGTAAGGGCTTCAATATAGATCTTATTTTACAATATAAATGATAATATTGAGCATCCATATTTGCCTCCTCCTACTACTTTTCTGAACTACGTTATTTTCTTAGCGGTATTTTCATATATTGGTGCAGTCCATTCTTAGGCCTTTTTCAGCTATACTAGGTGTGGGAGACTTGTTTACCTCACCTAGAGATATTTGTTTCTGATACCCTCTTGGGTTTAGATGTCAGATTGTTAGATATAAGGTATCCAAGGGTTCATTTTAACTTCTGTAGCATCCATTCCTTAAAAATGCGTTTTTCAGGCATGCATTGCTGACAATCCCTATTTGGGGCTATTACAGTGGTATCAGAGCTGCAATCTTGGCACAACATGTGCTTTCTTGAAGAGCCAATATGTCTGCAAAAGAATAAGAGCCTCTTACTATCAGAGAGAAGAGGTATCTAAGAATAAGACAGAAGAAATATGATTACACAGAAGACAAAGAAAACAAGGGTGAAACCCCTTTATCCAGAAGGTTAAAAAGAGAAGAGTTCTATAACACTCTTTCTCAAGCTATGCATGAGCTGAAAGAATAAATCTAGGGAATGTGGAGGAAAATACTTGCAGATCCCTCAAGAATATTTTCACATCAAGAAAGCCCCAGTACTTCTTACTATGAGTGTGAGCATTCAGCCACAAAACCTGATCTACAACGATGTAACATGCCCACTTTCTTGTCAAAGGAAGAAGGAGAAGGAGGAGCACCAAAGGAGGAAACTCTTGGTGAATATCTCCAAGAATATGAGTCTCATTCATAGAGATTCAAGGAGCATCTCAGTTTCCTATAGTTCTATCAACTTAAGAAGGAAGAATATCCAGTAGCTATAGTAGAATAAGAAGGTGCATGTAGCACACTTTGGGTAGATTCTCTCTACCTACTTTTGATGGATCACTTGAGAGCCCAGCCCAGTCTTGGGTAAGAAAGCTTGACACATATTTATAGTTGCACCAAGTTTCAGAAAAAGAAGCCATGAGATTATAAGCACTGCATCTTCAAGGTAAGGCTTATGTCTGGTGGCTATTTGAGTCCTCTTCCTTGAAAAATGTAAATATCTCTCCCTATGCAAAGTTCACTAGGAGGTTAGCGAAAAGATTTGATATGAAATATTTTGAAAATTCCTTAAGAGAGAAAATCAAGCCCAAGAAATCTTAATATTTACATGATTTGGAAGAATCCATAAAGGCAACTTCATTTCTAAACATTGTTGGAAGGGTTGAAGATCTGTTACATGTTTTGCCAAAGGCAAAAGCCCAACTTTAGCAAGAACTCTTTTCTGAAGGAGAAGACATGAGGGTTCCTTCTTCAATGGGAGATCAAGGAAAAGGGTCTCTTAATGATGATGCACTCTCCATTGATAAGGAGAAAGGAAAGAGAGAGCAAAGAAGATCCTCTAGCACTGTGACAGTAGGAGGAGATATATTTCTGTTGAGAAATGGAGTTGAAGCAATTGCTTCCACTAGAGAGGCTCTTGCATCTTTGCAAGAAGCTCCAAGGAATATTACATATGGAGAACATGAGAAACATGTGTCTAGAATGAAATACAATGAGACAGAATAAAGGAGGGATCACAAAGTTGACATAGTGGAAGATGATCCACTTTTGCATGGAAGGAATAATGGAGCAAATGCTCCAATAAGAAGCACTCTTGCATCTTTAAGAGTGATACCACATTACCATGAGACTTCCACACAAAAAACATAGATGGAATTGCGGAGTGGAAGCAGGGGTATGATGATCCCATCTGATTGGCATGTGATGATGAACCATGAGCCATCATTATATTGTGGTAAACCACCTGGGAGACCACCTAATTCAGATTGGGTGCAATATATCTCACATCTTGATGTTCCATTCATGAAGGGAGCATTAGAAGTCTACAATACAATGCTGAGAGTGTTGAAGGAGCTCAAGGAGGAGTGAAATATTTCCCTACCATCACGATTTTCCACTCTCTCAGCTCATACTGCATTGAGGAAGGAGGCTGCAAGATTGGAAGATAACACCATCATGGAGCGAGAAGGGAGATCCTTGAATATAAAAACTAAGAAGATAATCTCACTTGGAGAGAGATCTTCCGTACATGATAGAAGATGGTGGCCACATATGCATACTTTGGCAAGACCAAGGGGGTTTTGGATAGATGATAACCTCCCATGGGAGACTAACTTCCAAGAACCTCCATCTTCATTTGAGCATGTGCATGTGCAAAGAAGGCAACAAGGAAGGAATACCAACCTTCCATCATATACCTTTGGCATGGGGAATGCCAAGGAGGAGAAGAATGGAAGGTAAAACCTTCCAACACACACCTTTTGCATAGGAGATGTCAAGGATAAGGTCAGCAACATGACAAAAATTTCTATTGATGCATCATCAGCATTATCATTGTTGAGCTGTGTATATCTGTATTGGAAATCCCAACTCCTAGTGGATTATTCCATAGATCTTCACACATGTATGATACTTGATGGCAAGCTGCATGAAGAGGGATACTTAGTCCAAGAAGGAATCATCTATCATCATGGTAGGGTCTTCTTGTCTAGAGCTTCTAAGCTCAAGCAGAAGATACTACAAGGAGCCTAAAAAGAGTTCTATTTTAGCCATATGTATTCCATGAGGATCTACAACATCATCATGATGGGATTTGATTGGGAAGGCTTGAAGGAATAACTATATCAACATTTCCAAGAATGCATGAGCTATGTGGATTTGGGGTAGCAACAAGACTCTATGACAGAGTTATTTCAGCCATCTCTTCCTATCTTAGAAGGAGGAGAAAGATCCATACACCCCCCCACTTGTATACGGAGAACTTTGGGTGAAGGACATACATATGTAAAACATGTTTCATTTTCTGTTTGTATGCATTCTTTCACTACTTTTATGCAGACCATGACTCCAAGTAGGAGTGATACATCTTGTAGATCTCATGGCAAACATTGGGCCACTAAAAATTCTGAACTTGACCACTCCCTTGATGTGCAAAGGGAGATTCTCTTTCATGATGGGTGCCTCCCTAAGGCACCAAACATATCTCTCACCTTCAGCAATAGTGAGATGGCTTGGGCAGCAAGTAAGTTTTGGGAAAACCACTTACCATGTCTTGATTTGAGGCAGGCAAGAGATGCACTAAATTGGTACCATATGTGGGACTAAGACCCACCCCCACATGCTCAAATTTATGTTTTCTTTTATGTAGTTTTTCTTCCATACCTTGATGATATAGTTGTAATTTTTATGGGTATGTATGGAGGAAGGATGGGAGGCATGTGTGTACCACATGGGATGGAGACTCTCCATGTATCATATGCTACATGTTTCAGGGAGAGTATTGGTTCAACCATGTTTGTTTCATGTGAGTTCTTGACTCCTTGTGGAATGGAATTTGTACATCTCATAATGAAATTAGAGGAAAAATTAATGGGAGGATGGTGTGGTTCACACTCAGCTCATGGAGGGGGCTTATCACTTGATTGTGTCAGCAATGGAGGAGGAAAGGAGTTGCAAAACTCACCTTATCAATTGCTTGAGGACAAGCAACATTTTGGAGGGGAGGGTTGTAATATTCCCAATTAGTCCTAAGCTAATGGGAATATTCAATTTTGTTTTGTTTACTGTTTCATGAATAAAATTGTAAAGGAGGATCAATAAAACTCCTAAAACAACCAAATAAATCAATGCCCAATGTGAACAAGGATAAATCTGGGTTGCCTTAATAAAACACCTTTATGTGTGAAAGGGATTGAGACATTTGACTGGATCAACAAGACCAAATCAACAACATTGTCTAGATGCAATGAATCTCGTAGATGCACAACGCAGTTTTAGTTGGAGGCTACACATGTGAATGGAACTAAATCATTGAGATAGTTTAGGGTTTGGCAAGATTTCTATCTTATAAAAGGAAGCAGAGGACAACAAGAGAAGGTTGTTGAAGAAAATATTATTTCTGAATATTTTTTCTATTTAGACATTTCATATTCTCTTGGCTATTTAGCAGAGAATAGTGTTGTTTAGCACTAGGGTGTTCCTGATCGAGAATCCTACCTCTTCCATTATGAAGCTCTTCAAGGAGTCTTGCATTTCTTGACCACTATCAGGCATTTGGCCAAGCTCTTCTTCCAACTACAATGCAGATCCTATTGAGGGCTTGGTTGTCTTTGTAAGATGTAGCAAGTGGAGGCTAGATCTACTCATATCTAGGCCATTCTAGTGCCTGTTTTTAGTGGGACAGCCTTCTATCCCCCTAGCAAGAGAGTATTGGATGAGGAGAGCCCATTTTCAGATCTTGGCTTGAGGCCACATCATGTTCTAGAGCCTACAGCGCATTCCATCTTCTAGTACTGCATTATTTGAAAGGAGAAAGTTGCAGGGTCTTTTGGCACATCAAGGAGGAGAGATCTCTAGTGTTGGGAATTTTCCCTTCACTGTGGAGATACGTGGATTACAGATCTAGTCCATGTTCCATTCATATATGATCTGAATACTGATGTATTTTCTTCAGAAATTCAGAATCATTCTGCAGATCTGCTGCATTAGATATCAGATATAATCCATGTACTTAACTTTTTGCTGAAAACCCCAAGGGGCATTTGAAGAGGAGACTATATAGTGTAAAGATCTGATATAGATCTATCATTTTGTACATAGATCTGCTCTAGATCTGAAGTTGTAATCTACAACTCTTTTCAGCTAATAAAATAGCGTTGTCAAGCTTGTAAAATCATATCATATGGTTGCAGCCTCTTATTTTGAGCCTTTCTTCATGTAATGTCTTCTTCTTTCTATTCTATAATGTAAGGGATTCAATATAACTCTGATTTGATGATATAAATGATAATATTGAGCCTCCATATTGGTCTCCTACTGCTAATTTTCTGAACTGCGTTATTTTCTTAGCAATATTGTCATATATTGTTGCAGTCCATTCTTGGGCCTTTTTCAGCTATACTAGGTGTGGGAGACTTGTTTACCTCACCTAAAGAGATTTGTTTCTGATCCCCTCTTGGATTTAGATGTCATATTGTAAAATATAATGGATCCAAGGGTTCATTTTAACTTCTGCAACATCCATTCCTGAAAAATGTGCTTTTCAGGCATGCATTGTTGATAGTCCCTATTTGGGGATATTACAGTCAAATAGACTAGGTAGAGAATAAAAGAGTTCACTAGCATAATCTAAACTCTTGGAAGTAATAAGGGTACAATTAGATAGTTTTTTTTTTTTTTCAAAAGAAAATAATGTCAAGGTTTTGCTAGTCCAAGTGCACCCAAGGAAGAAAAAATGTTAGGCAAGTAAGATGGGTAGGTAGAAATGAAGTTGAAGTAATCATGTTTTTCATATTCTTGAGATCCTAACTTCAAAAAGAAGCATCAAAAAATGAAAAGAAGAAAAATTTTCTCAATGGATGAGGCACTCGTCTTCATAAACCCAGAGATCTGAAAATCTAGACACCTCCTGAAAAAGAGTTGCCCTCCGCGAGTGGAGCCACTGTTAGTCATCAATAATTTTTTATTTTTGTAGATGACTAAATGCTTATCCTAGATTTCTAAAAACAAAATTCACGAATATTGTGAGTTTTAGAAATCTCACTACCTTCATTATCCTTAGGATAATTGTTTCACTATTTCACTACTCTATCATATCATGGTCGGCCTACCACTCCCAGAAGACCCATCATGGGCTCATGCCACTCATCTTCATCATGTTTTGCCACCTTTGACCTCAACACTCTGTTTTTACTTTGCCTCACCCCTCCACTTGCCATCTAGAATCACCAACCATCTTACTCCTTCTTGTGTTTTCCAAATGCTTGAAGCATTGATGGTCTCAAAACTATCTTTGTAGGCTCTTTAGATAAATCAATTACATTGGATTTTGGATCTTCAATGCATCAAACTATCAATAACTCTGTTTTTCATACTTGACGACCCTAAGCCAATCTTTCAGTCAAAGGACAAGTCTAAAGAGCGTCCCACTAGGTCACTAGGTTTCATAGGTTGTAGGATTATCTTTGATGTTCTAAATCACTTTTTTTCATGTGCCAAGAAGGTGAATCAAATGGAAAAGAAGGTAAGCATCTGTTGTTCCAAGATATATCAGGAAAAAATTCAAAGAAGACCTTCTTCTCAAGTACAAATTCTACAAAGGACAGTTGTTCATTTTCACATTTTTGTAGGAGTGTCAAGGTGGCTATCAATAGGAAAATTGGTAAGGTAAGAGGCCTGCTTCTCATTAAATATACACACAAGCTAATGGAAGAGTAAGCAACCTATGTTCAAGGAAAATAAGAGTTTCTAGGACTGATTAGACCAACAATGTGCCAAGTAAATATCAATGCAGAAAACCACAAGGACAAAGGCATACCAGCACAACCAAGCATAAATTGAAGATTTTTAGAAACTATAAATGAAGAAAGGAAAAAGGTGAGGTGAATTGGACAGAAATGAATGAACTTGAAAGGGCTATAGAGAACTTAGAAGACAACACTAATTTTTCTTCTCTAACAGCCCAAAAGCCTGAGGTTATAGAAAGATAGGCAAGATGGTGAAATGAAGATTATGAGCCTCCATGATAACAACATGCAGAAGGTTTGAAGAAAATGTCAAAAGGTGACCTCCATGGTTTGCCAAGGTAAAATATCTCACTACCTCACAAGGGACCAAGGATGTCTAAGGGGGCATAAATCATTATATCATGCCACCTACAACAAATCAGAAGTGGCCAAAGAGAGTTAGCATACAGGATAGTGAAAGTCGTGATTCTTGTCAAAGATAGAATTAGCATGCCTAAGGATCAAAGAAAAAGGATGAAAACAAGTTTCTCACTCACCTCTCAAAGCAAAGGAAATTTGATCTCCTAGGTAAGAACAGAGAGGTTTTAAAGAGGCTACCACCATGCAAGTGCTTAAGGTTGTCAAACAGTTTTCAACATGTCCCAAGGATCAGAGGAAAGAAAGTCATTTCAAGGTTTCATGGCACTTATTGATTGAAAAGTGATTGGAAGACCTAAACAGGCCAAAACACAACAAATCATGTAACTCAAGTAAACATCTGAAAAATAATTTCCGAAGGCATCAATAGGCCAAAGGGAGTCAAAATCCATCATATCAGCTACTTAAGAGCAGTAAAAAAAAATGGTCAGGAGAAAAAGGGACTAGTTTTATGTTTTCAAGTCACCCAGTGCAAAAAGGAAAAAATAATATCAGTGAAGTCAGAATAGGACTAAAAAACATTATAAAGTGGGTTTTTATTTTAATTTCTTTTCCCTAAAGGTATATAAAGACCACTTTTACTCTCCTATCATCTCATTATGCATATGCAAAGGAGTGAAAATCTTCAAGAAGAAAATTTCTGACTTTTTAGTCAGTTTCTGGGCCAAGTCATCTGGCACTGTGCTTAGGAGGAGGCGCTATGCCTAGGGCACTCGGATCTATGCGTAGAGGAGAAAACGCAGTGTAAATTTACACTACGCTGCACCTAGAGAAGAGCACGCTGCGCCTACAGCCAAGCGCTACCCGTTCGCCCAATAGAAGGACCCGACAGGTACAGGGGAGGCCTGACAAGCCTGCACGTGGGCAGCGATATGCCAAGGAGGACCCGACTCGACCAACGTTTTGCTTAAAGGAGCCTGAATTGCCCAGTTTTGTGCCTAAGGGACTGACAAGCCTGCACGAGGCGTGCAGTGCTGCGCCCAGAAGCCCGATGGGCCTGAACGTGGGCAGCGCTGCACCCAGGAGCACCCAACTCATCTTGATTTTTTCCTGGCGCTGAGCTTAGGAAAAAAGGGCCTCTTTTGCTTGGAAAATTGCTAAAAATGATGAAAAATACCCCTCAAGGCTACTTTCAAGAACCTGCAAGAGAGTGACTATGAAGAAGAAGGTGATGATGAGGAAAGCCAAAATGAAGCAACAAACATGGAGACTGAAAGCAATGAGGGTGATGACGGTGAAAATCAGCCTAGGAGCAATGAAAATAGTGAGGCTCTTAGGGATGAAGAGGAAGAGGTCAACCATGACACAGAGGACATGGAGATAGATGGAGGTGAAAATCAAGACAACAACCTTGATAACTATGTAGGAAATCAAAACAGTGAGATCTATAATGATACAAAGGAAAATGGAGAAGTCAGTACAGAGGAAGAGAATGTGCAAAATGATGATGAGGCTAGTGATGATAGTGACACTAAGGACTATCATGAGAGTGAAGGTGATGATAATAGTGAGGAAGATGGAGAGACTGATGATAGTGAAAACCTCAGTGAAGGAGAGGATATTCATGAAATTCATGACAGTCATAAAAACAATAGAGATAGTGAGCCCTGCAGTGGCAATACTGATGCTAGGGGTAGCAACAAAACTCAAAGCCACAATGACAGTAAGAAAAATGAGGTCCCTAGTGATACTAAGAGCAGTAATGAAGAGGAAGACACCTCAATTATCACTGACAAACCTCCTTCATTTACTTATCACAGAGGGGATGGGCATGTGTTTGCTACCACTAAAAATCAAGGGGCCATGTTTTCCTCATTTCCTAAACTAATAGACAAAGGCAAAGAGAAGGTAAAGGAAGGAGAAGACTAGGATGAGATTGAGGAAGAGTTTGATATCATTAACCTTAACAGTAAGAAAGAAGATAAAGGGAGGACCACTAGCATACTGCTCCATAGAAAAGGTGCAGAAATTAGAGAGTTAGAAAGGTGCATTTGCATGGAAATTCATAAATAGTATAAGGATTAGAACAAGCATATGAGGAAGATAATAAGGGCCTTGATCTACAAAGAAATATAACCAAACATTATGCTCGGAGGAATCAAGTTGCAAGGGAAAAACTAAAAAAGGCCCAAACCAAGATCCAAGAATTAAAAGAGGCAAAAGGCCAAGATAACCTTGGAATATTGGCACAAGATTCAATATAGGTCTCTCAAACCCCATAAGGGAAAGATCCACCAAATTTGAGGAGATTTTGAAAATTTTTGGTTTTTTGTGAATTTGGAGGCCTCTAAGCGCAGCACCCCTGGTACTACGCTTTCATCTCAGACATCTTCAGAGGGATAAATTTACATTTTTTGAATTCTCATTCCTAGTACATTCTTCTCACCAAATTTTAGATAATTTGGAGCATTTTTGACCCCTCAAAAGGTCAGAAAACACCTCATTTTCACCTTTCTGCCTCATTTTCAGGCTTGGCGTTGCGCCTAGAGCAGTCTTAGGAATTTGGCGTTTTGTATAGGTTACATAAGCTCAATCATAAAACCAAAGGTATATTTGGAAAGTAGACTCAGCAAGATTTCCAACGAGCCATCACGAGGAACATTTTGACATTGAGAAGGTCACCAAAACTTGGTTGCAAGTGGACCTATTTTTTGTGTGTAAAGGCGATGCGCTTTTAAACTTCACTATGTGTTTTTGGCCAAAAGTCAACAAAAAACACTCATTAATTGAAAATTTATTTTTTAATGTTTTTTGAGGAAAATCACTCTAGAATCAGGTGCTAGGAGTCATTTTTTGCATTTATTTCATGGGATTTTTTGTGCCTTGGAGCCTTGCATGGTCTCTTGGGCATTTATGACATTTATGAGTGATTTTGACATTTTCCAACCCTATCTAGGGTTTCCTCCCTCCTTTTCTAAATAAATAGAGCATGAGAACCTCATTGTAAAACGTTGGCATTTGATGACTCTTTGGAGCAATACATAGTATTTTGGAGGTTGAAGAGAAATTGGTGTTGTGGAGCTTGTGAATGGCTTGTTTTGCTTGTTGATGGAGGGGGTTTGCTAGCAGGATCCCTGAGCTTGGTTAGTGGTGAAGTGATTCTATTCGGTTATTGTTTTCTCATGTAGCATTTTGTTTCCATATTTCTACGTTGCATTAGAACAAAGGATTTAGACTAATAAATGTTCTTCAAAGGCACCTTAGTTCTTCATTGCCTCTATGTTTTCCTCTGCTAGGTTAGTTTAGAGAACCCTTAATTTCTCTCTAGCCCCACCCAAGCTTGTTTATCTCATGAATGGTTAAATACAATAGATATCATAGATGTTTTATGGTTAGCCCTGCTTGTTTGATATCACTAAAACATTTTCTTGAGCTCTCTCTTTGAAATACCATTGTTTAGGTTGGCCAAAGAGGTTATGTTTCGATCATACCCTTTGTCCATGCTTGAAAAATTGTTTCAAAGATACTTATAGCTCTGATCAATGATGTTTAGGAGTTCCCTCTTCCTTGATTAAAGTTATGTGTTATCTTAAATGTTTTCTAACCTTGAAGGTGAAATCACTAGAACTTGAATGTGATTCTCGCCTTCTATATTTCAATGGATTGTTTGTCTGAAATTCTTATTTTCTTGAGTTGAATCAAAGAGTTATTGGTGTGCCCTGTCTATTGATTACTTCTTTATGCTAATGGTATTTAAGTCCCTTCTTGTTACAATTACATGAAAAATGATTTTTTATTACCCTTTGCCCTACTTTTGTTCACAAACTTGATGTCCATCTCACTTCCCATAAACCTTGAAAATCCCTTGACCATGCTAGATTTGCCCTGTGATGCTCCCCGATCCATTGTTAAAATTTCCATGAATTTTATAGACTCTGTAGCCGAATGAATTTAAGATTTCCTCATTCCGTATATTCTACTTGACCATCTTACCTAACCAAAACAATCAAACAAACCCTTCACTTAACAACTAGCCTAAAATCAAACCCTAAAAGAAAAAAATTTCACATCCTTTGCATACAATAGAGAGAGCCATCTCTAAGTATAGGAAGGCTAGGTCCTATGACTCCAAATATTGGCCTCTTACCTCACTGGTTCTCATTAAACTTCCTTGGGATTGTGTCAAAACAACCCTAAGAAATTTAGAAGCCAAGTCACATATTGTGTAAGTTTAGCAAACACTAAGAGAGATCGGCCTTCCGAAAATAGTTTTAAAACTTTCAACCTCTCTACATTTTGAGTTTGAAATATGGCTTCACAAAGGATCAGTACCATATCTCATTCGGACCCAAACCCTCCCACCATAGTTTATGACCTAGAAAATATTTTGTGGAAAAATTCAAAAACTGGATAACTTAACTACTATTAGGACCATTCATAGAGCAAGTTCAGTCCCTGAACATTTTACAGCCTTGCAAGACTCCTAGTTTGACTTGCACCATACAAGAAACCTTTTCAGAACCAAGTCACAAAGTGGGATTGACTAGACTGACATTAAGCCCTTAGATTTGCAACAAATTTCAAGCAGAGAAGCCTCTCCTTCCACTCCTCCTGACGTTCAGTTTCTCCATCACTTTAGCTGTTTTCATACCAAGCCTTCTCAAAACAAGTTTTCTGGTACAAGTACCTCTACCACCCCCATCCACACAACCACTATTCAAACCCATCCACTTCATCCCCCACCCCCTCTCACAAACCCTCCCCTTGTAAATCATCCTAGGATCCCATTCACTCCCATCATGGTAGCATGGTATGCCCCCTGGCACTGCCACAAACTTTGTTACCTTTGCCACATGATTACCAATCCAAAATCCCTCACTTTACTAGAGCTGAATCCATCACTTCCCAACAACATCTAGATAGGATAAATGTTGCCTTTGACTACATGGAAATAGAAGAGGAAACCATTAAAATGAGGATATTTGCACAAATATTAGGAGGAGAAGCCAAAAAATGGTTCAAAAGCTTGACTCCTAACACCATACATGATCTCCCTTCCCTTTACTAAACATTTATAAACAAGTGGGAAATCAAGAAAAACCCTCTCCAAATCCTCTCAGAATATAACAACCTTAAGAGAAATATCGGGGAAAGTGTCCAAGACTATTGTACCAGGTTCAATAGTGTTTACAATGCACTCCCACTAGAAATGAAACCCCCACAAGGCTTAGCTTTAGCAAAATTTTTAAAAGGTTTAGATCCGGACATGGCCTATTAACTAAGAGAGAGATAGCCCCTAACTTTAGAATACATGCAAAAGGGAGCTATAAGTGCAGAGGCCAACCTGATTGAATAAAGGGCTAGGATTAGATCAGGAAAGAGAGTCACCTACGGAGATAAAACTATGGCCTCAACCTCCTCATTTGGTTCCAAGATTGACAATCTAGTGAGGGTAATGGAGAGAATGATGGACCCGACATGCACAGGGGAAGCCCAGAAATCCTGCACGCGGGCAACGCTATGCCCAAGAGGACCCAAATCGCCCAACGTTGAGCTTAAAGGAGCCGAACACACCCAGTGCTATGCCTAAGGGACTGGAAGGCCTACACAAGGTGTGCAGTGCTGTGCCCAGAAGCCTGACAGGCCTACACGTGGGAAGCACTCCACCCAGGAGCACTTGACTCGCCCATATTTCTGACCGGCACTGCACTTAGGCAAAAAGGGCCTCTTTTGCTTGCAAAATTGCCAAAAATGATGAAAAATATCCCTCCAGGCTGCTTCCAAGAACCTACAAGAGAGTGACTATGAAGAAGAAGGTGATGATGAGGCAAGCCAAAATGAAGCAACAAACATGGAGATTGAAAGAAGTGAGGGTGATGATGGTGAAAATCAGCCTAGGAGCAATGAAAATAGTGAGTATCTTAGGGATGATGAGGAAGAAGTTAGCCATGAGACAAAGGACATGGAGATATATGGAGGTGACAATCAAGACAACAACCTTGATAACTATGCAGGAAATAAAAATAGTGAGATCTATAATGATACAAAGGACAACGCAGAAGACAGTATAGAGGAAGAGAATGAGGCTAGTGATGATAGTGACACTAAGGACTATCATGAAAATGAAGGTGATGATAATAGTGAGGAAGATAAAGAGACCGATGACAGTGCATACCTCAGTGAAGGAGAGGACATTCATGATAGTCATGACAACACTCATGACAGTCATAAAAAAAGTAGATACAGTGAGCCCTACAGTGGCAATATTGATGATAGGGGCAGCAGAAAAACTCAAAGCCACAATTACAGTAAGAAAAATCAGGTCCCTAGTGATACTAAGAGAAGTAATGAAGAGGAAGACACCACAATGATCACTAACAAACCTCCTTCATTGACCTATCATAGAGGGGATGGGCATGTGTTTGTTGAATCTAAAAAGAAAGGGGCCATGTTTTCCTCATTTCCTAAGCTACTAGACAAAGGCAAAGTTTAGGTAAAGGAAGGAGAAGATTAGCATGAGATTGAGCAAGAGTTTGATATCATTAACCTTGACAGTAAGGAAGAAGATAAAGGGAGGACCACTAGCATACTACTCCATAGAAAAGGTGCATAAATTAGAGATCTAGAAAGGTTCCTTTGCATGGCAATGCATAAATATTATAAGGATGAGTACAAGCATATGAGGAAGATAATAAGGGCCTTTATCTACAAAGAAAGTTAACCAAACATAATGCCTTGAGGAATCAAGTTGCAAGGGAAAAACTCAAAAAGGCCCAAACCAAGATCCAAGCATTCAAAGGGGAAAAAGGCCAAGATAACCTTGGAATCTTGGCACAAGCTTCACTACAAGTCTCTCAAACCCCATAAGGGAGACATCCACCAAATTTGAGGATTTTTTGACAATTTTTGGTCTTTTGTGAATTTGGAGGCCTCTAAGCGCAACACCCCTGGCGCTACGTTTTCATCTCAGACATATTCAAAGGGAGAACTTTACATTTTCGGATTTCTCATGTCTAGTACATTCTGCTCACCAAATTTCAGATCATTTGGAGCATTTTTGACCCCTCAAAAGGTCAAAACGCACCTCATTTTTGACCTCCTTTGCTAAATAAATAGAGCATGAGGGCTTCATTGTAAAACGTTGGCATTTGATGACTCTTTGGAGCAATACATAGTCTTTTGGAGGTTGAAAAGAAATCAGTGTTGCGGAGCTTTTGAATGGCTTGTTTTTCTTGTTGATGGAGGAGGCTTGCTTGTAGGATCCCTAAGTTTGGTTAATGGTGAAGTGATTCTATCCAATTATTGTTTTCTCATGTATCATTGTTTTTCCATCTTTCTATGTTGCAATAGAACAAAGGATTTAGACTAAGAAATTTTCTTCAAAGCCACCTTAGCTCTATTTTTTCTTCATTGCCTCTATGTTTTCCTCTGTTAGGTCAGTTTAGAGAACCCTTAATTTCTCTCTAGACCCACCCAAGCTTGTTTATCTCATGAATGGTTTAATACAGTAGATATCATAGATGTTTTATGGTTAGCCCTGCTTGTTTGATATCACTAAAACACTATCTTGAGGTCTCTCTTTGAAGTACCATTGTTTAGGTTTTCCAAAGAGGCTATGTTTCGATCATACCCTTTGTCCATGCTTGAAAAATTGTTTCAAATATCTTTATAGCTCTGATCAATGATTTTTATGAGTTCCCTCTTCCTTGATTAAATTTATGTGTTATCTTAAATGTTTTATAACCTTCAAGATGAAATCAATAGAAGTTAAATGAGTTTCTCGCCTTGTATATTCCATTGGATTGTTTATCTGAAATGCTTATTTGCTTGAGTTGAATCAAAGAGTTATTGGTGTGCCCTGTCTATTGATTACTTCTTTATGCTAATGGTATTTAAGTCCCTTCTTGTTACAAGTACATGACAAAGGATTCTTGATTTCCCTTTGCCCTACTTTTGTTCACAAACTTGATTTCCATCTCACTTCCCATAAACCTTGAAAATCCATTGACCATGCTAGATTTTCCTTGTGATGATCTCCGATCCATTGTTAAAATTTCCGTGAATTTTATAGACTCCATAGCCAAATGACTTGAAGATTTCCTCATTCCATCTATTGTACTTGACCATTTTACCCAACCAAAACAATAAAAAAAACCCTACAATTAAAAACTAGCCTAAAATCAAACCCTAAAAGAAAAAAAGTTCACATCCTTTGCATACAATAGAGAGAGCCCTCTTATGAGTCCAGGAAGGCTAGATCCTATGAATCCAAAGACTGGTCTAATGTTACCCTGTGCCTTTGGTCTACTAATCTGCTAATTCATGGGACATTAACATAATGGCGATCACGGTTGGACCTTCTGAGTCAATAACCATATAAGTATTCCTTAGGACTTCAAAAACCCTTGTACAGAACATCTATTGATTTATCACCAACTCATAGCCTAACATAATTGGCAATCAAGGAGAGAGGCATTCTGAAATTAGTGCCAATCTAAGAAATCCTTAGAACTTTAGAAACCCTTATCAAATCAAAGAGAACTCAAACTCTTAGCCAAAGTGTAGAATCTAGTTGTTTCACCATCCTAGAAAAATGATGACTCAGTTGTAGGACACTCATAGAAACCTTAGGGCTACATAAAGGAACTCAAAAAACCCCCCCAAGAAAAAACATCCTTAGATTTTTTTTATTTTTATTTTTTATTTTTATTTTTTTTTTTTTTTTTTTTTTTTTTTTCAGTTATTTATGGTGGACCATACACACTTATCCTAAAAAAAAACTAAAATATCCACCTGGCGACTCCACTAGCCTCTAGTAGGCCTCTTACTTCACTGGTTCTCATTAAACTTCTCTGGGATTGTGTCAAAACAACCCTGAGAAATTTAGAAGCCTAGTCACATACTATGTAAGTTTAGCAAACACTAAGAGAGGTCAGCCTTCCGAAAACAGTCCTAAAACTTTCCCCCTCTCTACATTTTGAGTTTGAAATCTGGCTTCACAAAGGATCAGTACCAGATCTCATCTAGACCCAAACCCTCCCACCATAGTTGATGACCATGAAAATATTTTGTGGAAAAACTATAAAACTATAAACTTAACTACTGTTAGGACCATTCATAGAGCAAGCTCTATCCCTGAACATCTTACTTGCAAGACTCCTAGTTTGACTTGCACCATACAAGAAACCTTTTCAGAACCAAGTCACAAAGTGGAATTGACCAGACTGACCTTGAGCCCTTAGATTTGCAACAAGGTTCAAGCAAAGAAGCCTCTCCTTCCACTCCTCCTAACTTTCAGCTTCTCCATCACTTTAGCTCTTTTCATACCAAGCCTAATCAAAACTAGTTTGCTGGTCCAAGTACCTCTACTACCCCCATCCACAAAACCACTGTTCAAACCACTCCACTTCATCCCCCACCCCCTCTCACAAACCCTCCCCTTGTAAATCATCCTAGGATCCCATTCACTCCCATCATGGCAGCATGGTATTCCCCCCTGGCACTGCCACAACCTTTGTTACCTTTTCCACATGATTACCAATCCAAAATCCCTCATTTTACCGGAGTTGAATCCATCAATTCCCAACAACATGTAGATAGGATAAATGATGCCTTTGATTACATTTAAATAGAAGAGGAAACCATTAAAATGAGGATATTTCCACAAAGCTTAGAAGGAGAAGCCAAAAAATGGTTCAAAATCTTGACTCCTAACACCATACATGATCTCCCTTCCCTTTACTAGACATTTATAAACAAGTGGGGAATCTAGAAAAACCCTCTCCAAATCCTTTCAGAATATAACAACCTTAAGAGAAATATCAGGGAAAGTTTCCAAGACTATTGTACCAGGTTCAATAGTGTTTACAATGCCCTCCCACCAGACATGAAACACCCACAAGGCTTAGCTTTAGCAAAATTTTCAGAAGTTTTAGATCCAGACATGGCCTATCAACTAAGAGAGAGAGAGCCCCTAACTTTATAAGACATGAAAAATGGAGCTATATGTGTAGAGGCCAACCTGATTGAAAAAAGGGCTAGGATGAGATCAGAAAAGAGAGTCACCTACAAAGATGAAACTATGGCCTCAACCTCCTCATCTGATTCCAAGAGTGACAATCTAGGGAGGGTAATGGAGAGAATGATGGAGAGGATAAGCCTAAATGAAATAATTCCTCCTAGTGAAAACCAAGAAAATCCCCAAAACAGAAATAGGAATCCAAAATTCAGAAGAGGCCCTCCCCAAAACAGACCAAGAGACAATGACCAACAAATCAGAGCTCCTTTCCAAGATAATTATGTAGATGAAGAGGGAAGAGAGACTGAAGAACTTGAAGAAAGCCATGTAAACTTGATAGGTTCTAATAATGAGGGTGATTTTTTTCTCACTGAAGAAGAACAAGGTTTCTTTTCCTCAGATCAAACTGAAACAAATTATGAGGATTCTGAAGACTACCAATTAGGATTTGAAAATTCCATAATGGAAGTCCATAGGCAATATGACCTTAGGAGCAAAAAGAACTAAGAAACCTCCAAGAGAAACCAAAAAGACATTGTTGCTAGGAAAACCCTTGAAAATAATCCTAAGAGGACAACAGACAGTACCAACACCATGGCTAATAAAGTTGATCCAAACAAAGACAAAACTAGCCAAGAAAGTGGTGACCCAAGCTGCCCTAGTATACTTACTAGTGGCCCTGAGAAAACCCTCTTGTCCAAAGTCCCAAATCAGATTCAACAAACTAAACTTGCAGAAAAGATTATGGCTGATAAAAATAATGTAAACATGCCTAAAACACAAGTATCTTTCAGTTTTGAAGGAGAGATTTCTAAAATGAAGATAATCATACCTCTCACTAAATTGATTACCCAAGGCATGTATAGGTCTCAAGTTTTGAAAGTTTTTAACATGGGGAGTGATACCAACACTCTAAAATTCAATGACAACAACACCCTTGTTTATTCCATTCATTCAAACCTTGACTCATTTATCTTGTATAACGAAAATGACATCAGTGAACTGTTAAATGAAATTGAAACAGATTCAGACATGCCACGACAGTCAAACCAGACACTGAATGAAGAACTCAACAACCCAAACTCTAGCATCCCTGAAAAACAACATAATGGAGAATATGAATTAGAAACACTTTCGAACATTAGCTTTGATGGCTCTTGTGGCAAATATGGTTTAGGAGCTGGTGTCTGGATACATAACACAAATGAAGGTCATTCCTATAAACTAGATTTTCAATGCACTAACAACATTGTAGATTATGAGACTTTCCTCCTTGGTTTATATTTGCTTAAAAACATAGGAGCTAAGAAAATCTCAGTCCAAGGAGATTCAAAATTCGTCATTAGGCAAATCAAAGGGGAGTATTCAACCAAGAATCCTAGATTAAGGGAGTACATGAATGCTACCCTATACCTCCTAAAGACCTTTGAGAAATATGAACTCACTTTCATCCCTAGAGCTCAAAAAAACCTTTCCAATGAGCTTGCATTTGCAGCCAGCAATTGCCAAATACCCCATGCAAATGAGAAATTCACTGTCAAAGTAAAAAACCGGCCTATAGTACCTGAAAATGAAGACTATTGGCAAGTGTTTGAGGGTGATAAACAAATTGATGATTTTCTGCAATCTAAAAATGATTTTGCAATATGAACACCAAGCTTAGGGCATGAAGAATATTGCTTTGCTGAAGAACAAGCCCACAAAACAGAGTTGTCCTCTACAACATATATAAATCTGCGTGAACATCCTTATAAGGCAGAATTGTTTGAATATCTAGATCAAAGGGACCTTGCGGTTTTACAATGTAAATATGATACATTACCAAGGGGCCTTACACCATTAGAGGAGCTATTTGATTTTAACGATGTGGTTAAAAAACCAAATATGGAACCCACAGAGACTAATGTAGAAGAATATTACATAGGCAACATGAAGGAACCCAAAATGATCAAGCTTTCCAAAACTCTTCCTCCTCACATAAAGCAGAAATATATTGAGATTTTTAAAGAGTTTAAAGATGTGTTTGAATGGGGGTATGAGGACCTGAAGTCCTATGACACAAGCATTATTCAACATAAAATTCCTCTCAAGGAAAATCAAGAACCATTCAAACAAAAATTGAGAAGGATAAACCCCATCTTATTACCTTTAGTTGAGAAAGAGATTAAAAATATGTATGATGCTAGGATCATAGTACCTCTTAGCTACTTAGAATGGGTCTCTAATCTTGTGTTACTTAGGAAGAAAAATGGGGAGATTAGACTGTGCATTGACTTTAGGAATCTAAAAAAGGCCTCCCTGAAAGATAACTATCCCTTGACTAAAATGTATCACATATTTCATAGGGTAGTTGGCTCACAGAGAATATCATTGCTTTATGGCTTCTCAGGTTACAACCAGGTACTAGTACTTCCAAGTGATCAAAACAAAACTGCTTTCACTACACCTTGGGGCATATTCATGTATGTTAAAATGCCTTTCGCATTAATGAATGCAGGGGGCACTTTCCAAAGGGCCATGGAAATAGAATTTTTAGAAGACATAGGTTACTTCATAGTCATATACCTTGATGACATCACTGTCTATTCTAAGACTGATGAAGAGCAGTTAGTCCATTTGAGAAAAGTCTTTCAAAAGTGTAGGAAGTATGGCCTATCATTGAATCGCTTGAAAACACTGTTTGGCCTTCAGGAAGGTAAAATCCTAGGCCACATCATCTCTAAAGAAGGAATCAAAATAGACCCCAAAAGGATTGAAGATATACTACAAATCAATTATCCTAGAAACATTAAGGAGTTGCAATCTTTCATTGGGAAGATCAACTTTTTGAGGAGGTTCATCCCCAACCATGTTGAAATCTTAACGAATATTAAAAACATGCTCAAGAAGGAGATAGGAGTTAAATGGACCTTGGAAGCCAAACAAATATTTGTACTGGTAAAGCAAGCACTCACCCAAACACTAGTTTTGATCTGTCCTGACTTTACCAAGGACTTCTACATTTTCTCATTTGCATGCTAACACACCATTGCTGCAGTGTTGTTGCAAAATAACACAATGGGAAAAGAACATCCCATAGCCTTCTTTAGTAAGGCATTGAGAGATGCTCCTTTGAAATATAACATCATGGAGAAACAAGCCTTTTCCTTGATAAAATCATTGAAAGATTTCCGAGTCTACATTTTACACTCTCATATCATTTCTTTTGTCCCACATACAGTTGTCAAAGACATTCTAAATTAGGACCCTGATGGTAAAAGGGGTAAATGGATTGCTATTATCTTAGAATATGATTTAGAAATCAGACCCACTAAGCTAATTAAAGGACAAGGATTAGAAAAACTCATGGCCAAATCAAATTTCCAAGCACTAGACATAAATATGGTTGATGCATTAGAAGAACAGGAAGAGTTTACAGCTCCATACATGGAAGAAGTATTTTTTAATTTATCTTGGTATGCTGATATCCTATATGTGCTTCTTATATTAATGATCCTCCTTATTTATCAAAGATAAAAGCTAGATTCTTGAAACAAAAAGCTTTAAATTTCTGCATTTTAGATGGGGTTCTGTATTGGAAGAATGATGTTGGCATATTGCTTAAAATTTTGCTTGAGGATGATGTAGATAAAATCATGCATGAGCTGCATGAGGGAGAGTGTGGAGGTCATCTCTACTAGAAAACCACAGCGAACAAAATCCTTAGAGCTGGCTATTATTGGCCCACCCTTTTCCCTAACACTCACAAACTAGTTATGACTTGCCATAAGTGCCAAATTTTTGATAGCAAGAGAAAAATTTTACCCTTGCCTTTGAATCCCATTAGTGTTGAAGCTCCTTTTCAGCAATGGGGTTTGGACTTCATTGGGGAAATCCACCCTTCTTCATCTGCCCAACACAAGTGGATCCTCACTGCAATTGATTATTTCACCAAGTGGATAGAGGCCATCCCTTCTAGGAATGCCACTGACTCAAATCATTATCAAATTCTTTGAGACCAACATCTTTTCCCGATTTGGTTGTCCTAGAAATATCATTATAGATAATGATGCTGCCTTCAAATCCAAAAGAATGGTTGAATTTTGCTATAAGTATCACATCACATTGGGGAATTCCACAGCTTATTACCCTCAAGGTAATGGGATTGCTGAGTCCTCCAACAAAATTTTGGTGAACATTATCAAGAAGCTGCTGGAACAAAACGAAAAAGCATGGCATGGAAAACTAGTGCATGCACTATATGCTGATAGACTAACCACCAAAAATTCAATCGGTATGTCTCCCTATCAACTATTATATGGCATGGATTCAATCTTCCCAACATCTTTAGAAGTTCCAGACATGAAGCTCCTCCAAGAAGTGCAATCAGAAGAAAATGACATGCAGAGGAGGCTAAACCAAACCATTCATCTGCAACAGACAAGGGAAGAAGTTTACTAAAGGAAACAAGTAGTGCAAGAAAAAATAAAGAAGATCTTTGACAGAAGAACCAAAGCCAATAATTTCCACATTGGAGACACAGTGCTGAAATGGGATTCTAGGAGGGAGGACAAAGGTAAATATGGAAAATTTGAAAATTTGTTGAAAGGTCCTGTTGTACTATACAACAAACCCCCATTTATTTTTATAAATAGGGACCCTTTAGAAATAAATAAGAAAATCCTTTTTAAAAAAAATACTTTCAAAAAACACTTAGGAAATAAAATTCCTGCCCAAAAGGCACATTGCTCATCATATATATTATTTTTTCAAAAAGAAATCTTAAAGCATAAAATCTGCAAACAGTAAAATGCACTCTTTAGAAAGCTTTACTTTCCTTTTTCGCATCGCATTTGATTTATTTAAAACTTAAAGGAACAAAGTGATAAAAGTTGCGATAACCGCGGACCCGACGAAGCCAATAAACTCAAAAATATAAATCTTTTTCGCGTCGCATCCGTTTATTCGCTTTCGCAAATCACATCGCGCGCAACTTATATTATAGACTTAAATATATCTTTTAAATCTTGTGATCTGCGATTTGCGCAGATCGCATTTCGCAATGTTTACGAGACAATCACGAAATATTATAAGAAATCATTACGATTTGCGCATTTAATAATCTCAGCGTGTGAAAAGCAACTTATGTCATATCAAATTGAATTTTAGATCTTAACAGCTTTAAACGATTAATAAGCATTGCATGTGAAGCCAGGGAAAGCCATGTCAAGCATTAAATTTTGAAATCATAATGAATTATGAAGAGATGATTGATAAGTTTGACAGAGTTTCGTGTCAGTTTGAAATAAATTTCTGATACGTATTTTTAAATTCTTGTTATATGATATCTTTCATTTTCATTATCAGGAAATCAGTTATCGAATTGAGAAAGTCTGAGATGAGTAAGAAAGGTAAATAAATCTCTCAATCATCGTCCTCAAAAGATACAAATATGCCTTCGCTATTCCCAGACACTGTCTGTAACAAGGATTGCGGTGTCTCATCATGGGAGGCTATGTACAAACTATTTGGGGATGAAGGGCCAAAAGTGATAACAAAGATATCTGCAACAGGCACTGGTATCACTTCCGATGCAACTCTTTTCGACGTTGCATGCTCGTTTATTCATAAGATAACCGCAAGACAAAAAATTATGCCTTACACAGATATGATCAAGTGGGTAGTTGAAAATCTGAATATTGAAGACAAAGTATTTAAGAATTCCACAGGAGAGACTATGGGTTATTTTAAAGCTGAATATTTGCCAGCCATGTATCATTTACCAGCTATGCAACAAAAGTATGACAATAGATATGTGCAAATGTTCAATGCTAAACATCTAGATTTTATCAAGGTCATCCATGAGTGGAAGGACAATGAGAGAAAACTGAAGCAAGACAAATATGGTACGTACTCCATTGCACAAATCCCTCATCCCTATTTCTTTGTTGCTGGTATGTTGTGTAGTTTATTTGCTAGACCTGATAGTACTAGGTTCTCTAGAGACTGGGTCCCCTTAATTGACGCAATTGTCAATTCATCCATTTTGAATTGGGTCGAACTTTTATCTAATTATTTAACCAAACACATTGCTGAATATAGAAATAAAAGGAATGCTTCACCTCAAGAAAATTCACCCTTTTTCATGTCCGCTTATGTTATGGATTCCATCTGTTATATTTCTACATTTCCAATCATGGGTTGGAAATGGACCGTTACAGACCCTACACCAATCCATATTTACCATGAAGAACTCTGGGATTCCAAATACCACTCGCATTTCTATAATGTCTGTTATGGATTTATGCTACCTATGTATCAAATGATTTTTGATAAAAATATCCCTAGGGTTTCCAAGGAATTCAGTAGAAATATTGTTCCTACAACCTGATGGTTTGCTGAAGACAAATTTACTTATGTTCGAGTATTTGAAAGTTCCACTCTTCCACATGTTTTGCCATATTATGTTCCGAATAGATTTTTTGGGAGAGAAATAGCTTATCAACTTATTAATGGTGTCACCAAACAGTTAAAGGATGACAAAAAGGCTATTTGGCCTTCATTCCCTGTACAG
Source organism: Pinus albicaulis (assembly GCA_034641835.2). Classification (NCBI taxonomy): domain Eukaryota; kingdom Viridiplantae; phylum Streptophyta; class Pinopsida; order Pinales; family Pinaceae; genus Pinus; species Pinus albicaulis. The sequence continues at coordinate 972,084,980 of CM076574.1, forward strand.
TGTGGTACTTTTGCTTTAGCCAATATTGGCCATACATACAAAGAGGCTCCTAATATTCAGATGTTGAATTTAGCATTTATGCATGGGAGATTGTATGATCCCAATGATTAAATTAAGAATTACATGGAAAGACTTAAGACCAAGCCTTTTGTAAAAGAAGAGGATCATTTTGATGACTTCTTTCAGGGAGTCGAAGATTTTTCAGATGTTATTAAGAGGGTTTCCAATCAATCAAGTCAATAAGATACCAAAGCTTTCTAGGAATATAGAAATAAGAGATTAAAGAATGTCCCTTTGAATTTGCTAGTTATGGAAGAAGAAAAACACACTCCAAGTGTTAGTCTTGACGAAGAAATTAAGGATGATTTTGAAAATGAATCTGATCAGTCTCAACAACAATCTGATAAGACCGATCAATCTCAAGATGAGGCTGAGTCTACAAAAGCCAATTCGGAAATTGACCAGATTATTCAAGATATAGAGCTGCAAGGAAAAATAAACAACAATGTCACTAAATCAAATACAGAAGCAGTTCTAAAAAGTCAGATCATAGAATATCAATCTAAATCATCTGAAGGAAAATACCTAATAAGTGAATGGGAACAATTTTCCCAAGCAATAAAAATTTCTAAAGGAAAGGTTAATACTGGTCAAGCAGCAGGTTTTCAAATGCCAGAGCCTTCCCAAAGGATAGTTCAGATTGTCAACCCTTTACAAAAAATCTCAGCAACACAGAGCAGAGAAATTATTCCAGACCACTCCACAGATCAAATCATTTTTAAAATAGAAGACATTCCATCATTGGATATCTTCTACAGTCCCAGCCATATATTTGTGTTCAAAAGAAATAAAAGAAGAAGGATTGATGAAACAACTCTTAAATATACAGATGAATTAGTTGACATCCTCTGGAAAGATTCATCTGAGGATCCCACTGAAAATTTGACTAAATTTTCACAATATTTAGGAGCTTATGGTACAGCTATTGTAGATAAGGCAAGTGAAATCAAAGCACTTTTGAAGCAGAGGGAATCCAGGATACAGGAATTGAAAAACATGTTAGATACAGAGAAAGTCAATTCTACAGAACAAATCAGAGAAAATTTAGAACAGTTCCATAAATATTTTGAAAAACTTAAATTGGAACATCATACAGAACTTAAAGATAAACAGATACAGCTGGAGAGAACCATGGCAGAATTACAGAATCAATCACAATTAGAAAATTTTATTCAAGAAGCACTTGAGATAAATACAATGATTAAAGAGAAACAAAAGGAATTTTGTCTTCAAGTTGCTATGATTTATTCTTACAGTGATTCCAATAAAATAATTATTCAGCAAATTTCCATTCAAAAACTTGAATGTGAGAAACTTGAAAAACAAATTGAAGAACATATTCAATGGCAAGATTCAAATAAGGGAAAACAAGCTAATCTACCTCAGATAGATAAGCTTCATGGAGAATTATTATTTACAGAATGGAAAACACAGATTGCCCGAGCAGAAAAAGCAGCGATTAAGACATTCAACAAATCAAATGAGGTCATACAGCTTTTATGTGACCAATTGTTCAAAACATGACTTATTGAAGAAAACACGTTTGATGTGTTTTCATTAATAAAAGAAATAGAGTTGAAATGGACACAGAGAGCAGAACAATAGGAAGAAGTAATCAGAAAAGTTAATAAATTTTATCAAGAAAATTCTTGGAATTTTTTTATCAAACCTTACCATCAGCAATAGACTCTTCTACTTCTCACAAAATCGGCTAAAAAGTCTCAGTCAACAATTTCAAATTCCATCTTCAAGAATAAAATTCGGTCACGAATATCTTAGCCACCTCAGCTCAAGGTAATGCTAGATATCTGCAAATTACGTGACCATACTCCGCAAAAGATGCAAAAGCCTTAAAATTAGGATTTTTAGTTTTTAATTCCTATATTATTGTTCAAGTTAGATGAAAGTTGTTTGAAACCTCCTCTAAATTTTTGTAAAATATTTAATTTAGTTTGTAGTTAGTTTTAGTATATAAACCCTTCTCATGCATTTAGAGAAGGGTCCAGAATTTTATTAAGAACATTTGCAAAGAATTCTTAATTGTAAGTAAGTCTGTGAATGCCTTGATGAAATAATGGGACACGGTTATATTCAGTTATAAACATCATTTTGTTGATCAATGCCTGGTGCAATTTTGTATTCTTTGAACAACTCTTTGATTGAAGGATTGGATACGACCTATTATCACTAATATAATAACAGAGTAATATGCAACTGGTACTAATATCATGTATGTTATTTCTGTTTCTGAAAATTAGTGATGAACATAGCTTTCATGAATCATGTATGAAATTAATTGTTTATGTCTGAAATATCTGTTGCACTAATATACAGTATAAAGAAAAAAATTAGTTATTTTATATATGGTCATCAGACAATGCGATATATGTTTCATTTTCTTTTGATTAATTAGTTTTTTGAGAGAATAATTTTACATGGTAATAATTCTATTAAATCTGAATTGATTTAATGACAGATTCAATAGATATCTTTCTAGATCGCATTGAGATATTATATCATGGGTTAGATTAAATTTAATTCAAAGTATTGCATTTAGAGTTAAATTTGTGTTAGTTTGTAGTAATTCATCATTTCAAAATGTTTTGGTAGAAACCAAACAAGTTATCATCCAAAAACCAAAACTGGGAAGCTGGTCCCATCATATCTAGTCGGAGCCACTACCCCAAATGGAAAAGGAACTTCTTTAAGGTTCGGACCGGGTGGTTATCCCCCTTTGTTGTTGCCACAGATTTCTGAGGCCTCAACAGGTCCTTATATCGTTCATTCAGTTAGAGGTCATAATGCTTTCTTTTTACAAGAACTGAATGGAGAATAATTATTTGGAGGTCCTGTCAATGGCAGGATGCTCAAGAAATATTTTTGTCAAGAGTCCTAGTTTGAAACTTTCATTCATTGTACATAACATTGATTGATGAAAGACTAATAAAAACAAAAAAACAAAAAACAAAAAACAAAAAAAAACAGGAAAATGGAAAACAGGGAAGATTTGAAAAAGAGGTACAGCCCCATACCCAAAAAAGAGTACTACTGAAAGTGTGCAAGCCTAAATTCCACTACTTGTTCAAAAGAAGGTATTGTTCATTCATCTAGCCTAATCATGGCTGAACATGTTTTAAATTTGTGTTGATAGGTTAGTGAAAGAATGCATGTCAAACTGTTTAAGCTTGACTTATCAGTAGGGATAGATTAGGAAGAAAAGATACTAGTTCTCCATGCTCAAATCTGAACCAAAGAGAAAGATGGGAGGCTTGAAAAATGATATATCACAGCCCTCATATTTCTGTTTTTGTTTGTACAAAAATAATTTTTGTGTGCAGCTTGTCCTAGTGCCACAACCCATGGTGAATCAAATTGCCTAATCCTGGTTTGAACCATGTTTTCAATTTCATGTCAATAGCTTAGAGAATGAATTCTATCAAACAACTCAATCTTGACAGTCAAATAGACTAGGTAGAGAATAAAAGAGTTCACTAGCATAATTTTAACTCTTGGAAGTAATAAGGGTACAATTAGATAGTTTTTTTGCTTTCAAAAGAAAAGAATGTCAAGGGTTTTCAAGTCCAAGTGCACCCAAGGAAAAAAAAATGTTAGGCAAGTAAGATGGGTAGGTAGAAATGAAGTTTAATTAATCATGTTTTTGAGATTCTTGAGATCCTAACTTCAAAAAGAAGCATTAGCAAATGAAAAGAAGAAAAATCTGCCCAATGGATGAGGCACTGGTCTTCATAAACCCAGAGATCTGAAGTTCTGGACACCTCCTGAAAAGGAGCTGGCCTCCCCGAGTAGAGCCACTATTAGTCATCAGTAATTTTTTCTTTTTGTAGATGACTAAATTCTTATCCTAGATTTCTAAAAACAAAATTCATGAATATTGTGAGTTTTAGAAATCTCACTGCCTTCATTATCCTTAGGATAAATTTTTCACTATTTCACTACTCTATCATATCATGGTCGATCTACCACTCCCAGAAGACCCATCATGGGCTCATGCCACTCATTTTCATCATGTTTTTCCACCTATGACCTCAGCACTCTATTTTTCCTTTGCCTTGTCCCTCCACTTGCCATCTAGGATCACCAACCAACTTACTCCTTGTGTTTTCCAAATGCCTCAAACATTGATGGTATCAAAACTATCTTTGTAGGCTCTTTAGATAAATCAAGTACATTGGATTTTGGATCTTCAATACATCAAAATATCAAAAAATCTGTTTTTCATACTTGAGGACCCTAAGCCAAGATTTCAGTCAAAGGACAAGTCTAAAGAGCCTCCCAATAGGTCACTAGGTTTCATAGGTTGTAGGATTGTCTTTGATTTTCTAAATCACTGTTTTTCATGTGCCAAGAAGGTGAATAAAATGGAAAATAAGTTCAACATCTATTGTTCCAAGACAGTTCAGGAAAACCTTCAAAGAAGACCTCCTTATCAAGTACAAATTTTGCAAAAGATAGTTGTTCATTTTGATATTTCTGTAGGAGTGTCATGGTGGCTATCAACAGGGAAATTGGTAAGGTAAGAGGCCTGCTTCTCATTAAAGATACACACAAGCTAATGTAAGAGTAAGCAGCCTATGTTCAAGGAAAATCAGAGTTTCTAGGACTGATTAGACCAGCAATGTGCCAAGAAAATATCAATGCAGAAAACCACAAGGACAAAGGCACACCAGCACAACCAAGCATAAATTGAAAATTTTTAGAAACTATAAATGAAGAAAGGAAAAAGGTGAGGTGAACTGGATAGAAATGAATTAAATTGAAAGGGATATAGAGAACTTAGAATAAAACACTAATTTTTCTTCTCTAACAGCCCAAAAGCCTAAGGTTCTAGAAAGATAGGCAATATGGTGAAATGAAGATTATGAGCCTCCATGATAACAACACATAGAAGGTTTGAAGAAAATTTCAGAAGGTGACCTCCATGGTTTGCCAAGGTAAAATATCTCACTACCTCACAAGGGACCAAGGATGTCTAAAGGGGCATAAATCATTATGTCATGGCACCTGTAAAAAATCAGAAGTGGCCAAAGAGAGTTAGCATATAGAATAGTGAAAGTTTTGATTCTTGCCAAAGAGAGACTTAGCATGCCTAAGGATCAAATAAAAAGGATGAAAACAGGTTTCTCACTCACCTCTCAAAGAAAAGGCAATTTGATCTCCTAGGTAAGAACAGAGAGGTTTTAAAGAAGCTGCCACCATGCAAGTGCTTAAGGTTTTCAAAGAGTTTTCAACATGTCCCAAGGATCAGAGAAAAGAAAGTCATTTCAAGTTTTCATGGCACTTATTGACTGAAAAGTGATTGGAGGACCTAAACAAGACAAAACACAGAAAACCATCTAACTCAATAAAACATCTGCAAAATAAGTGTTGAAGGCATCATAGGCCAAAGGGAGTCAAAATCCATCATATCAACTACCTGAAGAGCAACAAACAAAAACGGTAAGGAGAAAAAGGGACTAGTTTTATGTTTTCAAGTCACCCACTGCAAAAAGGAAAAAAGAATATCAGTGAAGTTAGAAAGGGACTGAAAAACATTATAAAGTGGGTTTTGATTTTAATTTATTTTCCCTAAAGGAATATAAAGACCATTTTTGCTCTCCTCTCATCTCATTATGCATATGCAAAGGAGTGAAAATCTTCAAGGAGAAAATTTCTGAGTTTTCAGTCAGTTTATGGGCCAAGTCATCTGGCGTTGTGCTTAGGAGCAGGTGCTACCCCTAGGGCACCTAGTTCTAGGCATAGAGGAGAAAATACAGTGTAAAATTACACTGTGTTGCACCGATAGTAAAGCGCGCTGCGCCTACAGCCAGGTGCTACCCGTTCGCTAAGCAGAAGGACCCGACAGTTACAGGGGAGGCCTGGGAAGCCTGCACGCAGGCAGTGCTATGCCCAGAAGGACCTGAATCACCCAAAAATGTGCTTAAAGGAGCCCGACTTGCCCAGTGCTGCACCTAAGGGACCTACAGGCCTGCATGAGGCATGCAAAACTGAGCCCAGAAGCCCGGTCGGCCTGCACGCGGACAGTGCTGCTCCCAGGAGCACCAAACTCGCCCAGATTACTACCCATCATCGCACTTAGGCAAAAAGCGCCTCTTTTGCTTGCAAAATTGCGAAAAATGATGAAAAAGACCCCTCCAAGATGCTTCCAAGAACCTGCAAGAGAGTGACTATGAAGAAGAAGGTGATGATGAGGCAAGCCAAAATGAAGCAACCAACATGGAGATTGGAAGCAGTGAGGGTGATGATGTTGAAAATCAACTTAGGAGCAATGAAAATAGTGAGGCTCTTATGGTTGAAGAGGAAGAGGTTAGCCATGAGATAAAGGACATGGAGATAGATGGAGGTGACAACTAGGACAACAACCTTGATAACTATGCAGGAAATCAAAACAGTGAGATCTATAATGATATAAAGGACAATGTAGAAGATATTACAAAGGTAGAGAATGTGCAAAATGATGATGAGGCTAGTGATGACATTGAGACTAAGGACTATCATGACAGTGAAGGTGATGATAAGAGTGAGGAAGATGAAGAGATTGATGATAGTGCAGACCTCAGTGAAGGAGAGGACATTCATGACAGTCATGACAACAGCCATGATATTCAGAAAAATAGTAGAGACAGTGAGCCCTACAGTGGCAATACTGATGCTAGCGGTAGCAGCAAAACTCAAAGCCACAATGAAAGTTAGAACAATCAAGTCCCTAGTGATACTAAGAGCAGTAATGAAGAGGAAGACACCACAATGATCAATAACAAACGTCCTTCATTGACCTATCACAGAGGGGATGGGCATGTGTTTTCTACCTCTAAAAATCAAGGGGCCATGTTTTCCTCATTTCCTAAACCACTAGAAAAAGGAAAATAAAAGGTAAAGGAAGGAGAATATCAACATGAGATTGAGTAAGAGTTTGATATCTTTAACCTTGACAGTAAGAAAAAAGATAAAGGGAGGACCACTAACATATTGCTCCATAGAAAAGGTACAGAAATTAGAGAGCTGGAAAGGTTCCTTTGCATGGAAATGCATAAATATTATAAGGATTATCACAATCATATGAGGAAGATAATAAGGGCCTTGATCTACAAAGAAAGATAACCAAACATTATGCCTGGAGAAATCAAGTTGCAAGGGAAAAACTCAAAAAGGCCCAAACCAAGATCCAAGCATTCAAAGAGGCAAAATGCCAAGCTAACCTTGGAATCTTGGCACAAGATTTACTACAGGTCTCTCAAGCCCCATAAGGGAGACATCCACCAAATTTGAGGAGACTTTGACAATTTTTGGTTTTTTGTGAATTTGGAGGCCTCTAAGTGCAACACCCCTGGCGCTATGCTTTCATCTCAGACATCATTAGAGGGAAAAATTTACATTTTTGGATTTCTCATGCCTATTAATTTTTTCTCACCAAGTTTCAGAGCATTTGGAGCATTTTTGACCCCTCAAAAGGTCAAAAAACACCTCATTTTTCACCTTTCTGCCTCAATTTCAGGCTTGGAGCTGTGCCTAGAGCATTTTCTGGAATTTAGATTTTTGGACAAGTTACAGGATCTCAATCAGAAAATTAAAGGTATATTTGGAAAGTAGTCTCATTAGGCTTTCCAAAGAGCCATCATGGGGAAAATTTCGACATCGGGAAGGTCACAAAAACTTGGCTGCAAGTGGACCTGTTTTTTGCCTGTAAGCCGTTGCGCTTTTAAACTTCACTATGTGTTTTTGGCCAAAAGTCAACAAAAAACACTCATTAACTGCAAAATGATTTTTTAATGTTTTTTTGAGGCAAATCACTATAGAATTAGGTGCTACGAGTTATTTTGGAATTTATTTTATGGGATATTTTGTGCCTTGGGCCTTGCAATATCTCTTGGGCATTTATGACATTTATGAGTGATTTTGACATTTTCCAACCCTATATAGGGTTTTTTCCCTCCTTTTCTAAATAAATAAAGCATGAGGGCTTCATTGTAAAATGTTGGCATTTGATGAATCTTTGGAGCAATACATAGCCTTTTGGAGGTTGAAGAGAAATTGGTGTTGTGGAGCTTGTGAATGGCTTGTTGTGCTTGTTGATGGAGGAGGCTTGCTTGCAGGATCCCTGAGCTTGGTTAATGGTGAAGTGCTTCTATTTAGTTATTGTTTTCTCATGTATCATTATGTTTCCATATTTCTATGTCGCAATAGAACAAAGGATTTAGACTAAGAAATGTTATTCAAAGACACCTTAGCTCTGTTTGTTCTTCATTGCCTCTATGTTTTCCTCTGCTAGGTCAGTTTAGAGAACCCTTATTTTCTCTATAGACCCACCGAAGCTTGTTTATCTCATGAATGGTTTAATACAGTAGATATCATAGATGTTTTATGGTTAGCCCTGCTTGTTTGATATCACGAAAACATTATCTTGAGGTCTCTCTTTGAAGTACCATTGTTTAGGTTTGCCAAAGAGGCTATGTTTCGATCATACCCTTTGTCCATGCTTGAAAAATTGTTTCAAAGATATTTATAGCTCTGATCAATTATATTTAGGAGTTCCCTCTTCCTTGATTAAAGTTATGTGTTATCTTAAATGTTTTTTAACCTTGAAGGTGAAATCACTAGAAGTTAAATGATTTTCTCGCCTTCTATATTTCATTGGATTGTTTTTTTTGAAATTCTTATTTGCTTGAGTTGAATCAAAGAGTTGTTTGTGTGCCCTATCTATTCATTACTTCTTTATGATATTGGTATTTAAGTCCCTTCTTGTTACAAGTACATGGAAAAGGATTCTTGATTTCCCTTTTCCCTACTTTTGTTCACAAAATTGATGTCCATCTCACTTCCCATAAACCTTGAAAATCCATTGACCATGCTAGATTTTCCCTGTGATGCTCCTCGATCGATTGTTAAACTTTCCATGACTTTTATAGACTACATAGCCCAATGAATTGAATATTTCCTCATTCCATCTATTCTACTTGACCATCTTACCGAACCAAAATAATCAAACAAACCCTACACTTAACAACTAGCCTAAAATAAAACCCTAAAACAAAAAAATTTCACATCCTTTGCATACAATAGAGAGAGCCCTCTCTGAGTCCAGGAAGGCTAGGTCCTGGGACTCCAAATACTGGTATGATGTTACCCTATGCATTTTTTCTACCAATCAGCTAAATCACGGGACACTAACATCTCCCATCCCAGAACTCCTCTGGCTCAAGCGTGCTTAACTGTGGAGTTTTCCCCACAATCAAGCCCACTTAGCTTGTTACCTGAGATGATTTCTCAAACGGGTGACCTCCTAGGAAGTCCTGGTTACCAGGTGCAAGCCTCGGAAGTGATGATTGACGCTATGTGATTCATTTCACTAGTTTCAATCCCACTTATTCACCCCTATGAGCATCACCTGATGCAATGAGTGCTAGGTGAACTATTCAAAAATCATAAGAAACTAATCAGTTACGACTACCTCTCATGGAAATGGTCATAGATGAATGACTTACTTAATGCAGTTGAATCCCAAAAATGATATCTAATATAATGAACTGCGGAAACCCCTCATACTTAGGAAATACCATGTTCCTTCATGAGATGTAAAGGTATCTATCCTTTACCACTAATTTGAATGTTAAATGGCTTAAGGTAATCACAATACAAATGTTAGTAAATTTAAAATTAATGGAGATAGGTTAGTAATAAAATATTATTTCTTTTCCCTTAGCGTGTAAACCCTTTCTTCCTCCTTTCTTAACGATACATGGAACCCCATTCTAGTGTCCTTATCCTTCTACAACATATAATGATTTTTTTATTACCATTTTACACATTACATATTTGTAGTTTATCCCTTTATCATGTAAATTTGGAAATTACTAATCGATGGGTCAAAAATCAAGTGTTGTAGTTATTGATGCAAGTGTTAAATTCTACAAGGTTACTATGATTATATATTTCATTTACATTTGTACACTTATATTTTTCTAAATACTTTACATGTTTTATTTTTCTAGTCAAGTACATTACACATTTCTTTAATTCCTAATACTTTTGGGTTTGGACTTCCATAAAACTCTAGTTTCTCATTTTCAATTGGTATTGTGGCATATCCACTTCATATGCATCAATCATATTTATCATTTTATCAATGAATTTATGCTATGCCAACCCAATTGGAAGGAATCCTTGTTCCCCATAAATTGTTATAGGAACTTCGCAACATATTCCACTACAGTTGAACTAGTTATTTCTTTTAATAACTACAACAATTCTTCTTGCTATTATGGTACAATTTTCAATGCAATTTGCACTCACTTTCTCTATAATATTTGACATGAGTAACTTTTTTTCTTCTCTAAGTCTCTCTTCTTCTACATTAACCACTACAACATATCTACAACCTGCTTTTGTATAATTTTCAATACCTCATCCTCCATGGCCTTTATCTACAACTCTTCAGTATTAATGTTGTATATCCCATTAAAAAAATTCAATTTTACTATTAGGAAAGTTTTCCATGCACTCATTGAAATAACTCTACCCAACTCCCCATTTTCCTTTCAAATTCACCAAATCCTTAAAAATTTAATTTATTTAATACCAGTTAAAATAGAACCTATTACCTATAATTCAAACCTACACATTAAAAACAAATAATCGCATAATAATTGCAATTAGAATTTAGTTAACATAAATTCATAACCATAGTTATATAACCTATCGCAACAAAAAAAACTCTTAAAAACCTTCGGAACTCATATAGCATAACAAGGTGTAAATCTAAACATGTACATTATCACAGGCATAAGGAAATTCATCTTAAACTTAAATACATTTATACAGGCCCACACCCAGAGAACCAAAATCATGTTTCTTTTACTTCTCAATATTTAAAACAAATGTACTATAAATTGATTTATTATATGGAAATTTAATTTTTTAATCTTCCAATAAAATAATAAATATAAATATAAGATGTACTCTAATAAGTTGATTTATTACAGGGAAATCTAATTCTTTAATATTTCAATAAAATAACAAATATAAAATAAAATATAAGTTTTTTTTTGTATAAAATGTATTTTTTATTATAAATAATATTTGACAAAAAAATAATTATAAAATTATGAGTAAAATTTGAGAAAATCAAATTTATGTATTTGAGGAAGCCCATGAAAATTCATTCCAATATATATGTGAGAATATCAGATGGATTCCTAAGTGTATATGTATGTATTCAACTATGTTTCATATGATATCCACTTCTCAAAATATCCAACTCTTTTCATTAATTTTGACACGAACTTATTAAATATCCTACTCTTTTCATTAATTTTGACACGAACTTATTAAATATCCAACTCTTTTCATTAATTTTGACATGAAATTATTAAAATGGTGCCCAAAATTTTTGTTAGGTCCCTATATTACTAGTGTAGTCCCTTATTATTGTTAGTGTACCCACCTTATTGTTATTGTTGTACCCTTGTAACCCCAATATTGTTATTATTGTGCCCTTACATTATTATTATTAGGTCGGCTAGGATTATATTGTGACTCCATGGACTCCTATATATAGAAGGAGGTTTTGTCATTTGAATCATCCAAGAATTGTTAATTTATGTAAAGTAAAGGAGGTTTCCACCTCAAAGTGGCTTATTTCTAAGGCATTGATCTCTCTTTTCTTCTATTTTTTGAGCTGGTTTCATAACATTTGGTATCAGAGCTTTGAATTCTAGGGTTTCGCTGCTCCAAACAGGTTATCATGGAATTTTCACTATAACTTTTATTCTACGAAGGTTAAGAAGCTAAAATTTTTACAAAGAAAGGATGAAAGCCTGAGCAACGTCATGTAAAAATTTCAGATCTTGGTTCACAATATTTTCGGAGATATGAGTTGTGGAATTTAGATTTTTTTCAGGCTCCCGAATTTCACGTAAACAAGTCATCGTGGTAGTTTCTCTATAACGTTTTTTCTACGAAGTTTCAGAAGCTGAAATTTTTACCGAGTGAAGCCAAAATCCTGAGGAACATCATGTAAAAATTTTAGATCTTGGTTGGCAATATTTCCAGAGACATGAGCTATGGAAATTAGGCTGTTTTCAGTCTCCCGAATTTCACCTAAACATGAGATATTAGAATTTTCGCTATAAATTTTATTCTGCGAATTTTCAGAAGATGAAATAACTACAGAGAGAATATGAAATCTTGAGGAACGACGTGTAAAAATTTTAGATATTAGCTCGCAATATTTTCAGATATATGATCTGTGGAAGGTAGGGTTTTTTCAGGCTCCCGAATTTCATCTCAAAGAGGTGACCATGGGAAAATCATCATAACTCTTGCTCTGAGCATTGCATTGAAATTATATAAAAAGAGGTCATAAGTACACATAATTTAGCTTCATGTGTATCAATTTCAGAGCTAAAAGAGGAAACAGTGACACATGGCACACCGTACAAGTTCGCTCTACTAAACGAGTCGATAATTAGGTCATTGTGGGAGATTGGGCATAAATTTTCCTTGAAGAATCCAAATAAGTTCAAACCTATTGCATTGGAAAGAAGATTCATAGGGCTAATACAGGGCTGAATTTTAGATATTTAATATCCTAAATCACATATATAATTCACTTTCAATATCGAGCTCCTCAAAAGCAAGAAAAAGGTCTGTATTTTTTTTTCATAATTTAATAAGTCTTTTTTGAAGAATCAGTTTGAATTGATTCCAAGGGCACATTGTAGAATAGATATAGATATTGGGCTCTAAAATTCCCCCTAAAAATAATTCAACACCCATTAAGCCTTTAGAAGGCTCTACTATGACACATGATGATGAAGAAATGCGACATGACATATCAAAATTACAAAAGCAAGCACACCAAATTTCACTCTCGCAAAGAGCAACAAAAAATGAAATGGAATTTTTGAATAAAAGAGTGGAAGCTAAGATGGATGGTTTGAATAAGGGAATGGAAGCTAATGTGGATGGTTTGAAGAAAGGCATGGAAGCTAAGATGAATGGCATGGAAGCTAAGATCGATGGTATAGAGGAAAAAATGAAAGACAACATGGACGACATGAAGAATGATCTAAAAGTAGACATGGAAGGTTTGAAAAGTTGATATAAGAAATGTTTCCTAATGGTGAAAAGATAGTAGAGGAAACTCATGATGAAAAGAAAAGAAATGTTAATCGTGATTTCACAAACTCTAATGTTGGATGGAAGAGCCTCCATATTCCAAATATTGATATGAGGAAGTTTGATGGCAAGGATCCTGTAACATGGATACTACAGAAGGAGAAATTGTTTGATCTAAATAATGTGAAAAACACACAAAAGGTACGCATTGAAACTTTATATTTAGAACAAAATACATTTGTATTGTATCGATGGCTTTGTTCCCATAAAAATATTGTCACTTGGTCAATTTTTACGGAGGAAATGATAGCACATTATGAGGATACAAATAGCAACACTTTTTTTAGCCAATTGATAAATCTCATACAAAAGGGTTCAGTGGTGTAGCACATTGACGACTTCCAAAAATTGAATATAATGATAACTAATATTCTAGAGTAACACATGATTTATGTCTTCATAGGGACTTTAAGGGATAACATCCAACATGAGGTTCACGTTTGGGAACCTGATTCATTAGAGAAGGCATTTTGGTTGGCAAGAAAAATTGAATGTAAAATTATGGCGACGAGGAAGCCTACCACTCACATCTATAAAGATGGGAGTGTTGCTACTCCTAGACTTCAACAACCTACAAGGTTGACACCACAACAATTAGAAGAAAAAAGTGAAAAAGGGCTTTGCGACAGTTTTGATATCAAATACACTAAATGTCATAAGTGTGTTGAGAAGAAATTATTTTACATAGATTGTGAAGAGGAGCAAGAAAATGAACAAGAAGCTTTAAAAGAAGAGGATATACACCAGGAACCAACTCTATAAGAAGAAGAAATGAGTCTGACCATATCGTGTAATGCATTGGCAGGAATTAACACTCCTCAAACTCTCAAGATAGAAGGACATATCAAGAAGAAAAAGGTAATAGTGTTGATTGATTCGGGTAGTACCCATAATTTTATTCATTGTAAGGTATCCAAGGAATTGAATTGTTTCCTATACCCAGCACCAGAATGTCAAGTGATGGTCGCAAATGGAGGAACTATAAATTTCTCTGGAAAATTCCAAAATATCAATATAACCATGGGGAAATATGTATTGAATAGTCCAATGCTTTCCATTCCAATGGGAGGTGCTGATGGTGTACTACGAGTACAATGGTTACAATCTTTGGGGACGATAGCTTTTAATTTTCAAGAATTTTTCTTGAATTTTTTTTTGGAAGGAAAGGAACTCGAATTATGGGGTATCACAGGGAAGCCGAGAAATATTATAAGCTATAATGTCATGACAAAGCTTCTGAAGAAATAAAAACTAGCCGTAATTACACAATTATGCTCACTAGAAGTTCCAATATCAAAATCATCTATTTCTCCAGATATCCAAAAATTATTGGATAATAATTCCAAGGTGTTTGAAACTCCCAAATGACTCCCACCTATTCGTGATCATGATCATGCTATTCATTTGATTCCAGGAGGTGTTCCTCGAAACATCAGGCCTTATATATATCCTTATGTCGAAAAGAGCGAAATTACACATATGATTGCAGAAATGTTAGAGGCTAGTATAATTCAACTTATTCAAAGTTCTTTCTCTGCTCTAGTAGTATTGGTGCACAATAAGGATGGATCATGGTGAATGTGTCCAGATTATAGGGAGCTCAATAAGCTCACTATTAAAGATAAATTTCCAATTCCTGCGATTGATGAATTATTGGATGAATTACATGGAGAAATTTATTTTACCAAGTTGGATCTTCATTCAGGATATCATCAAATTAGAATGAAGACTAAAGATATTCCAAAATCAACATTTCAAACTCATGAGGGTCATTATGATTTTTTGGTCATGCCTTTTGGCCTTACGAAAGCACCTTCTACATTTCAAGGTTTGATGAATTCCATTTTCAAACCATTCCTTAGAAATTTTGTGCTAGTATTTTTTGATGATATGCTAATCTACAGCTGGTCTTGGAAGGATCATGTTCAACATGTTGTCAGGGTGCTCAAACTATTGGAGGAGAAACAATTATATGCAAAAACATCCAAATTTTTCTTTGGTGTACAAGAGGTGGAATATCTAGGTCATATTGTATTTCACAAGGGTGTTAAGGTAGACCCTAACAAAATTAAATCCATTATGGAATGGAAAGCCCCCACAACCATAAAGAAGTTGCGGGGATTTTCTCGGGTTAACAGGGTATTATCGCAATTTTGTTAAGAATTATGGGAGAATAGCAACACCTCTAACAACATTATTTAAGAAAGATGCAATTTCATGGAATCCTAAAGCAAATAAGGCCTTTTAACATATTAAAGAGGAAATGTGCCTAGCACTGGTCTTAGCTACATCAGAATTCATAAAACCTTTACTATGGAATGTGATGCCTCAGGAAATGGAATTGGTACTATTTTAATGCAAGAAGTAAGACCCATTTCTTTTGAAATTTTTCTAATCAATGGAAAGTATTTGCAGAAAGCTATTTATGAGAAGGAAATGTTGTCAATACTACATGCACTAAAGAAATGGCGACCTTACCTAATGGGAAGACACTTCAAGGTAAAAACTGATCATGATAGTCTGAAACACTTTTTGGAAGAAAAACTATCTTCAGAATAGCAGCAAAAATAGGTCACAAAGATGTTGGGTTATGAATTTGAAATCATCTACAAAAAGGGGAAGCTAAATGTTTTTGTAGATGCACTCTCAAGAAATAATAAAGAGGTGGAATAATTTCTTTGTGCCATTTCTATTATCCAACCAAATTGGATAACCGAAGCAAGTGATGAATGGAAGAAGGACGAAGAAATGTGGACACTCATTCAAAATTTGCAGCAATATCCTAGTACATATCATACGTTTAGTTGTAAAAATGATTCATTTTGGTTCAAATATCACTTATATCTTTGTAATAATTCCCAACTAAAACAAAATATTCTTTTCGAATTGCACACTTCTCCTTTAGGAGGACACTCGGGATTTTTAAAATCTTACCACAGGATGAAGAAAGATTTTTTTTGGGATGGCCTTAAATATTATATTCAAAATTTTGTGGCAGAATGTTTAGTTTTCCAGCAAAATAAAGTTGAGACAATTAAGAACCCAGGTCTTCTACAACCTTTATCCATTCCAAGTCAACATTGGGTGGAGATTTCAATGGATTTTATCACATGTTTACCTAAGTCCGAAGGAAAGAGTGTCATCATAGTGGTAGTTGATAGACTTGCAAAGTATGCACACTTTTGTGCATTATCTCATCCATTTAAAGAAAGTACATTTTCTACTACACTTATGGAAAAAATTTAAAAGCTAAATGGATACCCAAAGATTATTGTAAGTGACAAAGATCCCATTTTTACTGGAAATTTTTGGACAAAATTATTTCCTTCTTTGGCTACTCAGCTAGCTCATAGCTCATCTTATCATCCTCAATCCGATGGTTAAACTGAGATAGTGAATAAATTTTTGGAAGGATATCTTCGTTGTTTTGTATCTAATAAACAAACACAATGGTTCGAGTGGTTACCTCTCGCTGAATGGTGGTATAACACTTCCTTCCATACTGCAGCAAAAATGACCCCATTTATGGCAGTTTATGGATATCATCCACCGTCCATCACATCATATTTAAGAGAAAATTATAAGGTTCAAGAATATCACATTGAGCATAAACAACGAGTTCTCCAACTCTTAAAGGATAACCTAATCTAGCACAAAATTTAATGAAACATCAGGCATATCAACATCACAGCGAGAGAATTTTTGATGTAGGAGACTAGGTATTTTTACGAATACAACCATATGAATAAATGTCCTTCAAGCAAGCTAAGAAGGACAATAAATTATCGCCAAAGTACTATGGTCCTTACAAGGTGTTGCAAAACATTGGTACTATGGCATACAAATTGGAGCTTCTTGCTTCTTCATGAGTGCATCCAGTTTTCCATGTTTCATGCTTAAAGAAGTTTATAGGTGAAAAACTTCCAGTTCAAACAATATTTCCAGAACTTGATGAGGAAGGAAAAATCATATTGGAACTTGAAGTAGTCACGGAAACAAGAACTCGACAACTACAAAATTGATCAATTTCAAAGTATCTCATCAACTGGAAGAACTTAGCCACTGAAGGTACTACATGGGAGGATAAGAATTTTATACAGAAGCACCCAGAGCTATTCAAGTGTTGAGGAAAACACTTTTTTGAAGGAGAGGGGCATGTTAGGTTCCTATATTACTAGTGTAGTCCCTTATTTTTGTTAGTGTAGCCACCTTATTGTTATTGTTGTACCCCTGTAACCCCAATATTGTTATTATTGTGCCCTTACATTATTATTGTTAGGGCGTCTAGGATTATATTGTGACCCCATGGAATCCTATATAAAAGGAGGTTTTTTCATTTGTATCATCCAAGAAGTGTTCATTTATGTAATGTAAAGGAGGTTGCCCCCTTAAAGTGGCTTATTTCTAAGGCGTTGATCTCTATTTTCTTCTATTTTTAAAACTGGTTTCATAACACTTTTTTACAAGTTTAAATTTAAATTTTTAATTTGTTGATTTTTTTTATAAAATATTTAACCTTTTAAAATGATCATATCTTTTATCTAATTAAAAATTAGAATTGTAAAATAAAACATGAAAGATCCACTCCCTTCTCAAAATTACAAATTATCAAGATATGTCTTTTTGTAATGTATTCAAGTTATGTCGAAAAATATTTCTTAAAAAAGAAAAAGGTAACATTATCAATTATATTAGGAATAATATAATTCAAAATCTTCATATTATGTCAATTAAAAATTTTAAAAAATAATAATTTATAATTATATATATTTATAAATTAAAAAAAATAATATATATATATAAAATTAAAACTATGATAGCTAAAAAAAAATTATAACCCAAATTATTCTTAAATTTTCTTCTATTTCAATTCCACCCAAATGGAATTAAGGATGTCTCCCTAACTAGGGAAACCGGTGATATTCACCCTAGAATATTATCAATAAGAAACCCTTTTATGGGTGAAAAAGTAAACATACTAATGAAAGGTAACATTACACTAAATTGAACATTAATATTTAGTCTCCAATCTACAATTATGGACAGAGAAAATGACCATCGTCACGATAGAAGATAGGATGAAAGTATAGATTCATGAAAACAACAACAAAGTTTAAAGAAAAAATAGTAAGGCATGATCTAAAGAAAAAATAATAAGGCATGATCTCAAAGTCTCTTGATCTTTCTATTAAAATGATAAGACATGCCTCAACCAAGAAAAAGTAACAAATACAAAGTGTAAAGAAAAAATAGTAAGGCATGATCTCAAAGTCCCTTGATATTTCTATTAAAATGATAAGGCATGCTTCAACCAAGAAAAAGTAACAAATACAAAGTCTAAAGAAAAAATGCTAAGGCATGATCTCAAAGTCAATTAAAATTATAAGGCATGCCTCAACTAAGAAAAAGTAATAGCCGGGTAGCATAAAGATAATAGAAAAAGGTTATCTCTATTATCTTCAAATAAAAAATAATCATTTGACAATTTCTTATTAAATTATTACATATAATTCTTGGCTTATAAAAATATTTTCGAAGACAACACTATTTTTAAAGTAATAATCAATTGGCCTTCTTGCACCAAAATCTAGATGATATGATTAAGAACATGATGTTTTTTTTTTTTTTGTAAACTAGGCGGGACCTTTCTATTTTCTATTTATAATAAAAGGGCAGATTACAAAAAACAATATCCAAGCGGTGACCTCAACCTGCCCGTAGGAAACTAGGTCTGTTGGCCACCGATAAGCGTGAAAAGCATACCAAAACTGGAATTGTTTAATTTGTCTATACCTAGCATGGGCTATCTGTCTTCCTACATCCTTTTCTACCTTCTGATTATATAAGGAAAATTCATATACATATTCACATTGCATTAAAAGAAAATACTGAAAGTGAATTATCCATCTGATGAGGAGATTGGGGCAGGATCCTTCTCAGTTGTCCCGGGCATGTCAACTTGCTGCATTTGTTGGAGGGTCTTCTCAATACGACCTAGCCTGTTATCCATTTTATTAATACAGTCTGTCGCTTGATATTGAGTGATCTTAATGTGTTGCAATTGCTCCTGGATTTCTATCAGCAAATCTTGAATGCTTGGCATGCTTGGTTCATTCTTTGATTGTCCTGTCTTAACAATTTATGGTGGGAAACTCTGCATTGCTTTTGCTATGAGGCATTTAACAATCCAATAAGTGTGAATGGTTTGATGAAAGAGGGTGAGTCGGCCTCGAGTGTTACCTGGGTCTGTGATAAAATCTAGAATCTCAGCCTCACTTTCATTATTCTCTGGTTCTGTCTGTATATCTCTCTCCCATCCTCTTATTTCTTGACGCACAGTGGAGGAGTTACCCAAGACATAATTCGTTGCAAGAGTTTCTAGATGTTCCTTATTAATCTTCCTACCTTGCTTCTTTGGAATATACTCCAGTTGTATCTGTTGTTTACCTCACTCAGAGTCTGAGCGGGTTCTTCTTTTCCCCATGATCAGAGGTATCCTTTGAAATAACAGATAACGTGGTCGTGTAGCAAGGTTGAGAAAATGATGAGAGCCCCGCGTCCTCCTCTGCTGGCTCCAAGCGTTTGCATGCAAACAAAGCATGAACAATTGGAGCGCAGGAAGGGGCGGCCTTACCTTAACTACAACCTTCCCTCTCCTCTCTGACATACCAGCCTGGTGAGAGTGTAGAAAAATCATGACTTGGTGATATCACACACTTCATTGATCGAGAGGGACGGTGATCCCTCAACCCTCTTAATTACCGGAAGGCCGGTTTAAAGCCAAGTGGCCATTCCGTTCTGCATGTTGTACACCCCGATCGGGGGGGATTAAGAACATGATGTTAGTAAAAAAAGAGATTGATTATTTATCAACTAGCAAATATTGAATTAACTATTAAAATGAGATATCATTTTTTTCTTTTTTTATATAATATTTAGAATAGGTCAACTTAAAGATATCCCATAAGATGTTAGAAACTGTTTAAATATTATTTTTATTGAGCCATCATTTACACAGAAATAGAAACAACATGATGAAGAGAGAAATGGAAAGAAATTGTTTTAAAATTAGTAGAAATTCAAGAAACTTAAAAAAAAAAAAAAATTATGGGATTAATCACATTATTCTGAATTGGTCGACGTTTCAAATCATCTAATGTTGTTCATCCTCAAGACAAGGTGAAAAAATATTTTAATTTAAACTCACAATAAATAATAAAGATGCATCAAACCAGGATAAAGTCGTTATGTGATTCATCCTCAAGACATGCATCCTTCCTATTTATTCTGAGTTTAGATTAGGATTTTTTCACCTTGTCCCGATGATGAACCACATTACATGGTTCGAAAAATCAACTAATTCAAAATAATGTGATTAATCCAAAAAGTATTTATCTAAATTTATACATCACAAAAATCTTAGATCTAACAAAACTAAAAAAGATTATTTTTAAAATTTGATAAACCAAAAAATACTATTTTTAAATTCTTAAAGAATTGAAAAAAATTCAAGCTATCTTTTAAGTTATTTGGAAAATAATTTCAGATTAAAAAAAATAACAAAACAAAAAAAAAAAATTCTTGAAATTGGAATAGTTAAAGGAGAGAAAACGAATACAATTATTAGACACATCAGGAGAACAAATGAGTGTAAATTATAAAAATTTAATTGCATTGTCATCGGTCAAAAGACAGAGTTCGAATAGATCCGTTCTATTGAACATTTCCTTACTAGGTGGGCGTCCATGGGGAAATTAACATTTTTTTTTCTAAATTAGACTATTCTATTAATACGAATATAGTATACAGGTCGAATCTTGTCTCTGGAATTTCTATGCTAGCTAATTCCAGAGGGAGCATAGCTCAAAAAGACAAAAATATGACCGCCCCAGATGGGGAAAGCGGTCCAAAAATCGCTACCCTTAGTAGGGAAACCAACATTAACCAGAAAAGACCAAGAGTTTTCCAAATTGTTCAGGAAATACATGATATCAGATAAATTAATCAAAATAGAGGGAGGAAACCTCTCATTGTTGTGGCTACATGTCATGCTAAGTGTCATGAGGCTGTGGTAGTGGCTCCTCAACAATAAGACACCAATAATCATCATAAGAATCGTCATCTTTCTTCGAGTGTTGAGCGGTTGGTTCTGGCATGGTGGTGATGCACACAAGGCTGTGGCTGCCTTTCCTCTTCTCACCCACTGAGTGTTCTAGACTTCCACTTCCGCTTCCTTCGCTACTGGAGGAGTGCGCTTCTGGTTTGACCGATAGAGCTTCGAAATTCCAAGAGTGCTGAGGAGGTGCTAGAGAAATTGTAGATTTCCTGAGACTTTTTCTAGAACCTGACCTAGCAGAGCTCGAAGGCGCCTCCTAAAATTTGATAGTGATGGTGGCTATAACTCAAGGCCTGTCCAAGGTGCAATCATAGTGGAAATGAGCCAAATTGTCTTCAGGAGGCAGAGAGCAACAGTCTGAATAAATGGAGATGGGCGGGCATGAGAACTGGCCCTTGCATCTTCCACGGAGGCAATGAATTCTATGCCTCTACGACATGCTAGAGCAGGAATGAGCATGAGGGAGGCTAGCTAGCGGAGGTGTTGAGGTCAAGTGAGTGTTGAGGTTGGCATGCAGATTCTGAAAGAGAGTATGATAGTAGGTGCAATGAGGTGTCTAGGCTAGCAGAAGGTGGGGGTCACAATTCATCTCTGAGGGCGAGGGGGAACTCGGAGCAAAGACAACCGAGAATCGAAGGCAGCATGAAGAGAATGGCAGTAATGGAGGGTGTGGTGCCATGAATAAGAGCTCAGGGTTGCAGACCGTACATGTGTTAAGGCGAAGGGCAGAGGCAGTAATGTCAAATTTAGGTGAGAAACTGGAGCAATAAATGACTGCATGACAGGCACCATGCGTGGCGATGTGGCTAGGCCATGTGTCACGCAATGGGGCTACCACCTCTCATCCCAGTTCAAACACCCACATCCGGGGACACACGGGGACCTTAACATTACAAGAAATTTCCTTTATACTTATTTTGGGAAGTATAGAAAGCACCAAATATTTACATATTTCAACATGCATGGTAAAATATTATCAAGTTCTAATATTATCTCCTAGATGAGAACACATTCCATCTCTAATGCTCTTATCAAATATTTACACACTTGTTTTTGTTCTCTTCTCATACAATTCTCGGTTGGCTATTTTTATGGTGCGACTCACAATGGTTCTTGTGGATGTGGTGCTTTGATTAGAATATGCAACAGTTCTCAATACAAGCTCTCATAGAACAGCTTACCAAGTACCAATTATAGAGAAGAAACATTTGCACTATGGAGTTTGTTATGGTTCACAAAAAAGATACAGATGAATAGTTTAAATATTTATGGTGACTCAAAATCCCTCATTGAAGACATAATGGAGCACACTAACTATGCTCCCCTAATATTATGTCCTTCGATAGAGCACATTGAATTACTTATGCTCTCTCTCTAGTATCATTCTTCAACATATTTATCCTGAAACAAATATGGTGGTCCACAAGATCTCTAAAAAAAGATTAAATAGTGTTGTTGGGATTATGAAATACAAGTAGATAGAAAATTATTACCAGAGATGAAGATATGATCTCCCTTATTGAAAACATATTGGAGCACACTAACTATGCTCCCCTAATATTATCTCGTTGGATAAAGCACATTGAATTACTTATGCTCTCTCTGGTATCACTCTTCAACCTATTTATCTTGAAACAAATATGGTGGTCCACAAAATCTCTAAAAAAAGATTAAATAGTGTTGTTGGTATTATTTTTAATGTTTTGTGTGCAGTTAGGGCCCATAGCCACGTGTCCGGGTCTACGTAATGAGGGGTGTTGCATAAGGGCCCCCACCCTCAGATGCTCCGGTGAGCCTTAAGACCCTACCCTTAACACCGTGGGATGCCGCCCTCACTAACATGCCGGTATTTTGGTGTAGTGGTTGGGCCTTAGTGGAATTAGAGCCAAGGCCTCGAGGTCAAGACTCGCAGAGCGTAGTGGGCTGTAATGTCCCATGTGGGGATATTGATTATTGAATTTATGGTCTGGATGACTTTGTGCTTTCTCCAACTCTTTAGTTGAGATTGTTGTGCTGCTTAGCACAAGGCATTCCTGTTTAGGAATTCCTTATCCTTTCTTGAGAGGCCTCTTGAGGGAGCTTGTACTTCATTTCTCCACATCCAGGCTTCAGGCCAAGCCACCTCCTTCAGCTACAACATTATTTCTGTGGAGTATAACGTTGTGTTGCAGGGTGTTGCAATGGGGGTTTCACAACACCTCTTTTGGAACTTATTTTTCAGAGGAGGAAGCTTTATTTCCTTTGGGAGATCAATGAGGAAGCCTTTGGAGCAGATTTCAGATCTTGGCACTTGGCCAACACATTTTCTATCTCCAAAAGTGCAGTCCCTCTCCTTGACTGCGAGTATTTGCAGTGAGGGTTGCAGTGTTTGTTGGAGGGTGAGATCTTTAGTGTTAGGATCAGCCTTTCACTTGGAAGATCCATTGGAGGAGGTCTATTTATCTTTGGCATCATCTTCAGCCATATCCATCCAATTCTTGAGTTGCAGCTGTTATTCAGTCCTAGGACTGCAACTCCAACATTTTTCACTTTTTGCATATTTCAGGAAATTCTCTTCGGATTGTCTTGGAATTGATTTTGGGAGTCTATATATTCACTCCCAACATTGTATGAGCTGTATATTTGCATATCTGTGTATTGAAATACTCTAGTAGCAGTTATATGTAATAAAACTGCATTGTCATAGCCTTGGGTATTTTCTGTGTAGCAGTGATCTTCATCTTCCATGTACATGTTCTCTTGAGGCTTGTTTTGCCTGGCTTGAGTGATTATTTCCTCAAGGATTTGTATACATTTGCTGCTATGTGATTGGCCATGACAGGCAGATCTATCATCTCCTTCATTTTAGAACATGGACACATCCCCATTTTTGGATATTACACTGGGTTGTAATGTTCCATGCAACTCTGATTCCACTGTAATATCCCAAAATAGGGATGCAGCAATACATGAACAAAAAATGGAAATAGCAGTGATAAATCAACTTATAAAATGTGTGAGGAACACATAGCCATCAATTAATGTTTCAACAGCAAAAATATGTCCACTATTTTATCCCAAAGTTGGGAAATGCAGCAATATGGTCCAAGAAAACGTTATTCCGAGAAAATTACGTTATAACTGTGAGAAATGGGACTTGGATCCCTTATTTCATACATTATACATCTTACATACAGAACGGGAGCAGAAAAAAATCTTTGTAGCCATGCTAAACAGGTCTCCCCAAGCCAATACAACTAAAAAATGCCTAAAACCCCATGACTTATGCCAACAAAAAATCCTGAAGCATGTGAAAACGTTATTTTAATGAGGATTTATGTAGAAATTTATAATAAATAATATATCTATAGTTTGCAATCATTCAATGGCTAAGAAAAATGGAGATCTCTTCCTTTTTATACAATATGAGGATAACCCGGAAAGGGTTTCATGAAAGTACAAGTATAAAATGAAATATCTGCAGATATAGATCTAAAACAATGCAGTTATACTAAATTTCTATATATTTATAGCTGAATAATATAAGGATTAGAAGAGAATTCTTTATTCAAGCCTTCCGGGAGAAGGTTTGCCCCTTTCCCCAAGGAACAAGCTCAATATCAAGGGTCTTGACCTTGCTACTACAATACTGAGAGAAATGACGTAGTTCCTTTAAGGGACTGCACTGTAGAGGATAGAAAATGCTTTGGCCAAGTGCCAAGATGTGAAATATGCTCAAATATCTTCCTCATTGATCTCGCAAAGAGAGGAATGCTTCCTCCTCTGAAAGATAAGATCCAGAAGTGGTGTTGTGAACCCTTCACCACAACACCCTACAACACAACGTTACACTCTACAGAAATAACATTGTAGCTAAAGGAGGATGCTTGGCCTCAAGCCTGAATGTGGAAAAACTGAAGTAAAATGCTCCTCTAAGAGGCCTCTCAAGGAAGGAGAAGGAATACCTAAGCAGGAATGCCTTGTGCTAAACAACACTGCAATCTCAACTAAACAGTTCGAGAAGGCACAATAGTCATGCAGACCATAAAATATATAATCATCAAGATAATCTCAAATGGCTGCCATTATCTTCCTTATAAGCTATGTGAGCCTCCTCACCTTGGGTCCCACCCATTAGGTTTTCCAACATCACATGATCAATCTCCCTCTAAAACTGCGGTGTATCTCCATCAAAGCCACTCCTCCATAACAACGTTGTTTTATTTGGTCAAAGATGACCTCTTTAACCTGCTGCACCCATTTTCACACCCAAGTGTCTTCAATCCAGCTCTCATATGTTTTTCTAAACTGATCCTTGTTCATATTGAGCTATTTGCATTGATGATCCACTCCTCTTCATGAATGTTGTTGACTTGATCAAACTTGACGTTTTCCACATCCATTTGCCCCTGTTCACACATGATGGTGTCAAATATAGCTACGAGAATGATCCCTTTTCATACGAAGATGGCTTTTATGCCAATCAAAGATAAGTATGGGACTCTTTTCCCATTTATTCATCTACTAGGTGAAAAAATCAAAAATCAATATTCTTATTAGCTTCATGCTAATTTAGGAATATTACAGTCCTCCCCTCCCAAATGTTGGTTGTCCCCAAGCAACTGCAAGGATAGAACTGAAGTGTTTCCTCTCCTCCTCCTGCAACATCCCCATATGATGAAATCCTCCAAGGAATATGATGTTGTCTCAACAATGAATCTCCATAGTGCCTCTCCCAAGCATACAAGCTAGCATTTGGTGAACATCCCAAATGGCCATCATCATGGAAAGGTGAAATACTCAAGGAGGAAACTAGGTGTTGTCTAGAGGTCCTCTCAAGGCATGGAGTCTGAAATGATTTGGGAACTATCATTCCCATGTGAAACCTCCACCCCCAAGCTATCATCCATACAAAATGAGCCACCCTCCAGAATGGTAACTCATGAAGAATCTCCTCCACCTTTGGCTCCTACAATGTAGGTAGGCTGAATAACTGAACATGGTTGAAATAATGGCCTACCCCATGTTGTCTTTCTCTCCACTCATGATAAGTTTAGAGTATATGTTGATCTTGGGCTACACACAGGTTGCCCTCAAGTGGAAAAAAGAGAATTGGATCTTCAAAGATCCTCTCTCCAATGTCATCAATCATGCTAACCCAGACCATTCCATACAAGATGAATGTCACATCATCACCATATGGAATCCAAATCAGAAAAATACTAAAGGTTGTGTGCAATTTTGGATGATACCAATGGGTTCTCAAGTGGATACAGCATAGTCTTCCCAACTGTTGTTTGAGAACATCATGTGGCAAGTTGTCTTCCAATGAATTACTAGCTATGCATGTTTGCTCATTTACTATGTGGTAGTAATAAACAATATATATCGGCTGAGAATAATCAAAATAACAATACACTTGCCCAAAGTCATGTAGAGATGGGTTATCATTATTATAAAGGTTGGCCCTAAACTGACCATGAAACCCAAGAATAATCTTGCTCTCTTGTGGAGCAATGCACTGTTCATAGATGGTGAGAAGATACAAAAACTCAATGGAACAATCAATAAGTACATAAATGTATTTCTTACCATGCATAGTGAGTAGGCTAAAAGTGAGGTCCATGGATGAGTCCTCCCATGAGAATCTTCTCATAAAAATCTGCAAAAAGAAGGGATGCATACTCCTCTTTGAACACTCCATCAATAGACACATACTCCCAAGTGACAGCGCTATTGGCCTTAGTGATAAGGCTCTTATCACTCCATGACTCCTTTCTTTGACATTCCACATGCCAAATCCATCCACCATCATGCTGCTATGTGAGGAAGTCTTCTTCCTATTTGGAAGCCTCTCCTTATCCTCCAATGCTGAAGGGTAGCCTCTTTGCACTTTGAATGTGCCATCCCCCTCTCTGCAAATATCATGATAAGTATGGGAAATATTCTGCCAATACTCTCCGAAGAGCAACCAAAACAACAATAACTCTTGCTGCTCGATTATCTCTCCCTCATACAATCCATAGAGTAATATCATGATAGTTGTCTTGTGTGATCCCCCATACAAACAAATCTTCTGTTGCCATATCATATGGGTGCCATGCAATGCCTCCATCCTCAACATACCTTTTGACAAAGGGTATGTCACATGATGGCCAAACTCTCTCAAGAGTAGCCAATGCAGCCTTGCCTTTTGATGCTCTCCATCCATTCCCATTCATCCATATGTGGATGCCTCTCATCCTGCTCTACCTTAGTACCCTTCCAATGAATACTACCATTCTCCCAAAGCAGATTCCTTTCCTTGCATCTTATGTGATGTTGAGATGCAACTCCTTGGAGATCTCCTAGAAAATATCTCACACCAATGATCATCTTGAATCCATAAAGATCCAAGTGTGCTGAAGGTAAAACATCATCATAAAGTGGTACAATGTTCATCATGTACTCCAAAATTTTACACCCCAACCCCAAGTGTTGTAGGCAACTCAATAAGGGTGCATTGGGATGATTTTTTACCCCTTCTTTGATCAAACCAAAACTATAAAATGCAATGCTAGCTTGTTGCTCCAAATCAAAAATGTGTTTTGATCCTTGATCATGTAAAGACATATTTCCAAGGCTTCCCATAAGATTTTTTGAAATGATAGAAAATGGAAATTCATGCATGCCTTGGTGGAACTTGGGTACATCTTGGATGGCTACAATAGTTTGTTCCCTTAGTGTGATGGTGCCTTCAACTACTGATGTAGATGGCTGCTCTTCCATGATTGTGATAGCACTGGTACAAGACTCCTCCGGTGGTGGTGAGGACTCCTCCTTCTCTGTTCTATCTCTATCAAATCTTTTTATCGCCCTTTGAGTGAAATCTACAAAAGTATATACTCTTGCATGACTCACATAGCTGAACCACCAAGTGCTTGCCTTACCCTCCAGGTGCAGCGCTGAGATCTCAACAACCTCTCTTTCTACTACTAGATGTAGCAGGAAGAATGCCTCTAGCTTCATCACCCAAGCCTTTGCTGCACATGTGGGTGATCCATCAAAAGTAGACAATAGAAATCTATTGCCCCTTATCATCCTATTGTTGTAGGGCATTCTTTCTTCTTCTAGCTAGTTAAATTGAGGAAAAGCTAGAGTCTCTTTGAAATCTCTAGGTTGATATTTGTATTCTACCAGGTATCCACTTAGGATCTCATGTTCTAATTGTTCTCCATGCTTCTTGTCTTCTCCTCTTTGAGAATAGGAAGTGCATGGCCCTTCCTCTTCTTGAAACCCTCTAAGAGTTTCATTGCATCTCTTCTCTTGCATCTGCTTAACTTCCTTGGAGAGGTTCTTTCTAGATCTGAAAAGTGATGAGATTAAACTCATTCTCTCCATCATTTTTATCTCTTCTTCTTATTCTTATCTTATTGATTGCATAATGGCTGGAACTCACAGGCTGAGCCAAGATTATGCTCTGATACCACTGTAATATCCAAAAATAGGGATGCAGCAATACATGAACACAAAACTGGAAATAGCAGTGATAAATCAACTTATAAAATGTGTGAGGAACACATACCCATTAATTAATGTTTCAGCAAAGAAAATATGTCCACTATTTTATCCCAAATTTGGGAAATGCAACAACATGGGCCAAGAAAACATTATTCCTAGAAAATTGCGTTATAACTGTCAGAAATGGGACTTGGATCCCTTAGTTCATACATTATACATCTTACATATAGAAGGGAGTAGAAACAATTTCTATAGCCATGATAAACAGGTCTCCCCAAGCCAATACAACTCAAAAATGCCCAAAACCTCATGACTTATGCCAACAGAAAATCCTGTAGCATGTGACAGCATTATTTTAATGAGGGTTTATGTAGAAATTTATAAGAAATAATAGATCTGGAGTTTTCAATCATTCAATGGCTAAGAAAAATGGAGATCTCTTCCTTTTTATACAATATGAGGATAACTTGGCAAGGGTTTCATGAAAGTACAAGTATAAAATAAAAAATATGCAAATCTAGATTTGAAACAACGTAGTTATATTGCATTTCTATATATATATATATATATATATATATATATATATAGCTTAATAATACAAGGAGTAGAAGACAATGCTTTATTCAAGCCTTCTGGGAGAAGGTTTGGCCCTTTCCCCAAGGAACAAGCTCGAGATCAAGGGTCTTGACCCTACTACTACAATACTGAGAGAAATGACGCATCTCCTTCAAGGGACTACGCTGTAGAGAATGGAAAATGCTTTGGCCAAGTGCCTAGATGTGAAATATGCTCAAATATATCCCTCACTAATCTCCCAAAGAGAGGAATGCTTCCTCCTCTGAAAGATAAGCTCTAGAAGTGGTGTTGTGAACCCTCCACTGCAACACACTGCAACAAAATGTTACACTCTGCAGAAATAACGTTGTAGCTGAAGGAGGATGCTTGGCCTCAAACCTAAATGTGGAAAAAATGAAGTACAATGCTCCTCCAAAAGGCCTCTCAAGGAAGGAGAAGGAATCCCTAAGCAGGAATGCCTTGTGCTAAACAGCACTACAATCTCACCTAAACAATTGGAGAAGGCACAATAATCATGCAGAACATAAAATCTATAATCATCAAGCTAACCTCAAATGGATGTCATTATCTTCCTTATAAGCTATGTGAGCCTCCTCACCTTGGGTCCCACCCATTAGGGTTTCCAACATCACATGATCAATCTCCCTCCAAAACTGCGTTGTATCTCCATCAAGGCCACTCCTCCATAACAACGCTATTTGATTTGGTCAAAGATAACCTCTTCAACCTACTTCACCCCTTTTCACACCCAAGTGTCTTCAATCCAACTCTCATTGTTTGTCTAAACTGATCCTTGTTCATATTGAGCTATTTGCATTGATGATCCACTCCTCTTCATGAATGCTATTGACTTGGTCAAATTTGACTTTGTCCACATCCATTTGCCCATGTTCACACATGATGGTGTCAAATCTAGCTACTAGAATGATCCCTTTTCATACCAAGAGGGTTTTTATGCTAATTGAAGATAAGTAGGGGCCTCTTTCCCCATTTATTCATCTACTAGGTTCAAAAATCAAAAATCAATATTCCTATTAGCTGCATGCTAATTTAAGAATATTACATTATGAAATACAAGTAGATAGAAGATTATTACAGAGATAAAGATATGATCTCCCTTCCATAATTATGGATGTTTCATTCTCTTTTTTTTGTTTCTCAATGGGGGAGGTAAGATTACTATTAATGTATTTTGTATTGTGTTGATCATATAGATATTAGTTTTTTATATGGAAAACATTTTGATAAAAATATGTTACATGAGAAGCAGTAATGTATGAAAACATAAATACATGTACTAGACGTTTTTTCTAATATAACTTTGGTGTTTTTTTTCCAAAAAATCCATCGAATAATGTTTTTCGATTCCTTAAAAAGTTATAGAAAATTATTTATATAAAACAAACTTATTTAAAATTCTGCAAAATTCAAGTTTGGTGAGAGAAAGTGGTCTTGTTCGAGAATGCTCCGACATTAATAGAGAACATGATATTATAGGAAATTAATTTAGACTTCTTTAAATGGGAATTTTAAGTTCAATTTGTTAACCCGGTACAAGTAAATTCAACTTCATAAAAGGGAAGTGGATTGAAGTACTTGGAAAACACACAATTTCAAGCTTTTATGAATGATTTAATTTATTTTTTTTACAAAATCCTTTGCCTATCGACCAAAAGAATAAATACTTCCCACTAATGTTTTTAAAATAGGCTACAATCTCCTCAATGAGATAACTAAGTATGAGCTCAAATTATTTTCTCTTAGTATGACATAAAATTACTTTCTCGATGTTTCGTAATCAATAAGTTAAATTTCAAAGGAATAAAGTATTTAGTGTTCTGTTTTTAAATTATAAAAGGAATGGGATTTACTAAAGAGTAAACAATTTAATATAAAAGGATTGGGATTACTAAATCATGAAAAAGAAAAATGTTTGAAGTATCATAATTCACTATTTAATATAAAAGGATCGGGATTGCTAAATCATGAAAAAAAAATGTTTAAAGTATTATAATTATGATGTAATAGATAGTTCTTTTGGAGTGGTATATTGGTATTGTTTAGCATTTTTTATTGGAGAAATATTGTTTTAATGGGTATTTTTTGGTTTTATTTCAAAATGTGTTCTCAAGAAAATAAGAATTTTAATTTTGAGTATAAAGATAAAATGGACATAATTTTGATTAATTGTAAGAGAGTATATATTTAAAAATAGTTGGGTGGATGGTGGTTAAAAGATATTTGTTAAAAGATATCCATTTTTTTTATTAAAGTTCTCATTGCAAAGTGAGTGTGTGGATAGTTATATTTAAGAATATTTTTTTCATTAAAGTGGTTTAACAAACATAACATTGATCTAAACATAATAGAACACCAGATAAAAAGGTCTAAAAAATCATATCACAATGTTTCAATAATGTGCAAAGTTAAGGTTCTAGCTCTTCTCATTTATTAATAGATTGTAGTGTCTAAGGTGGGCTATAGAAGTAGATCCAAATTGGGATAAAATCTATAATTTTGATATGGTGTAAAATTTAGAATATATATAAAATGTCAATCCATGTTTGTATGAGAAAATTTTATTTAAGTTATATCAAGTGGTTGACCTATACTTCTTAATGGCATGGAGACAAAGAATGGAAATGAAGATGTATAACTGGAATTACTAATTGTGAAGCTATGTAGAGGGAAGATTTTATAGGAAGGAATTATGTCAAGTTCATGGTCTACAAAATTATAGATTGTGGTTTTTATAACATATTTTACCATCATTATACTTAAATGCATTCATTATACTTAATCCTAGAAATGTGTGTAGTCATGGACTTGAATTCCCCTTGAAACTCTTCGAAATTTTCCTTTTTGTCATCTACGTGCTACCCTTATTCTCGTAACATGCATAAATATGCTAGCTTCCCTCAAGAAACCTACACATATATGTAGCTTTCCCACTGGAAACTATTGTATTCCATAAAAATGCACTAAAATAATATGAATGTGTTCAATATTGTTGATATATGGGTAATGTTTACATGGTTTTCAGATGAATGGCCTGCTATTACTCATGCATTACTAACCCATCCATCAATTATTGGTACCAATAAAGTCTTAAAGTGAAGAAGAAGGGGAATTACTTTTACACTAATGAATTAATGTTTGAATCTACAAGACTCCATCCCAAAGTTTTTAAGGCTATTCCCTCTTTAGAGTTACTTGCTTCAAATTTCATTTTCCATCTTATATATTTTGAAGAATGAGACAACTTCTCTTTCTTGTACTTTTCTTTTAAGTCAAGATCATGAGGAGAATAAAACCTTTAGTAGCCTAGGAGAACCCAACAAGAGTTTCCAAGCAAGAAATTTTAGTGACAAAGATAAGGTAAACTCATTCCATATATTTATACTCAATTTCATTAATAAACAATGCTCTTCATTGCCTCTCTTAATTTAGTCTTTCTAAATCCATTTTATTATGTCTAAACATAACATATTCATATAAAACTGATTCTCTAATCCTATTTGATTATAGTAGTTTGGATTTATTTATTTTTTTTACTCTATCCATAGCCTTCTTTCATTTGTGAGTAGGATTTAAAGGTGGGTTTCAAAATGATACACTAGAGCGAGGAAATTCTACCTAGGATTTCCTTTATCCTTTGATACTTCAAGTAAGTAATTCATAACTACCTAGGTATTTACTTCAATGTCCATTCTTACTACTTTTGGATTGAGATTATTGTCTCTAGTTTTTGTTCAGTGGTGACTCTAACCCTTGTCATAGTATATATAATCCCATAACAAAATTAATGACTCCACTAGGGATGGCTTAGTGAAGTTCATATCCTACGATTTTTTTTTATCATTGGTAGGATTTTAGGACTTATTTTTCCTCTATTTTTAGTATTTTGTATTCATTTTAAACTTTTGAGAATAGATCTGGCTGTGTTTTTTAAACAAATTCTTGAACTTCTTTGGCATAATTGAAATGTATATGCTACTTTTTATATTAGAACCTATGTGTATATGCTTGCTTCTCAAGAAACAAATATGTTCATATGATAGTTATTATCAAGCTCCATATGTCTCCCCCCATATTCCTCTCTCTTCCCTCTTCCATAACCTCTCTCTCTCTCTCTCTCTCTCTCTCTCTCTCACACACACACACACACACATGTATCCCTCCTATATCTCTCTCTTTATATGCCCCCCACCATATGTCTCCCTTTCCTTAATCTCTCTCTCTCTCTCTCTCTCTCTCTCTCTCTCTCTCTCTCACACACACACACACACACACACACACACATGTCTCCCTCCTATCTCTCTCTCTTTCTCTCTCCCCACCATATGTCTCCATTTGTTTATTCTCTCATTTCTTTATCTTCCTTTCCCAATCTCTCTCTCTCTCTCTCTCTCTCTCTCTCTCTCTCTCTCTCTCTCTCTCTCTCTCATATGTCTCCCCATTATCTCTCTCTCTTTCTCTCCCCCCAACATATGTATCCCTTTCCTTATTCTCTCATATATCTCTCTCTCTCTCTCTCTCTCTCCTCCACCCCAAACCCCACCCACCACCATATATCTCCCTTTCCTTATTCTCTCATCTCTCTATCTTCCTTTCCCAATATATCTCTCCCCCCCATCCTCTGATTCTCCCATTATCCCTTGAACTATCTCTCTTCATCCCTCCCTCCCCCAATATCCCTCAATTTTTGTCTCTCTCTCCCTTCATATGTCTCCTTATTTATATCTCTCTCCACCCTCCCTTTTCTCCTTCATATTTTTTTATGTCTCTCTCCCCTATCTGTCTCCTTCCTACATCCTTCTTTGTCCCCCTCACCTCTACCCATTTCCTTCTCTCTCTCTCTCTATCTCTCTCTCTCTCTCTCTCTCTCTCTCTCTTCCCTTTTTCCTTAACATTTCTCATGTCTCTCTCCCCCCCCCCTATCTTTCTTCTTACATCCTTCTCCGTCCCCCCCACCTCTCTCTCTCTCCCTATAATGAAAAATTCTTGGATGATACAAATGAAAAAACCTCCTTTATATAGATAGGAGTCCATGGGATAACAACATAATCCTAGCCGGCCTAACAATAATAATGTAAGGGCACAAAAATAACAACAACGAGCTTTTATGGGGCACAATAATAACAATATAGGGACTACAGGGGTACAACAATACAAATAAGGGGCTACACTAGCAACAATCCGGGACTACACTAGTAATATATGGACCTAACATTCCCCTCTCCTTCAAAAAAGTGTTGTCCTCAATGCTTGAGTAGTTCTGGATGCTTATGTATAAAATTCTCATCCTCCCATGTGGAATTTTCAGTGGGTAAGTTCTTCCACTTTATGAGATACTCTGAAATTGATCGATTTCGTAGTCGTCCAATTCTTGTTTCTGTGACTATTTCAGGTTCCAATATGAATTTTCCTTCCTCATCAAGTTGTGGCAATATTATTTCAACTAGAATTTTGTCACCTATGACCTTTTTTAAGCATTAAACATGGAAAATTGGGTGCACTAGGGAAGAAGTAGGAAGCTCCAATTTGTATGCCATAGTACCAATCTTCTGCAACACCTTGTAAGGACCATAGTACTTTGGAGATAATTTATTATCCTTCTTAGCTTTCTTGAGGGAAATTTTCTTGTATGGTTGTAGCCATAAAAATACCCAATCTCCTACATCAAAACTTCTCTCATTGTGATGTTGATCTACCTGTTTTTTCATTCGATTTTGTGCCAAATTTAGGTTATCCTTTAAGAGTTGGATAATTTTTTTTATTCTTGATGTGATCTTCCACTGCTTGAACCTTATAATTTTCTCTTAAAGATGATGTGATGGACGGTGGATAATATCCATAAAGTGCCACAAATGGGGTCATTGTGCTACAGTATGGAAGGAAGTGTTTTACCACCATTCAGCGAGATGTAACCACTTGACCCATTATGTTTGTTTATCAGATACAAAACAACGAACATATCCTTCCAAACATTTTTTTAGTATCTCAGCTTTCCCATCGGATTGAGGATGATAATATGAGCTATGAGCTAGTTAAGTACCCAAACAAGAAAATAATTATGTCCTAAAATTTCCAGTGAAAATGGGATCTTTGTTGCTTACAATAAACTTTGGGTTTCCACATAGATTTTGAATTGTTTCCATAAATGCAGTTGAAACTGTAATTTCTTTAAATGGATGAGATAATGCACAAAAATGTGCATACTTGGTAAGTCTATCAACTACCACCATGATGACACTCTTTCCTTTGTACTTAGGTAAACCTATGATAAAATCTATTGAAACCTTTTCCCAATGTTGACTTGGAATGGATAAAGTTTATAGCAGACCCGGGGTCTTAATTGTCTCTACTTTATTTTGCTGGAAAACCAAACATTCCACCACAAACTTTTGAATATAAGTTTTAAGGCCATCCTAAAAAAATATTTCTTCACCTTGTGGTAAGTTTTTAAAAAGCCCGAGTGTCCTCCTAAGGAAGAGATGTGCAATTATAAAAGAATATTTTGTTTTAGTTTGGAATTATTACAAATATATAAGTGATATTTGTACCATAAGGAATCATTTTTCC
Source organism: Pinus albicaulis (assembly GCA_034641835.2). Taxonomy (NCBI): domain Eukaryota; kingdom Viridiplantae; phylum Streptophyta; class Pinopsida; order Pinales; family Pinaceae; genus Pinus; species Pinus albicaulis. Next base: position 972,120,990 of record CM076574.1, read on the forward strand.
AAATAAATGTATCACATGTATTTGGATCTTGCTGAAACTTTTGAATGAGTGTCCATACATCTTCATCATTCTTCCATTCCTCCCTTGCTTCAGTTATCCAATCTGGTTGGATAATAGAAATGGCACAAAGCAATGTTTCCACCTCCTCATGCTTTCTTGAGAGTGTATATGCAACAACATTTAGCTTCTCTTTTTTGTAGATGATTTCAAGGTCATAACCCAACATCTTTTTGGCCCATTTTTGTTGCTCTTCTGAAGATATTCTTTGTTTCAAAAATTATTTAATACTATCATGATCATTTTTTACCTTGAAGTGTCTTCCCATTAGGTAAGGTCGCCATTTATTTAGTTTATGTAGTATTGTCAACACTTCCTTCTCATAAATAGCTTTCTGTAAATACTTTCCTTTTATAGGACGAATTTCAAAAGTAATGGGTCTTCCTTCTTGCACTAAAATAGCACCAATTCAATTTATAGAGGCATCACATTCCACAATAGAGGTTTTTTTGAATTTTGGTGTAGCTAAGACCAGTGCTTGGCACATTGTCTCTTTAATATGTTCAAAGGCCTTAGTTTCTTTAAGAGTCCATGAAAATGCATATTTATTCAATAATTTTGTTAGAGGTGTTGCTATTCTCCCATAATTCTTAACAAACTTGCGATAATACCCTATCAACCAAATAAATCCTCGCAACTTCTTTATGGTTGTGGGGACTTTCCATTCCTTAATGGATTTAATTTTGTTAGGGTCTACCTTAACATCTTCCTCAGATACAATATGACCCAGATATTCCACCTCTTATACTCCAAAGAAACGTTTGGATGTTTTTGCATATAATTGTTTCTCCTCCAATAGTTTGAGCTCCCTGTCAACATGTTGAACATGATCCTTCCAATATCATTTGTAGATTAGTATATCATAAAAAAATACTAACACAAATTTTCTAAGGAAGGTTTTGAAAATGGAATTCATCAACCCTTCAAATGTATAAGGTGTGTTGGTAAGGCAAAAAGGCATGACCAAAAATTCATAATTACCCTCATGAGTTCAAAATGTTGTTTTTAGAATATATTCAGTCTTCATTCTAATTTGATGATATCCTGAACAGAGATACAACTTGTTAAAATAAATTTATCCATGCAAGTCATCCAATAATTCATTAATCACAGGAATGGGAAATTTATCTTTAATAGTGAGCTTATTGAGCTCCCTAAAACCTAGACACATGCGCCATGATCCATCCTTCTTGTGCACGAATATTACTGGAGTAGAGAAAGAACTTTGACTAGGTTGAATTATACCAGCCTCTAACATTTCTGCAATCATACTTTCAATTTTTCTCTTTTGGACATAAGGATATATGTAAGGCATGATGTTTGGAGGAACACTTCCTGGAATCAAATGAATAACATGATCATGATTACGAATAGGTGGGATTCTTTTGGGAGTTTTAAAAACCTTGGAATAATTGTCTAAGACTTTTTGGAGATCTCGAGAAATAGATGATTTTGATGTTGGAACTTCTAGTGAGCATAATTCTGCAATTACACCTCGTTGTTATTTATTTAGAAGATTTTTCATGACATTAGAGCTTATTATCTTTCCCATCTTTCCTATGATACCTCATAATTCAACTTCATTTCCTTTCGAAGTAAATTTCAAGAAAAGTTCTTGAAAATTAAAAGCTACTGCCCCCAAAGATTGTAACCATTATACTCCTAGTACAACATCAACACCTCCCATTGGAATGGAAAACATTGGACTATTCAATACGTATTCCCCCATGGTTAACTTAATATTATGGCACTTTCCAAACCAATTTATAGCTCCTCCATTTGAAACCATCACTAGACACTCTAGTAATTTGTATAGGAAGCAATTCAATTCCTTGGCTACCTTAAAATGAATAAAATTATGGGTACTACCCGAATCAATAAAAAATATTACATATTTCTTCTTGATATGTCCTTGTATCTTGAGATTTTGAGAAGTGGTAATTCTTGCCAATGAATTAAAGGATATGGTAGGACTCATTTCTTCACTCTCTAGGGTTGGTTCCTGGTCTAAATCCTCTTCTTCTGAATTTTCTTGTTCATTTTCTTCCTCCTCTTCAGAACATCTGGAAAATAATTTCTTCTCAGCACACTTATGACCTTTAGTGTATTTGTTATCACAATTGTAGCAAAGCCCTTTTGCTATTTTTTCTTCCAATTTCTGTGGTGTCAACCTTGTAGGTTATGCAAGTCTAGGAGTAGGAACACTTCCATCTTTATAGATGTGAGTGGTAGGCTTCCTTGTCGCCATAATTTCACTTTAATTTTTTCTTTCCAACCTAAATTCCTTCTCCAATGAATCAAGTTCCCAAAGGAGAACCTCATGTTTGATGTTATCCTTTAAATTCCCTATGAAGACATCAATCATTTGTTCCTCTGGAATATCAATTACCCTTATATTCAATTTTTGAAAGTCCTCAATGTGCTCCACCATTGAACCCTTTTGTTTGAGATTTATCAATTGGATAAAGAAGGTGTTTCTCTTTGTATCCTCATAATGTGCTACTGTTTTATCTTTAAAAATTGACCAAGTGACAATTATTTTATGAGAGAAAATCCATCGATACCATACAAATGTATTTTTTTCTTAATATAAAGTTGAAATGCATACCTTTTATGTGTTTTTCTCATTATGGACATCCAAATATTGCTCCATCTGTAGTATCCATGTTACGGGACCCTTGCCATCAAACTTCTTCATATTGATATTTGGAATATGATGGGTCTTCAATCCAACATTAGAGTTTATGAAATCACGATTAACATTTATTTTGTTCTCATCACGAGTTTCCTTTGCTACCTTTTCGTCATTAGGAATGATTTATTGTATCAACTTTTTCAAACCTACCTTCAAACCTTCCATGTCTACTTTTAGATCATTCTTCATGTATTTCATGTTGCCTTTCATTTTTTCATCCATATTAGCTTCCATGTCATCCATCTTAGCTTCAATTCCATCCATCTTAGATTCCATGCCATTCTTTAAACCATCCATCTTAGCTTCCACTCATTTTTTCAAACCATCAATCTTAGCTTCCACTCCTTTCTTCAAACCATCCATATTAGCTTCCACTCCTTTCCTCAAACCATCCATCTTATCTTGCATTTCATTTTTTGTTACCTTTTTCAAGAGCGAAATTTGTTGCACTTGGTCTTTTAATTTTAATATATCATGTTGTACTTCTTCCTCTTCATGAGTCATAGTAAAGCCTTCTGAGTGCTTAATGGGTGTTGAATTATTTTTAGGGGCCATTTTAGAACCCAATACTGATATATACACTTCAATATGCCCTTGGAATCAGTTCAAACTGCTTTTAAAACAAGACTTCTGCAATTTAAAAAAAAAATACACACTTTTTTCTTGTTTTTGAGGAGCTCGATATTGAAACTGATGTATCTCCATAATTTTTTATCGCAAATATCTTATATTCAGTCCTTTAGTATCCCTTTGAATCTTCTTTCCAATGCCATAGGTCTTACCTTATTAGGATTCTTCAAGACAAAGTTATGCCCAATCGCCCATAATGTCCCAATTTTGGACTAGTTCAATGGAGCGAAATTGTACGACATTCCTCATGTTACAATTTCCTCCTTTGGCTCTGAAATCAATAGACAAGAAACTACAGTTCGTGTAATTTTCAGCCACTTTTTATAGAATTCCAATCTGATTCTCAGAGACAGAGTTATGACGATTTTCCCAAGGTTACCTCTTTGAGATGAAATTTGGGAGCCCACAAAAAACCTAACTTCCATAGATCATATCTCCGAAACTATTATGAACCAAGATTTGAAATTTTTACACGAAGTTCCACCATGTTTCTTAGAAAACGGGTTTTTATTTTAGCTTCTTAACATTCGTAGAAAGTCATTTATAGAGAAAATTCCATGATGACCTGTTTGAAGAAGCAAAACACTAGAATCCAAAGCTCTGATACCAGATGTTATGAAACCAACTCACAAAATAGAATAAAAGAGAGATAATTGCCTTAGAAATGAGCCTCTTTAAGGTGGAAACCTCCTTTAGATTACATAAATGAACAATTCTTGGATGATACAAATGAAAAAACCTCCTTTCTATATATCAAAGTCCATGGGGTCATAATATAATCCTAGCTGACCTAACAATAATAATGTAAGGGCACAAAAATATTAATAGTGGGATTTTATGGGGCACAATAATAAAAATATGAGGACTATAGGGGTACAAAAATAACAATAAGGGGGCTAAACTAACAACAATAAGGGACTACACTAGTAATATAGGGACCTAACACTCTCTTATCCCTCTTTCTCTCTCTCTCTCTCTTTCCATGTCTACCTCTCTCTCTCTCTCTCTCTCTCTCTCTCTCTCTATTTGTCTAACCACATTCTCTCTCTCTTTTTCCATATCTCCCTCTTTCTCTCTCTGTAAAAAAAAATTCATTTAGGGGGTCAAAATTACTCTGGAAGTTCAAGACCCAAAAAACTGCTAAAAATAGTAAATGTTGTTATAAACAGGGGAACCAATGAAACCAACTGGAGTTCTAGGTGGAATAGGCATGTGGCCACCAATATCCACTTGGATCAATACTCTCATATTACGAAGTAATGGTCCCCATTGCGTTGATAGCCTCCATGAGGTGAGGAAAGTTTTTTTGAACCTGGTCCCTAGTGAACCACTTTCCTTGGTGAAGGATTTCGCTTGCTTTGACAACTTGATATAGTTGGATCATGTGTTGTTGATTGTTCTTGATATGTACGTCCATGATATGATTAGTTGTTCCATGTTCCATGTAGTCTCAGTTTAACTTTGTTGTTGTTATTTGTTCTGCAATGTTGGATGTGTCCAGAAATGGTGGAAATTATGGTCGAAGGTGGCCTACATTGAATACTGAGAGCAAGCCAAGGAGCAGTGGAATGTTGAGCTTGAAGGAATCATCCCCTATAGACTTGGGGATATTGTATGACCCATTTTGAAGTGGGATAAAATTTCAGTGGTGCCTAGAGAGGCGCTCCTTCTGTAAATGTAGGAAAAGTGTTTCACCCACCTAGAAATTTTGTGGCACCCGATGTTGATCACGTTGCTGCTTGTACTTAGCATTGGCTCTGTCAAATATTTCATGGAGATTATGATGAATGTAATGAATACACTCAATGAAGTTGTTTTCCCTGCCAGCTTCAGACTAGACATGAGCTTAATCTTCCTGAGTAGCTGCAAATGGTATGGCCACATTGATAAGACATAGTGGCTAGAATCCCAACCCCACCTGAAAGGGGTTTGGCCAATTGAGTCATGGAGAGCTTTGTTATAGTTGTGATGGACATAGGGGAGGCTTCCATCCCATCTGTGTGGATGCTTTGAGTTGTACATGTGCAGAATTTATACCATCAACACGTTAACGACCTGTGTTTGGCCATTAGTTTGGGGGTGGAAAGTGGTGAACTTAGTGAGCTTGGTATCCAACAGTGACCAGGGACTTGACCAAAATGTACTTAGGAACCTGCTATCCCGATATGAGATAATGGACTGTAGGATTCCAAATTGTTAGATGATCTAAAATACATAAACTTTAGTTTAATTATTTAGAATATTTAATTAGATTTTGGAGACATTTTAGAATAGTTACTTGTTGTAAAAGATACGACATCTAGAAAGGTGTTGTTTCTTAGGAACCAATTTAGGAAAATAGTTAGTAGTGTTGTTAGGAGAGAATAAAATATAAATGGACACTTGTTAATAATATAAGTGATCCATAACAAAATTAGGTTAGGGACTTTAGCTTATTTAAAGCTAATTTCTATACTTGCAAGATTTTTGAGCTTTTAAGTGTAACTTCTTGCAAATATTCCATGTAATTTTCTTTTCCTCATTAATAAAATTTGTGTTCCTGACGAAACTTACACTATTATTTTGGTATCAGAGAAGCATTAATGCAACTAATGTGAAGAGGAGATTCCAACTCTCTAGGCTCTTGGAAAACTCCATCAAATTGTTCAGTGGTTGAATGGTATGAAAAATTTTGAATTTTTATTAAGGAAAATAAAATTATTTTATGAATGAGTGACATTTGTTTTTTAAAGAAATTTTTTATCTCCAAAATTGGAGAAGGAATTTAAAATTGTGAATTGATTTTTCATTTCTTGTTGTGATTGAGGAGATTCTGAAGTAAATAATTCTTGGGGTTCCCCAAGAGCCTTTAGTCTCTACCTACAATGCGTTGCACTCCCAATCCTTCCTCTTTCATGTTCTTCCCAATCTTAGCCTATAGTCTGTCCAATATTTGGACTAAGTAACTTCGTACACATTAAATCATCATTGGAGGAACATAAGACCTGTTCCAGCAATGGAAAGCCCAAGATACTGCTCAGTGGACCTCTCTTATGCTTAATAGGCGAATAGTGCAATCTTTAGATGCCGAAATTTGTGAGAATCCATCCCCACTAAGACTCAAAGTTGTAATTGGCCATAGAAAAATGATCCACCTATCAAATCAACATTAACAATCCCATTGCTTCTCCAAGAATATAATTTCAGAACAACAATATATATTCCTCCAGTGTCTAAGCCAAATCCCACAGCTTCCACACTTATCAATATAAAATCTCCTTCATCAACAAATTCATGTCCCATTTAATTTGAACCACCTTTGACAGAGGCAACCAATATATCAAGATCTACGTGCATGTCTTGCGAAATTCTTGATTGTTTCTGAAATAGATGACAACACTTTGTCCATCTGAAGACATGTTTTTTCCTAGTAATCTTCGAGGCGAATGACAACGAGACACTCCTCCTCAAGTACAATGGTTTCATTCACTGGCCATCGGGAGTGAAATTTGGGTAGCAAGTACGCCATTTTTTCTTCACTCGATCTTCTTCTTGGCTTCCCTCTTTGATACGTTAGGGTATGCCCGATTTAATTTTATAGAAAAAAAAAAGTGATGTTTTCATATTTTTTGACCAAGGAATAATGTTGGGAACTTTTTCTTGGGGTTAATTTGAAGAAGAGGCATCGTTGAGGCAAGGAAGAAGTACCTTTCATCTAACTCAACAAAAAATCACGATAGTATAGCCACCGTATAGCCAACATTGTGTGCAGACCAAACCAACATTGTTTCAACCAAATAGACTTGTGTATGGTATTTACTGTGGCATTTTTGCATCAAAATCCATAAAGTTATTTAAATTATTTGAGTGGTTTTATGTAAAATAATTTTTAAAAGTTTAGTTTTTTTTTAATGGAGAGATAAGGAGTGTTGGTGGAGTAATAAGGTAAGTTTTTTCATCAAGGTGTAATTTTTTGGAGAAATAAGTAGTAATTTTTTTTGTAATTTGGTGTAATAAGGTGTGATTGGAATTTGTAATTTGGGGTGATATGGGATTTTGTAATATTTGTGGAGAAATAAGGTGTACTTTTATATATATATTTTATAAGGTGTAATTTTCACTTTAAGGGTGGGTGGGGGGGTTATAGTCATAGAAGTTGATTTTACAATTATTATAAAAACGGAAAATTTTGAAAGTTTTATTGAAAATTAATCTTAGAAAAATTGACTAGAGCCAAGTGCAATTCTCAATCAATTTTCTCGTCTAACGACTATACAAGGGTCAAGGCCAAGCCCCGATAGATCATTTTTTTGTGGGGTGTTGTGTATGGTGTTTTTCTCATCTTATTTTTTGTTGCTTGGCCCATCTTGGTGCATACGTTAAAATCAACAATGTCCAAGCTTGTAAATTTATTTTTTGATTCTGAAAAGCTTGAAGGCTCAAAGACAAACAAGACATGGAAAAGGCTCATAGAAATCACTTTGATTTATAATGAACTTTGGCGAGATGTATGTGATGGTAATGCTAAACCAAATAAATCTACTTATGCAACTTTACTAGCTAAATGGGAGATAAAAAATTACAAAGCATTAGCATTAATCAAATCTGCAGTTAATGACGAAATGTATGTTCACATTGAAAATGATTCTAATGCATGCTCTTCTTTGAGAACATTTAATGATTTCTTTGATACACAACCTGAATATAAGAAAGTTGATCATCAATTGAAGTTGTTCCAACAGTAATTGGCTGAAGTGGAATATGCACTTGAATATATTTCCAGACTTAGTAACATTCAACATGAATTAGTAAACGTTGGTTTTCCAGTAGTGGATGATAGTTTCATGACTACAATTTTGATTACTAGTTTTCCTTCTTCATATATACATTTTTTGGAAACTTTACAAGTACCTAGAAAGCTAGAGAAATTAAAGTTTTATAAATTAAGTGAAATGATAGCTCGACATGACAAAACTTTAGGGAAGAAGAAACATATCAGGGAAGGTATCTTCTACAAAAAGTTGTCACTAGTAAATCTTCAACTGATAGTTATAGAGGTAGAGGAAGAGGGAACGCCAATCAAAATCTAGGAGTACATAGTGGACAAGGTCATGGTAGAAGTCAAGGCAGAGGGAACAACTTCAGTAGAGGCAACATTTATGGAAGAGGCAACTTTAAAGGTAGAGGAAACGATCAAAACATAAGTGATAATCAAGGAAGAGGACAAAGTCAAGGCAGAGGAAAAAATCAAAGCAAAGGAAAAGGAAGAGGCATAGGACAGAGTCCGAGAAAAGGTGTAGATTTCAGTCAAATTTCTTGTAGAAGGTGTAAAAGAGTTGGTCATTACATTGAATATTCTCAAACTTCTAGTGAAAAAATTCCAAAGTTTCACCAACACATGGCAGAATTTTCTAATGATCAGGAATATGATAACTTAGAATATGTCTTTACTACAAATTAAAGTTCATATTCAACAACATTACATGTCTCCACATATCCTAAAAGTGGTTATGAGGATGCTTGGATCATAGATACAAGGGAAACACAACACATGACTTTTCGACGTGAATTCTTTTGGAATTTTCAACAATGCCATATCAATTCAATATTTCTTGTAGTAAAAGTTCCTCTTCCTGTCATTGGAGAAAAATTAATTTCAAATGTTTGGTATGTACCAAATTTCAAGAAGAGTTTGTTGCCTTTAGTCACAATTCGATAAGCAGGACATCAAGTTGTTATGGATGATTTAGTAAAAATCAACTCAATCAAATAGAATATAAAAACATTCATGACATGATATAAATATGGAAAATTTTTAAGGATGAAACAAACATTTATTCCACAAAATTTTGACTTTGCAAGAGCAACAAGTATAGATATTTCACCACTAAGGTTGTGGCATGTTAGATATGGACATTTAAACTTTGATAGTGTTTCTAAATTTCAAAAGTAGGGAATGGTTAAATGAATTCCAACTTTTAAGAAAGAAAATGAAAATTTTTAATTTTGCATTTATGGGAAACAAAGTCGAGAGACTTTTCCAAAAATTTCATGGCATGCAAAGAGGTATTTTTAATTGGTTCACAGTGACATTTTTGGACCTCTACAAACTTCTCTATGAGGTTTTAGACACTTTTTACTCTTCATTTATGACTTTCATATAAAGTCTTGGGTTTATTTTTGAAGAAAAAGTCAAAATAATTTGAAAAGTTTAAGACTTTTCGCCACCTTGTTGAAAATGAAGTTAAAGAGAAAAATGGCACTCTCAAGACAGATAATGGAGAGGAATTCATTTTCAAGGAATTCCAAACATATTGCGGGGACAATGGTATTAAAAGAAAATTTTCAAATGTTTATAATCCATAGAAAAATGGAGTAGCGAAGAGAATGAATCACACCTTCTTAGGAATGGCAAGATCCATGCTAACTTTCAAAATTTTAAGTCCTATATATTGGGCAGAAGAAATATATACAATAGTCTACTTAAGAAACATGTCTCCTACTACTTCTTTGGATGGACTTACACCAGATGAAGCATGTTTTTGTTAAAAAAATTGAGTCAGGTATCTTATAGCTTTTGGTTTAGTGTGTTAATCCTTAGTTCCAAAAGAAAAACGGACTAGACTAGATTCACAAAGTTTGAAGTGTACAATGATTGGGTGGTCTGATGAAAAGAAGGGATATCATATTATGTCAAATAGAAATTTTATTGGCAGCAGGGATGTGATTTTTGATGAAATAGAAAGAAATAGTGCTACAGAGATCAAAAATATTCTGCAGAAGTTGGAAACTAAGGGTGAAAAAAAGCAAAGAAAAATGCATAATAAACCAAGTACACAACTTTGGTATGATTTTGATTTTCCTTCATTTTAAAATGGTTCATCCAACCTATCAAATTCAACTACACCATCTAGATCTTCTGGCAGCTCATCTGAATCTCATACCAGCAACAATTCATCTGACAGTGACTCTTCACCCCCTGAATATTCAGTTTATCAAAAAACCTTTGTATATCAATAAAATTTACAATGATGGTCATTATTTAAATCTGAAAACAAGTCAACATCAACTAAAAAAATGGGTCGTTCAACTTTTGAAACATGTCAGGCCAGATGAGCAAAACAAAATAGGAACATGGGGTTCACACAAAATTGAAGAAAATTTTTCCTTGATAATAAATAATTTTGCTGAGCCCTACATATAGAAATAGGCATTAAAACATAAAGAATGGAAAAAGGAAATGATTTAAGAAAACTAGGTAGTAATGGAAAAAATACTTGGAAAGTTATTAATTGTCCTCAAAATGTGAAACTCGTCAGATGAAAATGGGTTTAAATAATTAAGTATAAGCCAAATGGATACATGGACAAGAAAAAATATATTCTTGTTGCTAAGGATTTTTCACAGCAGGAAGGCATCAAATATGAGGAAAAATTCTTCCCTACAACAAAATGGAACACCAACTGATTACCACTTGCATTAGCAACTCAAAAGGGATGGAAATTTCATCAAATTGATATTAACAGTGAAATTTACAAGAAGAAGTATTTATGACACAACCTCTAGGTTTTGAGATTGAAGGGCACGAACATAAATTCTACAAATTGATCAATGCTTTATATGGATTTAAACAAGCTACACGAGCTTAGTATGCCAAAATGGATGAGTACCTTCACAAAGTTGGCTTTAAGCGAAGTGACTCTGATGATACTTTATATGTACTTTAGAAAGGAAAAAATATATGGATTCTTGTTATGTATGTGGATGATTTGATCATTACTGGAAACAATAATGATCATATTTTACAGGTAAAGGAGTTGCAGGCTAGTTTTAAACTAATTGATTTGGGGTTACTTCACTAGTATCTTGGAGTTGAAGTATTACAACATCCAAACAATATTTTCATTTGTCAAAGTAAGTATTCTTATAAACGTCTTTAGATATTTCGAATGCAATATTGCAAGCTCATTCTCACCCCCATGGAACAAAAATTGAAATGGAAATGGTGAACAATACTACTTATAGACAACTGATTGACAATTTCATCTATTTGACAACCACTCATCTAGATTTATCTTATGCGGTCAGTATTATTTCATTTTTCATGCATGAACCAAGGGATAGCCACTAGAATGTAGAAAAAGGGTCCTTAGATATATCCAAGGGGTGAAATATATTTTTCTTCTTTACAAAAATACTAAGAACTTTGTACTTGGTGGATATTAAAATGCAGATTTTGCTGGAAGTATTGATGATCGGGTATCAACCTCAGGTTATTTTATGAACATGGGGTCAGCTGCAGTTTCTTGGAGCTTCAAGAGGCAAGATACAGTGGCCACTTCTTCAGCAGAAGCCGAAACATATCAGCATGGGAAGAAACATGTGAAATTTTTGTGTTGCACAGAGTTTTGCAGGACTTGGGCATTCCTCTAGCAGAAGCGGCATATTTATTCATCGACAACCAGTCAGCCATGAAGCTTTTCAAAAATCTAGTTTTTTATTCCAAAAAAAAGAATGAGGATAAAAAGTATCATTACATTATAACACTCATTGCAAAGGATGTCATAAAGCTGATATATTATCCTTCAGAAGATCAGATCTCCAATATTTTCATAAAACCACTAGGGAAGATCACATTTACTAAGTTCATGGTTGAACTTGGTGTCTGTTGTAATGTATAATTGGATCAAAGGGGGGAATTTTAGATGATCCAAAATACATAAAGTTTAATTTAATTATTTATAATCTAATATTCAATTATTTAGAATATTTAATTAGATTTTGGAGATATTTTAGAATATTTAATTGTTGTAAAAGATATGGCATCTAGAAATTTGTCGTTTCTTAGGGACCAATTTAGAAAAATAGTTAGTAGTGTTGTTAGGAGATCATTAAATGTAAATATACACTTGTTAATAAAATAAGTGATCCATAAAAAAATTAGGTTATGACATTAGCTTATTTAAATCTAATTTCTATGCTTACAAGAGTGTTGAGTTTTTGTGTGTAAACTCTTGCAAATATTCTATGTAATTTTATTTTCCTAATTATAAAATTTGTGTGTCTGAGGACACTTTTTCTATTAGAAAGTGTAGCCACACTCATTCAAAGAAGAGCTTAGTAGTGGTTTCTATTCTGATACTCTTTTTTCAAGTCGTGAGAATGGCCATATTAAGGATTTTGTCGACGACCACGAAAACATAGTCATTTCCATGCTTAGTAGAAGGAAGGCCCGACATGTAATCCATGGATATGGATTCCCAAGGTTGAATAAGAGTATGAATATGAGTATATAGACCTTGCTTCTTGATGGTCTATTTTGCAATGGCATAGGAAGTCTAGGATCTAATGTACTTCCCAACATCATGTTGAAGGTTCGGCCAATAAAAATACTTCTACAACAATGCCATTGTTTTCTCTACCTCAAAATGTCTAATGATACGATTGTAATTTTCCTCCAAAATAATCTTGGCACGCTCGCTTGAAGGAACACATAGGTGTCCCAAGTGGCATAACGGTGCATCCTAGAGATGATAATTTGGAACTTGCTTGGCTTCAGAGAGCGTCTGATATATTTTTTCGAATTCTGAATTTCTCTTGAAAAGGGTCACCCACCCCGAATTCTTGTTCCTACAAGAGTAGAGCACAGTGGTCAACGCCATGACCGACGGTCGCTTGAGTTAGTTTGCAACATTATTACACTAGTACAAAATTGCTAATTAGTTACTAGAAAAATGACTAAAATTTTCATATAAACGACCATTTTTCATTCGGTGACCAATAGTACCTAATTTACAATATATTATAACGTGACCAGCTTTTAGTCATTTTTATCTTAGTCATTAAATGGTTGTCTCAATTTTTTTGTTTTGTAGTATATTTATTCATACATTTGGTCACTAATTTAGTCATTAATTACCACAATTAATGACCAAAAATACAAAAAAAAAAATATTACTATATGATCACCTGAAAAAACCAATTAGTGACCAAAGAAATATGACCAAAATGCTAGTTGTTTTATAAGATACTATAAATTAGCTACTAATAGTCATATATATGCAAATTTTAGTCATCATTTGAAACCAATTAATCACCAAATAAGTATGAATAAATTTCAATCATGTTATAAGATACTCTAAATTAGCTATTAATAGTCGTATATATGAAAAATTTAGTCGTTATTTGTAATAAAAAAATTATCATTTGTAATAGTCATTTTTTTTTGTAGTTTGATATTCATTATAAAAAATGACCAATTTAGTAGTTTATATTCATTTCATTTACTTTATTTAATAATCATTATAAATGACTAATTTAGTCATATATTAATTTTGTCTGTGTTCACCATTAATCAATATAAACTACTAATGTAGTAGTTTTAGATTAATTTTATGTGTTCATTATTTATCAACATAAATTAATTAGTATGATTTTGCAATTAAATTAAAAATAAATGACATACAATGGGCATGTTATTGTAATATGAACAGAAAAAAATTACATATGTTAATTACAATACTAAATAATATCAAGTGAAACTATAAGTAATTTTAACGACATAAAATATATTATATAAAATATCAAGTATTACAATATGAGTTTCCAAATTAATATTGGTTGGACTACAATTTACACATGAAATATTGTTTCGTCACTTCAAAACATTATCATTGTTTTTTCAAGGCATTGCAAGTGAGTTCACCAACTCTAAATATTTTACCATCAGCTTGTACGTGTGTGTCTCATGCGGAATATTGGCTTTAAGGATATCACTAGAACATTTCTCTTCTCTTTCTCTTTCTGCATTTTTCTCTCCATTGTTATTATTCTCCTCTTTCTTCAATTTTTGGTTCTTACCAACAATATTGATTTCCTCTTCTGAAAATGAAAGAAGACACAATACAAATAATAAGGCATGAAAGGTGATGAACACTGGAATATTATAAACTAAAGTAAACTATAAAAGATGTATACAACATATACCTCAACATCAATAATGTTTACCATTTTTCTTCAAAAAATCAAGAAAATCGAACAAATTTTCTTCACTAGAGCGATAGTGGACACCATATGGCTAGATGACTTGTATAAACAAAGCAAATAAAATGTCACCATAGAAAAGAACACCTTAGAAACTTATCTTTCAATCGTCAGGAAAAACTTAGGCACAATCATGATAACTAAATTACATGCTAAAAAGCTCAGGTTGTAGATAACTTCTAAAAACAAATGGAAATAAAAAACAACATGTAATAAATAATGTATGACAATTGACTAGAAAATTACATCACAAAAGGAAAAAATTATCCTATGTTTACGCATATATGTGGGTGGGTAGCATAAGATAAGATAATTATGTTATTGTCGAATAAATGAAGACATAACTAGGTCAATGGGACTATTGAGTACAATTATTTCAATACGAAGGAGGTGTACCAAAAATTCTTCTATATAAAGAACAAGAAGTAATGTATAAACATGAAATATATAAGCGAAAACGGGAGAAAAATCTCATATTGAAGCACAGGAAGCCACGACAATAGGGATATGTGTACATGGAAAGGATCTAGGGACTAGTCCATGATAAACTAGATATACCTCTCCAAACATTAGAGATCGAATGAAATAAAATCAAGATAAGATGATGCCCTGAAGAAGAACAAAGGAAAGATTTGAAGCCTCTTCTACATTGTTTCCTAGCCACTATTACTTTCTACTGATGTCTAGGTGATATTATATTCTTGATGGTAAGGGATCTGGTCTCGTGACATCTTTGAGGTTTCTGGGGAGGGGGGTGGTCCCTATAGTCTGCATTGATCTGGTGCTAGAAGAAATGATGTCATCAACCTATCTATTAGTGCCCCTAGAAGATGGGAGCACTATAAATATGGGTAATCCACTGAACATGATATGGATTAGGAGGAGAGTGGAGAGTGTGCATAAAAATTTTTAGGGCCTCTAGATAATTTCCATAAAGGAATAATAAAATCTTGCAAAAAGAAAAAAGTTGGAAAATAATTATTAAATATAGAAATACATTAATTCCCATATCAACTGATGTTGATAACCTTAAATCTAGATTCAACCATAGATTCACAACATAAAATAATAATACAGAGCACAGAGGGATAGATCAGTTGGTTCAACATTTGTTACTAAGGATTAATGTAAAAGGATATCGTGGGACCCATTCCATCTGTGCCCTGCAAGGTTAGTAGCCGCCATTTCAACCGAAAGTTAATATCGCCTTCTGCCATGGAATCTGGAGTGGAGGGAATCTGAGGGGCATTGAAAACATACTACCTTCCTCAATCTATAAGTGAGTGGAATTATTCCTCCAAAAATAATATGATTGTAGAAGTGACCTGACCTGGTTATTCCAGATTAAAAAAACTGAATAAACTAGAGATGCAACAAATAGAAATTTTGAAGGGCATTGTTTATCAAAATAAAATGGAGATACAAGAATTAAAAGGTGAGAGAAAAAAAATCTGAGAAATTGAAACAAGGTCAAAAATCCTTGCTTTGTTTATATAAGCCATAAATAGAACTTCAAAAAACTATTAAAAAAAAATAATAGCTAAATACTTTTGGTGAGGATTTGCAGGGATTTCCTGAGCTCATAAGAAAAATTCTCTAAATTATTAAAAGGCAAGAATCTAAACCATGCAATTTTAGGCAAATTAGGGCAATCCTCAAGCTGACTTAGATGAGTACAAGGAATTAAAGCCAAAAGATACACACTAAATTTTCTCTTGTAAAGAATTAGCATCGACATGACCCTAATCAACACCAATATCAATGTAGGTATCAACCTAGAAGAAAATGACTAAAGTACCAACAATAAATATTTCATGTGTCTTATTTATTGCATCTTTCATTTTTTGCTAGCTTTTCAGCATATGGTAGTGCTATGGACACTCCCATAATCTATAGACAACTAGTTGTATTCTCTAGTACCGTTGAACTATTTCTTAGTCCTATATTGGAAATTAATAGGATTATTTTATCTTATTTCTCATTGTTATGAAATTGGTTCGAGTCATTTAGTTTTATAATATATTTTTTTGTCAAAGAGTTAGACTAAATTTGTTTCAATGTGGTTTGTAACATGTTATTTATCTTTATTCCTCAAACAAGAAATAATGGAGTATAAGGAACAAAATTGGAAGATTTAGACATTGTCACATAAGCTTGATCTCAAAATTGATCAAAGTAAACAAACATAGGTTATGAATAAAGGTTTATTGTTAGAAAATTGAAGGCACATCCTACCATTTCTGTTGTATAAAATCATAAGTTGATAATCACCCAATGAGTGTCAATTTTTACCCATTATTCTATTTAACCTTGGGTTCACTGGGCTTATTTATCTTGTACATCTCCATTCAAAAAATTGGGATACAATTTATTTTGATATGTTAATGTATCCTCCTCTGAGAATATCGCATTGTCTTTTTCACGCATGGTTATTCAACGGTTAAACTAAAAAGACAGATAGAAACTAGAGACTAGGTGGAAAAAAAGAACAAAGAAGTCTACATAGAACATATTTGAAACCAAAATTGAGCAGAGAAAGTTAGCATTAAACACATCACATTAAATATTCTAAAAAAATCCAACATGCCACTCCACTGATAAACAACTCAGAAAGGAGGATCACCATAGCAATTTAATGTTCAAGGAATGTTCATAATTAGCTTTCAAGTTTCAGAAGAAGATATAAATTTTCAAAAATGAGGGAAATAATTTCATACAAGCATATAAACACCTCCAATATTGAGCACCCTAGCAGGAGATACAAATTAGAGTCTTGGACATTAAGAGAAACAATATTTAGACATATTGCAGGTAATAACATTGACCATGTTCTCTAAATGGTCGACTAGTAACATTAATTGGGTGCTTTAGTGCTTTGTTTCTTAGTTGAATAATTGGAAATACTAGCTGCATATGGATTACAGAATCAAAGGGCTAAAGAATCTAGACAACTTGGAAGATATGAAACCGATATCAATAGCCAAAATATGAAAAAAATAGTAAAACAAACACACACACACACACATGCTCACTGATTTCCTTCCAGAAACATATGTATCTACTAAATTAATTTATATGGGTTCAATGAGAAGTATGTAAAAGTGCACACATGACATATATATTATTAAATAAATTTTGTATTGTAGTCCAAGAAACAAAATAACATGGAAAATATGTGTACCCCATTTATAAAAAATTAATGTGCATGGGCCGATGCCCATAATATACCAAAATCCATGATTGTAAGGAGAAAAATAATCATATTGAGTTGGTGTAGATCGGGGCTCCAACATAATTCTATGCTTATTTGATAGTGATCTTCTCACCATGGACTAGGATATATGCACCAACGAGTCTTCTAGTTGTTTTCCTCACTCATAGTTGGCATAATGACCTCGGGTGCATTCATAATATATTTACAAGAAAGCTATATGCATCTACCTCAGAAACTAGTAGAGAAATAATTTGAAAAAAACATAGAAACATAGACGCACATGTCCATTATATTCCTTAACCAGCCCATCATGTTCCCTAACCAAGGGACCATTTAATAATCCCATTAATACAAATTCATTTATCAACATGTAAAGAACATATTCATCACTACAACCTTATAGGAATTCTTCTGAGAATGGATGGGAAGGATGACCTCATACATGTAGAGAAACCAGTTAATGTTATTATCTAGTGGGCCTTCTTTAACAAGGCCAACTTACTGTAATATACTAGTGGACCTTCTTTAACAAGGTCAACTTACATTTATTTATTTCACACTTTACTACCCTATGGGACTAATTCATTAACTAACAATCTATTCTCTTAGCAAGGGGAGTTAGGTGGGACCCCACCATGACCTCCTACTTACAAAGCAGTGTTGTCCCCAAAGCTAGAAAAGAAAAAATTGGTGGAAAATCTCTATTCGTTACCATGTAGCATATCTGGGTTGTGTATCCTTCCATTAGGTCAAGAATTCCAAGATAGTGACATTGGAAAAGAAAAAACTTGTGTTTGTCCAAAAAGGCCTTGAGCTACAACAAATGGAACGATTCTCATCCAGTTCGAGAAGGCTAGATTTAACTCTGCAATTATTCAAGAAAGACACATTAAAAACTCGATGGAACTCAAAATGACTACAAAAATCCAATTTGTAAGCCACGGATCCAATACATTTGATATCTTCTTATAAATTTTGATATGTAGGAACACCTTATCCCCTTCTTCAAAGTGGAATTCAAAGGCATGTTAATCAAAATTTTGTTTCATTTTTTCTTGGGCCAACAAAAAATTATCCTTGAGGGTACAATGAATTTTAAGCTGATCTACCAAGGTGTTTTCCACCTCCTAAAGCTTAGGGAAGCATGGTAAGTAGGAGATCATTGATGGGGAATTTTTTCCATAGACTACCTCAATGGGGGTCATTTGAGTATCACAATGATAGGTGGAATTGTACCACCATTCATTCAAGGATAACAATGGTATAGGGTAATATGGTTGGGTAGTGGTTATTGGGTATCCCTCACCGGGGATTTACAGTGCCGAGGCGGTATGAGATTAGGCATGGAAGTTCGAGGTGCATACATGTTTATACTAATATATATAATTAATAGCGAGATGGAAAATATTACCTCTTTTTGGACGGCGGATCTGGAGAACACCAAGCGGCGCGGTAGAGGTCCTTATTCATCGGCTCCGAAGGAGTGGGTTAACACTAATCAAAGCACCTGTGTAATATCTACAACAGTATAGCTTTCTATCAATTAAAATAGCATATAAGAAACATAAAACAATGCAAATATAATCCATTCATATCATGCTACATAGACGATTGAACAACAATTGAGACACAGATGCATTGAATGGAAAAAACAAATACAATTCTATTGATTTATGAAAAGGAGGATTACAACCGTCAATTGCACCAAGCCCTCCTCAATATTCCAATTCCTCTCTCTCTTGCTCTATCTCCGAGTGTGATGATGCTCAAGGCAGAAAGCTCTCAATGAACTTCATCGATCTTCAAGCCTCACACTACAACAAAGAAATTCTTCTCCACATATAATCAAACCATTAGGGGAATTTTGAGGTATAAAATGGGCCTCCTAAGGAAATTATAAAATAATAGTGGAAAAAATCATATAAGATTTGATGACATCATCAAATTTTAGAGGGAAAAATGAAAAAACTATTTTTTCAATTCATATTTTCAACTTATCTCCCAAAATTTTTACTCAAATTTCGAGCGGGAATACTCGTTGGATGCTGAATTTAATTCCCCATCCAAGGAGTACCCATGTTGCATACTTTCGATGGGTCCTACTACACGAAAAATGAGAAATACATAAAAAAACGTGATTACAATCACGTTTTTATGTATTTCTCATTTTTCGTGTAGTAGAGTTCATCGAAAGTATGCAACATGGGTACTCCTTGGATGAGGAATTAAATTTCACATCCAACGAGTACTCCCACTCGAAATTTGAGTAAAAATTTTGGGAGATAAGTTGAAAATACGAGTTGAAAAAGTAGTTTTATTATTTTATTATTTTTTAATATTTTTACCCTTTTATTTAAAAAATGGTAAATCATCCCCCATGGTTGAAATCATCATCTTGAATCGTATTGGTTGTTATAAAGTTTATTTTTGTTGTACATTTTTCTTAGGAGGCCCATTTTAGACCTCAAAATTCCCCTAATGCCTTCAACCTTAGACCAAGAGCCCACAACTCCAATTTATAGGAGATGGAGAGGACAAACCTTGCCAACTCTTTCAACTTGTTCAAATCAGGAAAGATCTAGATGTGTCCTTACCTTTCCTTGATTTTTCCTCCCATAGGAGTTCAGTTGTGTTTGTAAATGCCTAATAAAAGGTTTGTGCCATTTAGTTTCTATTTTGAACTGATTCCTTTTTTAGAAAAAACTGGAAATGTCAGTCAGTTTTCTACAATATATTTCCCTTTTCACATTCAAACATGGATAACGCTGCCCCTTGGGCAAGAAAAAGCATTACCCTAGGCATTAACGCTCCCTTTGCATGGCTCAAGTTCATTATAACTCTGCCTAGTTTTTTCTGGGGTGCATTACCTTGGAAAAAATGGGTCTTGTATAGGTCATTTTCTTCCTTCCATGTTACCTTCTCCTCTAAGCTCATGAGGAGGTCATTTTTCCAGTAACAGATGCCCACTAAAGTGTGAGGTCAGAGACAAAGACGATGGCTGAAATACTTTATAACAAGTGTAGTAGAATGAGAGGAATTGGAGGACTGAGGAAAACCTGAAACGACAAAATATGTCAGAAAATATAGTATCTGTCCTGAGTCGGGCATTCCCATGCTCAGTAGCTAATAAAAATGATTTCTCTAGAGCAGAGATATGAATAGTGTCTCCACCAATAAGCATAATGTGGAAGCGTCTGTCATAACAGGATCAAACTGATAAGTTGTCTCCAAAAATAATATCGCAACTTGGGAGAGGAAAACACAGTTGTAATGGTGTAAGCCTCAACCCAAGGTCTTGGTCTCTGCTTCACTAAACTGCATATTTCCCCACATGAATAAATGAGTTGTAGTCAAACATGCAGGAAATCATATGTTTACCAGTAAATAACAAAAACTGTTAACACTGGAGGGCGGCCACAAATAATGATGAAGGTCCCCAAAATGCACAGTACAATCTAGTGAGTGTGACTAAAAGGAGTTGATGTCGAACACTCGTAGAATCATTCGATTGGGAGCTAATGATGAGAACCCCCAACCAAACACAAGGTGACCTGCCACTGATGTATGCAAGTACCCAAGTATTGATGTGTTTCTAGATCATCTTCGTATATAAGATGTTGAAGTCGATAGGAAGAGATCTATCAAAAGGTAGGGACTGAGGCGTCCTACATCAGTCAACATGAAACAAGAAAAATGATTTTTTTTAAGGAAATAATCAATAGAAAATGGGAATAACTGATGACAAATAAGTTTTGGTATATGATGGCTTCGTTGATACAAGGAGCAGTAGATAGCGGGATCCTCTTGAACAATAGAAGGCACTCTAACAGGGTACCATGCAGCTTAGTCTTAATGAACACCAAAGAGTATCAGGATTCACCGATGCAGGAACATTGGCATATGAAACCTAAACT
Organism: Pinus albicaulis; assembly: GCA_034641835.2. Taxonomy (NCBI): domain Eukaryota; kingdom Viridiplantae; phylum Streptophyta; class Pinopsida; order Pinales; family Pinaceae; genus Pinus; species Pinus albicaulis. Next base: position 972,142,522 of record CM076574.1, read on the forward strand.
CATAGATGGTAGGGTTTAGCTAAATGCGAGAGAGTTTTCTGGGAAGTGCCATGTTCAAGATTTTTTGCTGCCAAATCGACCTTTAAAATGTAATAGAATAAGTATCCACTTTGTCCAAATTTTTTCCCTGTCTGATTAAGTTTAACGAGTCCAGACGAGTAAACTCGGTGATTTTTTAATATTTAGAGAGTGAAAAACATCGTAAAAGACAACTCCAGGGGGTACCTTTGTCATGTTTGATAACTGGGCACGACGAAGGGAGAATAGTAAGCCCGAAACAGTTCATTTTCCATGAGTTAGTCCATTGAATCCGAAAAAGTGAGAAACCTATATTCAATCGACATCTGCCCCATTTTGTTATGAGTACAAGGAGATGAATTAAACTCAATGTTCTTTGTGAAATTTTAACAAGTCTAACGAAGAAAAGCTCGATGCTCTTCGTGAATTTTTAAAGAGTCCCATGGAGAAAAACTCAGTTACTTTTTCTGTTTAATGAGCTTTGAAAAATATGGAAAACAATTGTTCATATTTCTTCGTAGTAGTAGTTTAACGAGCCTAACAAAGTCAACTCGGGGTTTTTTCAGTTTTATGAGATAGAAAAAGTCCCTAAAACAAAATCTCGTTGCTTCTTCATGTAATTTTAACGAGCCCGAAGAAGAGGACTCGAGGTTTTTCAGATTAACGAGCGAGAAAAATACAATGAAAAGAATGCTCTAGGGTTTTTTCAGTTTTACGAGCTAGAAAAAGTCCCTAAAAAGAAGGATCGTTGCTTCTTCGCGTAAGTTTAATGAGCGCAAAGAAGGGAACTCAAGGTTTATCAGATTAACAAGCGAGAAAAATACTATAAAATGCTCGGAATTTCTTGATATATTTCTCGTCAATAGAAGGATCTATGTCAGAAATTTTCTTGTAAGACCAAGTAAATACATCGCGGAATTCCTTAAAAAGGGATGTGAAGTGTGCAATTTCCTCTGAATTTCAATCGGCTCCAATCTGAATGTTTTCCACGATACCCGTTTTGACCGAGATATATATGAGCATAGTCTTGGAAATATTTCCCATGTTCCCTTCTGAATCAATAGTTTGAAAAATTGTGTAAGCAAAGGGAATGATCTCAGGTGGGTCAAAAGATGGGATTTGAGTAGTGATCGTGTCTGAATCGAACATCGAAGTGCGATGATAAAACTCTCCCAAGGTCATTCTTCTAGAGACATGACCTCTCGAATAGCTTCGTCTGTAGGCAGGACTTCATTGAGGAGATCTTTAGAAAGAACCATGATGGGCGGGAGGTTGGCACCATTGGTCGAAACCAAAGTAGTGGAGGGTTCAGACGCTATTTGGATGGCTTGATAAGACAACTCTGTCGGTGATAGTAGCATATGATCTCTATAGGAATCAATGTCTGAAGGTGCCAGTAGTATCCATGGATCGATAGAGCCATCCGAAATGTTGGATATCATTGCAATCATATGTGAAACCTCAGGCGGCAGGAGAGGAAAACAACCCATCAGGGAAGATGCCTTCAGAAGACCGGTCTCGATGCTGACGTATGAGTCAGAAACGCCTCCTACTAGGGGTATAGTGCTACTTGGTAATGTGGAATAATCAGGGGTGAAAAAGGATAATTGATCCATTATGACTATTTTCCCATCTAATGGAAAGAGGATGAGTTAGAAGACTGAAGAGACAATGGCAGTCATTGTGTAAGACCAACTGCGACCCAACAACAGATTATAGTTGAGATGACGATCTACAACTTCTATGTCCCCTGTTATCGTTTTCCTACTAAGTGAAATGGGAAAGCTAGCAAGGTAGCCTTTTGGGAGGAAAGTGTGGCCATCGAAAGCTTTAAGGGAATTTGATGGCGGAGACAAAGTAGGATAACCCAAAGCGAGCCAACAAGAAGTTTACATAACGCAGGTCGAAGGACCTTTGTCTATGATAGTGTGATGGATTGGTCTCCCTTTCGACACAACTTGCACCTAGAATGCAAGTTGGTGTTAGAGGCAAGGCTTAGATTTCTCCATGTCAAATATGGCTAGAGTAGAATCCTGGGGGCGATTCCACCAATGAACAAAAGTTGAGCTTTCCTTTGCGCTGGGCAGGTTTGAAATACTTCGAGTGCAGACATGGCTGACGGTGCTTGCACCAAATCTTCTACAATATTGTATTTTTGGGTAGCACGTGCAGAGGTATTATGAGTCGTGCGTCGAAGTGTCCCTTTGGGTGGACGAATCATAGGGTCATCAGTAGGCATTTTGATATGAAAATCATTGGGCGGCAGTGGACTCGAACTGGTACCAGGTTCCTAAGCATCAATGATAGAATTTCCATAGATTTTGGCTCATGTTTGGAGTTCAAAAATTTCAACGCAATAAATGGTGGATGATCCTTCACTGGAAGGATGTGTACCACCGTTGCCGCTTTGCGGGGGTTGTGATGGATTTGCAACCATGTGCTGTTGTTGCTGCTGTGGATTAGGGAAGTGATTATGAAGAATGGAAGGTTTCCTCCCAGAGTCCTTGTTTGTGATAAAATCTGTGCATTCCTGCAGCCGAGGACATTTGTATGTCAAGTGGTCATCCGAACAGAGTCTGTAAGGAAATTTCATGGGTTTCTCCTTTCCTTTTTCACTCTTAGCTGCATTTTTCTGATTGGGATTATTCTGACTATCCGACTACTCCTCAGAAGAAGATGTCTTTTTCTTGCCACTAGGTTTTTGTTAAAATTTCACAGAATTTACCTCAACGATAGGAAGAGTAGTCAATTAGTTAGGGGCAGTGGCAGCCGAGGGTGGCTGGGAGGTTTTCCCACTAAGCTATTTTATGGCTACGCCGCAGATCGTACCAACGAGGCCGTCAGCGTGCGCTTCAGGTTTCAAAGTAGCAGGAGAATCCAAATTGCCAGGGGAATGGGGGAGTAAATCATATAGCATGCCAGATTGCGAATAGATTAGATCTAAATGCTGTGCATGACGAATGGATTGATCTTCTGTGACCGCACCAGACAAACAAACGTCCTTAGCTGGGGGGGTAAGAGTGACTTACAAAACCATTTGGATAAGAGATGATCTGGGATTGGCACTTTGATAAGCCTCTGCCTACGTTTCCATTCATGAATATGATTGGAGATGTCGGTGGCGGTGTCTTGGTGTAGCGAGGTTACGAGTTTCATGCCTGTTTCGTATCTAATAGGTAATTGGAAGTTCTTAAGAAATTCTGTAGCTAAGGCGCTAAAACTTTTGATGGCCCCACGTGGTAACTCAATGTACCATTAGGCAGCATTGATTGTGAGAGTGCGGGGGAAAAGTCGAAGCTGGATACTATCATCCACCATGGAGTTCGAAACAGACCATAGATGAAAGGTGGTGACGTGCATGGCCAGATCATCCCCTTATTTCCCGTCGAATTTAGGGATGTCAGACAGAATCTTGTGTGGTACTGGCGGCCAAAGTGGGTTATGGTTGATGGGATCATTGGTTAGTTTGTAGATGTCGGGGATGTCTAGAGCTGCAAAAAATGGAAATTTCCTATTTTCCCCTGGATCTAGCCAAGGAAGTTTTGGCTGACTGTTCAAATCGTAGGGTTCGCCCATCAATGCATTACCAATGGGATAAGCAGGACTTTGTTGATAAAATTTCCCTGTGGGTGGGGGTGTAGGGGTGTATGGTTGCTATCCATAGAGTATGTTGTACTAAGGGGCGAACTATTGGTTGCCCCTAGTGTAAAAGTTACCCCCTTGCCCAAACTGATTTTTGGGGTTGGTTTGCCCACATGGACATGATAGAGTTAGCCAAAGGCATACTGCTATTCGCATAGTTAAGAAACGACATAGACCCTACACCGGAAGTTTCACCACTCAAAGGAACAACATTAACAATAGGCTGTCTTATTTTTCCCAATGACTGCAGGGGTACCGAAGTGCCCCCCGTCATATATGTTTTGGTGACACTACCCCTTGGCATGGTGGCCAAGGGGTTTGAACTCAACAAAGGGTTCCAACCGAAAGGGTTGCTAAAAGGAACCCAAATAGCCCTGCTAGCGGGAGTGGAAACTATGGATCTCGGTGCAGTCACAATAGGAGCAGATATCGAAGGGTTCAGAGGTCCACTGATAGTTGTGGTGACAGGATTGTTGGGACCGGGTATAGCTTAGCAACTATGGTTTCCGATCATTACCATCGACATCGACCCCATGGGTGTCGGTTGTGAAATGGATGTTGGTGCATCCGAAGACATATCTTGTCCTGGTGTAACCTGGACTAACACAGGCCCTGACGGGTCAATGAGAGGAGGAGTGCAAGGAGGTACGACTCCTTCCATAACAGGATCCTCCGGAAACTCCATATGATACGGCGTTATTGAAAATCAAGGGTTGTCACTAGAGACAACTCTTCCAAAGAAGGCACGGGCTCATCGAGACTCGACTCCTCCTCCGATGTTAATGGAGGGAGACCTCGTTGTCATCGAGACAGACGGTGAGGGTCGAAGGACGCCACCGTGACTTGTTTATTTTTAGCAAATTTTAATTATTGGTGATGTATTATAAAGTATCAGTGATAGTAACCACACACCTAAAAAATAAAAAAAAATAAAAAAGGACTTTTTAAAATCAATCAACAAGCAACCAGAATAGGGTGGCCCCATTTGAGTACTATCATTTTCTGGAGATGAAACCCAGTATAAAAATAGCATACAGAGAGGTTTGGTCATAAAAACATTTATGGTTACTCTAGAGCTTTTCCCGAACCTCAGATAATAGATGTAGGCACTCTCATGAAGACAAGTACCCTCCCAAAGACTAAAGACAGAGTAGGTTCATATAATTAGGTACCAGGACAAACCGTCCCAGTCACCTCGTGTAAGTCCCTAAAAATTTTGGCAACTAAAGATACCTCAAATCACAGACATCATCAGGGGGGTCATGGTCGTAGACAACACGCTATATGGGCAGAACACCTACATCCCTAATCTAGTTTCAACATCATCGAAGGGAACCCCAATATATATCATGCCCACTGAATGCACTCAAAGGTGGGCTACCTTCTCATGCACCCCGGTGTTGTCTCGTGCTTAACTCTGGTGGTAGTGGAGTGGTCCCGATAATATGAGTGCAGTAGGATTTCACTTTTTAATGACTCTTTTCAAGTTTTGAGATCTTGGGTGATTTTCTCACTTCTCCTACCCCAAGATCCTAGCCTGAAATACTATTGGTATGAGCTCAGAAAAATTTATATGATTAATTTTATTATCGTTTGATTCTTAGTGTACTTGATTATTAGTCTTGCGAAGGGGGAGTGAACATATGAAATGTGATGACTCTGACTCAAAAAACCATGCCGAAACATGCTCTAAATATTCAATTCAATGAAGAGTTTATTCTACAAGGAGAGATTATTTCCACATCCATGTACCAATATTCAAATAACACAGTTCAACTTTAAATATTCATACATCTATCTATCTTCTCTTAACAGCTTTTTAACCAATCTTTTTTAGAATTAATTCAGCTAAGTTCAGAAAACTAAAAATAGAATTCTTCTTCAAAAAGTAGATGCTACTAACATTAAATTTTTTAAACAAGAACTTAAGACAAAAATACTAACTGGTAATCAAGCTCAAGGGTCCTGTTGTACAAGTCAGCCCCTTCATTCAAATTTGGGCTAAAGCCTCCTCTTTTCCCTTTACTGCCGCCCTTTCCCGCACCGGAAATACATTGGACAGGGGCTAAAAGCCGCTCTGCAAAGTTATATAAGGCCTAGCCCTCTTTCTCCCCTAACTCCACACCTCCTTTTTTGCATGTAACCAAGCGCTGCCCTTTTGAGCGTTTATCGCAGATCGCATAATCGCGCCATCGCAAAAGCGCAGTTTCCCGTTCGCACTATCCCCCCCCATCGCATTTTTCGTTTTTGCGATCTGTGCTCGACTGCCCACGCCCATCGCATAGCGCAGAGCGCGGAATTCTGTTATTTCACCATTCCCTCCATCACATTTTCTCCTCTTGCGATTTTGCGATATGCGCTTCAGGTCCCACCTCTAAAGCCTTTGCTCCGTTGTTTTGTAATGTCTTTCCTTTGTAACTCCCCCAAAAGTTAATCTTCTAAGTTTTCGTATCACCACCGTTCTTCTACCATTTTTCATTGTTTTCCTACATGTCATCCACTGTTCCTCCATTGTTCACATATTCTAGTTATGTGTCACACCTCAGCGTTTTTTTTTTAAATCTCCTCACCGCGTCATTCCAACATCCTCTCATATCTATGCCACCACTTCCGTTAGTCTCGTTTTGTCCACTATCTCTGTCATTAGTTTTATTCAACAGGCTTTGGTTTTTGCAGGAACTTGTGGTGGGAACAAAATTAGCGGAAAAGATCCGGAAGTCACTATGATGTGACCTCCATTAAAGAAAGGTACTTCGATCCATGGAACTCTCCAGAGAAAAATCAAAAGGGACGTATTTGGGCGAATGAAAACATTAATGCAACAACAGATTATTAATGAAGAAGAAATGAATTCAGGGTCCAGCTCGAAAGAGGTTTCAAATTTAAATTCAAGAACTGAAGATCGAAAGTACCATGCACAGAGACAGGCGCCTCAAGGTTTTATTTCTGCAGATCTTCCTCCTCCAGAAAACAGCCGAATGTTTACATATTTTATTATTTATATCTTGCATATAAACAGTTTTTCATTTTCAGTATTCATTTCCAAGAATAAATTGTAAATTACAGTCATTTACTTTCAGTCATTTCACAGTGTGGGCGTGAATTCTTTCTGCCATCTCATTCAAAATAAGTTATTAAATGCTTTCTATCTACCGCCTCCTCTAGAATTCTCTATCTCGTCTATAAAAGCTAAAAGAAAAGACATTGTAAGGGTTCCAGATTTCTATCAGCAAACTGTGCAGTGAAAAGGCTTTTGTATACATTCTGCAAAATTTTTGTATGAAGGTTCAGAGCCCGTAGGGTCTCAGTGAGGAGGGGTTATAACTGTAATGAGGATTCTGGTCTTTGGTATCTCACAGTATGTAATTTCTTTTATGTGTTAATACAATATCTTCTTTCATGCTATTTATCTTCTTGTATCATGTTCTAGAATGCGAGTGGCTCACTAGTTTGCAGTAAGGATTCATCTTTGTTGGTGCCCTTTCTGGAATTAGTCAAGCGCTTTAAATAGGCCTAGTCATGATATATTGTTCCATGATCATCTCTTCCATATTTTCTGCTATATTAGTTGCATGAGGAGGGTGCTTTTAAAACGCCATTGTCATATAAGGATTCATAAATTGGTATGCCCTTATGTGGTTTTGTTGTGTATCTGGGTATCAGTCTCATGTTAGCTAATATCTTCTTTATGTCTCCTCACTGCACTCACTCTTGATATTTGATTTATGTGATGTATTATTTGAACTGGCCCTCTTTACAGTAAGTGGTCTCTTAACTGTCTGATGCCTTTGTATCGGAGTTTTACATGATGTCCCTACACTGTTCTTATCTTTGTACCAGCTTCTGAGAGAGATTGGTCCCATTCAAAACTAATTTCCTTGTTCAAACAAGAGATAGTAAGTGAGTTCTTGGACTAACAACCCAAACTATAAAGGGCTCCTTGCTATATTAAGATGTCTTAGGCACTGGTCTATGGCAACTCTAGACTGTCTCTAGGAGGGTGACAAAATCATCCACAACATCTTTCTGGCGCCATTGCCGGGGAGCGAATTCAAGAATATCAGTTTCCCTGGGTCTCGACAAATTGTTTTCACTCTCTAATCAGGTGAGCATAGAGAGTTGAATAGTTGCATATCTCTCACCTTGGCGACTCCACTGGTCTTTATTTGATAAATCTTATTGGTAGTCCTGGCTCCTCGTAAGCCACATTTGAGGTCAGATACATCTCAGTCGAAAGCATCTTACGTGTCTGACCCAGAGAAGATCATTCATAAAAGAGTTTGGAAGGAGAGGAAGTCAGCCTGTGCTGAAAATCTTGAATATTCTGTTGAAGATTATTCACCCTCTTCTTCTCAAGAAGTTAGAACAGAAAATCCCGAGTTTTACTCGGAGACTCCACGTAGAGGAAGTACCTGGATTGAAGAAGAATCTCATCCTGCTTTCGAGGCTGAAGAAATTAAAGAGGTCACAGAAGTAGTTGCTGTCAACCGTGAATTATTCCCATCCACACCTCAGACTTCTGTGCAATATATTCCCATTGTTATTCATACTCCACTTCCTCCTACTCCTCTCCCTTCATTTGTTACTCAGACTATTGTACAACCCCCACCCCCTCCAATGGCCAATGTTCCTACATTTCTTTTGAACAAATACACCGCACTGGCCTTACCCCAAGTGTTGAATGATATGCCACAGGATTATCTGAAGATTCTGCTGAGATTTAATGGTGAAAACGGAGTTGATGCTCAAAAACACCTCGAGACCTTCTGCTCTTTTGCAGAGAACTTAAATGTTGAACATCTAGATGTGGTCTTGAGATTATTTGTGCAGTCTTTGGAGGGGGGAGCCAGAAAATGGTTTAAGACATTGGGGAATAATTTTGTGACCACCTGGGACCAAATGGAGAACACTTTCCTTAGAAAGTGGGGCGAAAAGAAAGATCACGGTCAATGTCTCACTGAATTTAATACCATGAAGAAGAAACAGAATGAAGGAGTTTCAGACTTTATTAAAAGATTCAATAAGTTATACCTAAGCCTGCCCCCTGAGATGAAGCCCCATGAAGTTGCTGCCAAGATAATTTTTATAGCAGCCTTTGAATCTGATTTTGGCTTCTCTTTGAGGGAAAGGAAACCTGCCACTTTAGATGATGCACAATCAGATGCTCTAAAATTAGAAGCAAACTTTGCCTCCACCGGGAAACTAAAGGGAAAAACTGAACAAGATATTAGGAAGAGAGGCAAAGAAGAGGTTTCCACTTCAAGTCAAGAAAAAGATCCAGAGAAATTGGATGAAATAAGTAAGATGATAAAGAAGATGGTCAAGCTTGAACTGGAAGCTAAAAATGCAGCTCCCAAGAATTTCTATAATGCTCCTAACAGAGGATATAATCCCCAGTATAGAAGGCCACCTCTCCAGATACTGCCGAGGGAGACAAAGGAACAACAAGACCAGGTACCTCATCCTTTATACTTGGAAGGACCAGCAGATGACTCCACTGGGGATGCGGCTTATGGATTAGAAGATTCAAATATGGCTTTTTCAAATAATGATGATATGGATTGCCCGTTGCAAGACGGAGACGAAGAAGCAGAGATTGACCATTACTGTAAGCAATTTTCTGATTTCATGGAAGCACAATTTAATGTCAAATATGATCTTAGATCTTCAAGGAAGAGGACTCGAACTCAAGAGCAAGAAGAGGAGCCATCACAGGAAGAAGCATCTGCTCAGAAGGAATCAGCCACAAAGAAAAGCGTGGAAAAAGGTAAGAACCCTCTAAATGTTTCCCCGCAGTCTAATATTCAGATTCCTTCTTCTTCAAAAATAGCCAGTCCTCTTAATGTCGAGTCAGTGTCAAAATAAATTAAGCCTTCAGTTGAAAGTAAGGAAGTTAGGGAAGTTATGTTAGAAAATCCCCCATCTGCTTTCAATTTGCAAAAAGAACTTGAGAAGATTAAGATTCCTGTCCCTCTAACTGAGTTATTAAAATAGCCTGTATATCAGTCTCAAGTTACTTCTTTCATTCTTCCTCCTGAAACACCAATTACACCCGATAGTTTAAATCTCCAAGAAGAAAGACCCATGGTAGTCTTTGGCCCACATGTCGAGGAGATAGATCCTTCTACTCCTCCCTTTTATGTATCCCTAGTTATACATGACCTGCTGTTACATAACTGTATGTTAGATTCTGGGGCTTCCCATAATCTTATGCCTCTGTCTGTCATGGAACAACTAGGACTGCAAATTACAAGACCATACAAAGATTTATATTCATTTGATTCTAAAAGAGTTAAATGCTTGGGAATGATTAAAGACTTAGTGGTCAATTTGGCCCAAATTCCAGCAAAAAGTGTGGTCATGGACATTGTGGTTGCTGATATCCCAGCTCGCTTTGGCATGCTGTTGTCAAGGTCATGGGGTACCAAGATTGGGGGGTCAATTAAACTGGATCTTACATATGCTACTGTCCCAGTCTTTGGGGGTCAAGAAAGGAGGTTATACAGGGAAACTAGATTTGTTAAAATGGTAACTAAGGCTGACTGCTCAGAGAACTCTCCAGTTTATAACAAAGAGGGAGAATTTTCATGTTTGATGTTAGAATAAAATCAAAATTATGCTCATGAGCCCTTTTGTGGTCAAATCCAAGCTGAGCAGCCTAAAGGAGATCAGGGATCCGAAATTTGGACCTTGCATTTTGATGGAGCAAATTCGAGAGAAGGAAATGGAGCTGGGGTATTGTTGATCTCCCCTACCGGGAAATGGGTGCCGCTGTCCTTTAAATTGGAGTATGAGGCTATGAACAACGTGGCCGAATATGAGGCACTATTATTGGGACTGCAGACAGCTAAGAACATGGGCATCCAATGTTTAAAATTCTTGGGAGACTCTGAGCTGGTAGTAAGATAGATCAAAAATCAATGCCAAACTAAGCATCCTCGGCTCAGAGCATATAGAAACGAAGTATGGGACATGATAGAAAATTTCTTCTTAGCATTCAATATACAGTTCATGCCCCGGGAGCAAAACAGAATAGCAGATTCTCTTGCTGTAGCTGCCAGTACATTTCGTCCTCCTCAGAATCCACTCTTAAGATATGAAGTGGAGGTACGTTACAGACCATCCATCCCAGATAATGTAAAGCACTGGCAGGTATTCGAAGATGATGAACAGATGAAAATATTCATGGAGACAATGGGAGAATTCACAAATATGGAAATTGATGATAATGAGGAGGAAGAAGTGGAAAATATTGCAGAAAATAAATGGGAAGAAAGAATAGCAAGAAATAGAGTGCTGCAATTGAAAGGAAATGTAATACCTAGAGGGTTGGTGCCTCTAGAAAGGTTATTCAACAAAGATGATATTCCATTGCAGCCTAGTAAAGTGACAGAAGAAGATCAAGTGGGAGATTTGAATCTGGGTACTTATGTTGATCCTAAAATTGTAAAATTATCTAAAAAAGTCCCGGAAGAATATAAAGAAAAATATTTAAAGTTATTTCAATCTTATAAAGATGTTTTTGCTTGGTCCTATCAGGACCTAAAAACTTTTGATGTAAATATAATGCAGCATAAGATTCCACTGAGGGAAGATGCAAAGCCTTATAAGCAGAAGCTCAGACAGATCAATCCTCTGCTGCTTCCCTCCATTGAAAAAGAAATCAAAAAATTACTGAAAGCCAAAATAATCGTGCCATTGAGGTACTCAGAATGGATAGCGAACCTCGTCCCTGTTCGAAAGAAGAATGGAGAAATAAGGCTGTGTGTGGATTTCAGGAATTTGAACAGAGCATCTCTTAAAGATAATTATCCACTGCCCAAGATGGATCACATCCTGCAGAAAGTAGTGGGAGCATCCAGAATGTCAATGATGGATGGTTTTTCTGGTTATAATCAGGTAGCTGTATTTCCAGAAGACCAGAAGAAGACTGCATTTACTACGCCTTGGGGAACCTTTATGTATGCCAGGATGCCATTCGGATTAATTAATGCAGGAGCTACTTTTCAAAGGGCAGTGGACATAGCCTTTGTGGGAGAACAGGACAAGTTTTTGGTAGTGTATCTTGATGATATCACTGTGTTTTCAAAGAATGATGATTAACATATTGAGCATTTAAGAAGAACCTTTGAGAAATTCAGAAGGTACGGTCTATCCCTCAACCCTCAAAAGTCCTTATTTGCATTAGATGAGGGAAAGCTCTTAGGGCACATTGTAACAAAGGATGGTGTGAAAATAGACCCTAAAAGAGTTGAAGTAATAAACAGCATTCCTCTGCCTAGGAATAAACAGGAAGTACAGGTGTTTTTGGGCCGAATTAATTTCCTAAGAAGATTCATTCCTAACTACGCTGAGATAGTTAGGCATATAACTAATATGTTGAAAAAGGAGAATGAAGTTAAGTGGTCCCAGGAGTCTAGAGATGCGTTCACAAGGATAAAGCAGGCATTTGTTGAAGCTCCTGTGCTAGCTGGACCCGATTACAAAAAGCCATTTATGATATTCTCATTCGCTTCACCCCATACAATTGCCGGAGTATTACTGCAGAAAAATGAAGAGGGATATGAACAGCCTATAACTTTCTTCAGTCAAGTTCTTTATGATGCTGAATTAAAATATAATATATTGGAGAAGCAGGCATATGCCCTGGTAAAGTCCCTTAAAGCTTTTAGAGTATATGTTTTTCAATCCCATATTACTGCATATGTCCCCACAGCTACTATCAAAGACATTCTGGTACAGGGAGACAGCGAAGGTAGAAGAGGAAGATGGATTGCAAAAATCCAGGAGTATGATTTGGATATAAGACCTACTAAGTTGGTCAAAGGATAGGGACTTGCCAAGATGTTATCTGAATCAAATCATCAAGCTCTGGGCATTAATCTATCCATGTTAGCAAATGAAGAATCAGAGAAAGAAGAAGAACAACAAGGACTACAAATGGCTACGCAAAAGATACATGTGAAATATCTAACTAGTCCTTGGTATAAAGAAATAGTTGAATATCTTTTAACACTTAGTCGTCCTACAGGGTGCGATAAGGCAAAATACAGAGCCGTAAGAATGAAATCACAAAAATATGTAATTGCCAATGGACAGCTCTATTGGAGAGACCCTCTAGGTATATTATTGTTATGCCTCATAGAAAATGAAGTGCAGAAAGTACTTACAGAATTTCATGGAGGAATTTGTGGAGGTCACTACAATTGGAAGGCCACAACACATAAAATCTTGAGGGCCGGTTTTTACTGGCCAAAACTGTACTCAGACACTTTTGCCCGAGTCAGAGCATGCAAAAAGTGCCAAAGATTTGCAGAGAGACAGAAATTAGCAGCTTTTCCCTTGATTCCCATCCATGTAAATGAACCATTTCAGAAATGGGGACTAGATTTTATAGGAGAAATACATCCCCCATCAAGTGGCCAGCATAGATGGATACTAACAGCCACGGACTATTTCACAAAATGGGTGGAAGCAATACCTACAAGAAACGCTACAGATGCTGTGATCATGAGGTTTATAGAGGAAAATATCATATCCAGGTTTGGCTGTCCAGCCAGAATTGTAACTGACAATGCGCAGGCTTTCAAATCTGCCAGGTTTGTAAAGTTTTGTCAAAGGTATAACATTACATTGACTCACTCCACAGCCTACTATCCCCAGGGAAATGGTTTAGCAGAATCCTCTAACAAAACCCTGGTAAGGGCTCTGAAGAAAACAATAGCTGAAAATCAGAAAAACTGGGACTCTCAATTGAAGTTTGCACTATGGGCAAATATGATAACCAGCAAAAGAGCAACAGGCAAGTCACCCTATGAGCTGGTATATGGGCGAGCTGTTGTGTTTCCTCTGCAATTGGCATTGCCAGTGGCACGTTTCATGCAAGAGAATCAGGAAGAACCAGATGACATGATCAGAAGAATTAATCAGCTGGTAGAATTGGAAGAAACCCGCAACCAGGTAGATGAGAAACTGATAGAGTATCAGGAAAAAATGAAGGATATTTTTTATCGCCATGCAGAAGATAGGAATTTCCAAGTAGGAGACCTGGTTCTCAGGTGGGATGTTCGCAGAGCAGAAAAAGGCAAGCATGCCAAGTTTGACCCGCTGTGGTTCGGTCCATTCAAAATAGTGAACCTAGGGAGAAATAATACTTTCATGTTAGAAAATCTACAGGGTGATCTGTTGGATGCCCCCGTGAATGGAAAATTCCTTAAACACTACTTTCAGTACTGACTCAGGTAGACCAGGCTTGATGTATTTTATGTATATAGTGTACGCAAGTGTGAGTTAAATGTTGAAACGTAAATAATATAAATAAGCTAATAAGTTTTGAAGAAAATGCAAGGGGGTCTGAGGTCTGCGAGTTCTCGGCATGTACGAGGACGAACATGCCGTCCCCAGTTGGAGCCAATGTTGTACAAGTCAGCCCCTTCATTCAAATTTGGGCTAAAGCCTCCTCTTTTCCCTTTACTGCTGCCCTTTCCCGCACCGGAAATACATTGGACAGGGGCTAAAAGCCGCTTTGCAAAGTTATATAAGGCCTAGCCCTCTTTCTCCCCTAACTCCGCACCTCCTTTTTTGCATGTAACCAAGCGCTGCCCCTTTGAGCGTTTATCGCAGATCGCATAATCGTGCCATCGCAAAAGCGCAGTTTCCTGTTCGCACTATCCCCCGCCATCGCATTTTTTGTTTTTGCGATCTGCGCTCGACTGCCCAGGCCCATCGCATAGCGCAGAGCGCGGAATTCTGTTATTTCACCATTCCCTCCATCGCATTTTCTCCTCTTGCGATTTTGCGATATGCGCTTCGGGTCCCACCTCTAAAGCCTTTGCTCCGTTGTTTTGTTATGTCTTTCCTTTGTAACTCCCCCAAAAGTTAATCTTCTAAGTTTTCGTATCACCACCGTTCTTCTGCCATTTTTCATTGTTTGCCTACATGTCATCCACTGTTCCTCCATTGTTCACATATTCTGGTTATGTGTCACACCTCAGCGTTTTTGTTTGAAATCTCCTCACCGCGTCATTCCAACATCCTCTCATATCTATGCCACCACTTCCGTTAGTCTCGTTTTTTCCACTATCTCTGTCATTAGTTTTATTCAACAGGCTTTGGTTTTTGCAGGAACTTGTGGTGGGAAAAAAATTAGCGGAAAAGTTCTGGAAGTCACTATGATGTGACCTCCATTAAAGAAAGGTACTTCGATCCATGGAACTCTCCAGAGAAAAATCAAAAGGGACGTATTTGGGTGGATGAAAACATTAATGCAGCAACAGATTATTAATGAATAAGCAATGAATTCAGGGTCCAGCTCGAAAGAGGTTTCAAATTTAAATTCAAGAACTAAAGATCGAAAGTACCATGCACAGAGACAGGCGCCTCAAGGTTTTATTGCCGCAGATCTTCCTCCTCCAGAAAACAGCCGAATGTTTACATATTTTATTATTTATATCTTGCATATAAACAATTTTTCATTTTCAGTATTCATTTCCAGGAATAAATTGTAAAGTACAGTCATTTACTTTCGGTCATTTCACAGTGTGGGCGCAAATGCTTTCCGCCATCTGATTCAAAATAAGTTATTAAATGCTTTCTATGTACCGCCTCCTCTAGAATTTTTCTATCTCGTCTATAAAAGCTAAAAGAAAAGACATTGTAAGGGTTCCAAATTTCTATCAGCAAACTATGCAGTGAAAAGGCTTTTGTATACATTATGCAAATTTTCTGTATGAAGGTTCAGAGCCCGTAGGGTCTCAGTGAGGAGGGGTTATAACTGTAATGAGGATTCTGGTCTTTGGTATCTCATAGTATGTAATTTCTCTTATGTGTTAATACAATATCTTCTTTCATGCTATTTATCTTCTTGTATCATGTTCTAGAATGCGAGTGGCTCACTAGTTTGCAGTAAGGATTCATCTTTGTTGGTGCCCTTTCTGGAATTAGTCAAGCACTTTAAATAGGCCTAGTCGTGATATACTGTTCCATGATCATCTCTTCCATATTTTCTGCTATATTAGTTGCATGAGGAGGGTTCTTTTAAAACGCCATTGTCATATAAGGATTCATAAATTGGTATGCCCTTATGTGGTTCTGTTGTGTATCTGGGTATCAGTCTCATGTTAGCTAATATCTTCTTTATGTCTCCTCACTGCACTCACTCTTGATATTTGATTTCTGTGATGTATTATTTGAACTGGCCCTCTTTACAGTAAGCGGTCTCTTAACTGTCTGATGCCTTTGTATTGGAGTTCTTCTGAGAGAGATTGGTCCCATTCAAAACTAATTTCCTTGTTCAAACAAGAGATAGTAAGTGAGTTCTTGGACTGAAAACCCAAACTATAAAGGGCTCCTTGCTATATTAAGATGTCCTAGGCACTGGTCTATGGCAACTCTAGACTGTCTCTAGGAGGGTGACAAAATCATCCACAACAGGTCCAGCAAAAGAAGTTAATTTGATGGCCAATAACTCCATAGCCAAAGGGAAACACAACAAAGGTGTAAACAACAGATTTTGGTTGGGTAATGCTGGCAAGTAGAGGCTATAGAGCGTTAATATTGAGACTAACGTACTATATCTGATCATAAGCAGTGTTATAACGCACTGAAACACTTACAGAGGAAGTGTTACTCAGGTTAAAGTTGCACATATGGCTAATCAGGGTCTAATCTGGACTCTGTGAGCTTTTGAAATGATTACTAAGCATATAAAATGGTCAGAAGGATATGTGAACAGAGGAAAAAGAGGTAAAGTCATAGGAACAACCCGGAAACTTTGGGTTTACTCCCCAGCGGAGTCGCCATTTCTGCTATAGGGTAATATTCTTGGGTAGTGGTTATTGGGTATCCCTCTCAGGGCTTTCCGGTGCCCGAGGCAGACTGTCAGATTAGCTGTAAAGTTCCAAAGGTACTGCATACATGTTCATACTAATATATATAATTGACAAAGTGAGATGGAAAATATTACCTCTTTGTGGACAGCAGATCCTACGGAGAACACCAAGCAATGAAGTAGAGGTCCTTCTTCACCAGCTCCAAGTCCAGATCCTGCAACCAATCAAAGCACCCGTGTAATCTCTACAATAGTATAGATTTCTATCAATTAAACTAGCATATAAGAAACATAAAACAATGCAGATCTAAGCCATTCATATCATTCTACATAGACGATTGAACAACAATTGTGACACTGATGCATCGAATGGAAAAAACAGATACATTTCTATTGATTTATGAAAAGGAGGGTTACAACCATCAGTTGCACCAAGCCCTCCTCATACTTCCAATTCCTCTCTCTCTTTCTCTATCTCTGAGTGTGATGATGCTCAAGGAAGAAAGCTCTCAATGAAATTCGCTAATCTTCAAGCCTCACACTACAACAATGAAATTCTGCTCCACATATAATCAAACCTTCAACCTTGGACCAAGAGCCCACAGCTCCAATTGATAGGATATGGAGAGGACAAACCTTGCCAACTCTTTCAACCTGTTCAAATCG
Source organism: Pinus albicaulis (assembly GCA_034641835.2). Classification (NCBI taxonomy): domain Eukaryota; kingdom Viridiplantae; phylum Streptophyta; class Pinopsida; order Pinales; family Pinaceae; genus Pinus; species Pinus albicaulis. The sequence continues at coordinate 972,159,677 of CM076574.1, forward strand.
GGAAAGATCTAGATGTGTCCTTACTTTTCCTTGATTTTGCCTCCCATAGGAGTTCAATTGTGTTTAGAAATGCCTAATAAAAGGTTTGTGCCATTTAGTTTCTATTTTGAACTGATTCCTTTTTGAGAAAAAGCTGGAAATGCCAGTCATTTTTCTGTAATATATTTCCCTTTTCACATTTAAACATGGATAACGTTGCCCCTTGTGCAAGATATAGCGTTACCCTAGGCATTAACGCTCACTTTGCATGGCTGAGGTGCATTGTAATTCTACCTAGTTGTTTCTGGGGTGCGTTACCTTGGCAAAAATGGGTCTTGTCTAGGTCATTTTCTTTCTTCCATGTTGCCTTCTCCTCTGAGCTAATGAGGAGGTCATTTTTCTTGTAACAAACCACCAGACCCATTATATATATCGATCCAAGGAAAAAAAATGTATGTATTGTTGAATGATTATGTGCGACCATTTGGTTTGCAATGATATGTCATGTTGAAATTAAAATTAATACTTTGAAGCTAAAATAATTACTACAATAAATTTCTATTGAAGGTGGAGACATGATCAACCATAATTGATTTGGGCATGCCATTGAGTTTTAAAATACTTTTCATGAAGAACTATGCTAAAATGGAGGCCTTGACTGGGTGATGTAAGGAAAAAAAGTGACCATATTTAAAAAGGAAATAAAAAAATACCATGATAATTTGTTACCTAATTTGAATAACCCCACAATGAATTCCATAGAAATGTCAGTCCACACAAAGGCTAGAATGGGTAAAGGTTGTAATTCTCTTATAGGCTTCATCATCTCCCCTTTATGCCATTGGAAAATGTCATATTCAGCCACAAAGATGTGGATGTTCATCTCTGTGCCTGCTTAAAATAATGGACACTTATCATCTCATATGTTTTTCAAAATTCAGAGTGACTTGTTATGGTAGATGATTGATATTCAAATAACACTCTAGATTTAAATATTGAATCTCAAACAAAAAAATACACCTTTGATATTCAAGATCATCATTCTGCCAAGTGTAGCCAAGATGTGCATGTGGGTTAGCCTATCACTAGTGGATCATGTGTACTATATTGGCATATACTAAACATTATCGATGAACCTCCTTCAGTAGCTATTTGTCTGCTATTCTTACATATAATCTCATAGTCAGAGCCTAACATTTTAGTGACCTATTTCTGTAGTTCTAGGAAGACAACCTTTATTCCAAGAAATATTGCAAACTCTAATATACATCAAAATGCTCCATTTCACATTTCCAAAATTATATATATATATATATATATATATATATATATAATGGGATCAACAAAGAGACTAGACACAACTATTGTGATCTATATTAATGCGATTAGTGCCACAATAATTGGACACAACTATTGCACTTTGTATTAATGGGATCAGTGCCACAATCGCCATTCAATATATATTTGCAAGTGGACACAAGTGTAATGTGAATTTTGACTCTATAGTATAATTTTTTTTTCCCAATTTTCTACTCTTGTTAGTTGTGCATAGTGAAATAATTAAAATTAAAAATCATTCTAATCTCATTATTATATAGAATTATCCGAAGTTGATACCTATTTAGAATTTCTATACTATTTGGAGATTACCTATTTTCACCTAATGGAAAGAGAACCTTATCCTACATTGATACCAAGCCAATGCCCATGCAAGTTATATGTTGTGGCTTCACAAATTCCAATTGCATGACTTGATAGAGAATAGAAGAATAAATTGAAACACAATCTTATTGAGAGATTGTGTCTACGAATTTTAGAATATTAATAATAGCTATTTTAGAATATTAATAATAACTAAATTATTTTTTGTTGGCATCACTAACTCTTATTAGATTTAAATTATTTATGCAACACATGAATTGCAAACTATGTAAAAACTATGTGAAGATTGTAAAAAATTTGAGAGTAATTTACAATACATTCCAAGCATATGGAAAGTGCACCGGTGAACCAAGAATAAGTTTTCGATTCTTGTAATTTGAATTTAATTCCATCTCTTAAAAACCTGAATAACAATTTTAGGATGATACAACGTAGCATAAGGTTCTCTTGCCATAAGAATCTAGATTGTTTATGATCCATGTAGCAGAATTTTGATTCGCTGAGGAGAAGCAAGCGGTTAGGCATAGGCATATGATAGGGTGAAAATATGATTTATTAGTGTATATATGGATGTTCATAAGTAGAGTGGATCAGAATGTTCATCCCCTTGTGTTTTTGGTGGGAACCTTAGGAGAGAACTAAAGTTGTGCTTGAATACGTAGTGAGACCCATCATCAATATCCCATAATATGTGGTGTAAAGGAGCGTGAAGAACATCATAAAAAAATACCAAAATAATTTGGTCGATGTCCACCAAAATTCTATCAATGCATAAATGATCAGACCATACACTACCTCTTGCACAAATATGTATGGCACTTCAATCAAAACCTGACCCACACAAACATAATTTCACCACAAGATGAATCATCTTTGCCCAGAGATAAAAGCAAGGTGTGAATTTTACCATTTGTGTTCGGTATAATAATTTAATTAGATTTTAGATTTCAAAATATTTGAAGGTACTTGGGAAACTAAACAATTCGTCGGTATTTGTCAAAATTCAAAATTCAAAATTATACGATCTATATATATATATATATATATATATATATATATATATATATATATATATATATATATATATATATATATATATATATGTTAAAGATGGAAAGAGTGGAAAATACAAATGAAAATCAAACCAAACGAGAACTGGAGCCAACTCCCTTGTTTTCATTAGTCAATAATAGTTAAATAATATTATATAAAAAAATATCAGCAATAAATAAATCACTAAACTGAAATTCAACTTTCAACTATAACTCAATAGAGGTGGGCTAAATTCAAATTGAATAAACTGAAATTCAATAACTCTATAGAACTACAACTTTAACTCAACAAAAATGGACTAAATTCAAATAATAACAAACATTTAGCTATGTAAATATCAAATTCAAATAATAACAAAGTGCATGAAAATGTGTTTACCTAAGCAAGGGCATAGCGCAGAGGGGACTACATTCCTGCTGCCTTTTCTCTATAGAATATTGTTCTTTCAGCATCGACCACTGGTAGTACAGATACAACATTGCTAAATTCTAGGTAGAGAATTGCAATGAACATGGATCCCATTGAATTCAATATATCTTGTTTCTTGTGTATGCAAAAAATTTACAACCACCCATACATAAGAACATAAATTAGGTTAATTAGATTTGATATTATTAAATTTTGTGCTCTTGAGTTCTGAAATTAATGCTTACATTTTCTGGCCCATTATCCAAAAATCCATGCCAAAAATAATCACAAGTCAAGGTGAATAATAATCGAACGTTGTTGTATTAAGGATTTCACCAATAAGACCAATGTTGCAGCTTATGATATTATGTTGCTTGTGCTATTATTGGAATGTTTAGTGTTAGTACCACATACCTTCTCACTACTCCATTAGACAGGTTGAAAATCAACATGCAGGTTCATCCTTCTCAATACATAAACTTTTGTTCTGGGCTTGGTGTTATATTGAGGGAATAAGGTCCAACTAGCCTATGGAAAGGCTGGGGAGGGAAGCTTTTTGGCTATGGCTTCCAAGGTGGTTGTAGGTTTGGCATGTATGAGTACTTCAAGAAATTTTACTGTGATGTTGTTGGCCTAGTTAAAGTCAAGCATCAGAAAATTCTAATCTTCCTTGCATCCAGTGCTTCTTCACATCTAATTGTTGATGTTGCTCTATGTCCTTTTGAACTATTAAATTTCAAGTTCCTAGATTTACTAAGTGAAAAATTATTTAGCTACTCAAATTTTTCAAAATTAAACTTAAATTTAAAATTCTTAAGAATATTTAGAACCCCACCAATATATATATATATATATATAGATACCCAAAAAAATTATTTCCTCTCATGACAAAACTGCACCTTTTAAATATAAACAAGAGCCCTAATCAATATCAATATGACTGAAAAAGAAGAAAAAAATTAATAATCAAGAACTGTGATCAATATCATTGAAAATGAAAAAAACATTAATGAAAATAATGAGAAATTAGTACCCTAGTATGTTCCCCACGTGTCCATTAACCCAATTTCTACAAATCTGGTGGTAAAATTGAGGGATTTCGAACTTTCTACCCATGTCCTAGCATCTCCCTCCCAAACAGAGTTGAAAAAGTCAAAAATTTGAGTTTGGCCTCTGTAAGCCTGCTATAAACCAAATTACCCTAACATTAATCCATTTATTTAAGTTGATCTACTGAAACAACTAGAAAAGGCCGAAGGGTTGCCTAAACATACTCCATAATAGGGCACAATTGCAACTACTTGTGCAGTATGTTGAGCATCTTGATGCCTAGGAGAAATATTGTAAACCATACCATTGCTAGGCTGCATAGAGCGTGTTCCCACCAGAGCATGCATACCACAAATTTGAGTCTCTAACTTGGGGGATGTCAGTGCTATTGAACCATCACATATTTTTTAGCCCATCCTATACCACCCTAGCACCAACATTGCGTTGAATTCTGCATTCCCAGTCCTGAAAGGTTCTAGAAATAAAGGATCCCCACTACAGTACAATTCACGTAGATCCACCAAAAATCTAGCCCCACCACAGAGATCTAGATCTGGATCTCAATCTGGATCGGTACTACCATCACAAAAATAGTGCAAGGTTGTAAAAAAATTTCAATTATCAAGGAAGGATCTACGATCTATAAAGCCTAAGGTTTACCACGAAAGCATCAAGAACCCAAAATTTACCGCCTTTACAGTTTAATCATTTTTATCCATCTATATGATCTACTCTACACAATTATACCATGGCTGCAAAACCTTCTCAATGAGAGCTAAAATTTTGATGAGAAAATAAAAGTAGAGGAAGAACTCAAAAATAAATCAAGAAAATTGAATTGCTAAAAAAGAGAAAAACAAGGAGAGTGAAAAATACCTTATAATCCCAACAATTGGAAGTACAGAAATAGAGGATCACGCGAGCATGGGAAGATGGCTGAAGAATGGATGGCAGAATTATGTAAATGGGAGACACTTATTGATCTCACTTGCAAAAGAGTTTTATATCCGGAGCTAAATAGCTTCCCATTGTTAGGCCTTGTGGATTATAATAAATGGTTTTCATAATATTTCACACACTAAATTTTATTCGCTTAACAATTTTCACATTAAACTTTATTTTACCGAGTTTCCTCAAATTAGATATTAAAATTGATTTTCAAATAAAATAAAATGGCTATATTTTTTAATATTAAAAGTTACCTTTAATTTTCTCCATGGTGTAGATCACTTAATGATAGAATGTGTTGATCAGCAAGAAATAGGTCAGAAACTGCGACCTCAATTTTTTGCGGGAGTTTTTCAGAAAGTTTTATGGGTTTGTCTGAGCCTCTGTTCAAGGTTTTCTGACCTCTGTCTCTACCTTGTTCTATTTTACTCAACTAAGTGGGAACCTAGCCCCCTAGGGCTTCAATACCCTCCACCTTTGGTGGAAGAGTTTTAGCTGCTACAAGTTGTCTGAAATTTCAGTGCGCTTTAGCCTTTTTTCAACACTGATACCTTACCTCCAGATCTGCTTCAGATTGGTTATTTATCCATCCAAAACACTTCCATTAGTTTTGTTTGGGTTTTCCTCTAGGGTCACCTCTGCTTCCCTCTAGGACATAGCCTTTCTCCACCTCATTTACAGCGATCTATCCTCTGATTTTTTGCTATTTTTCTACACCAATTTCCAGCAAATCTGTCCTTTAGATCCCTGCCCCTCCCGACCTTAGATCTATTGGCTATTTCAGTGTGTTTTGACTAGTTTTTTGCCCACCTACAGACTAGTTGTAGAGATGCCTGCCTCCTTGGGTTTAGATTATTGCATTATTAGCTGTTTATTTTCTATTATTTTAGTTTCATATACTGTTATTTGCAGGTTCATTTATAGATATACAACACACTTTTTATTTTTCTTTACAAACGTCTGGGTTTAAAAGTTAAAAATTACACACTTTACACACACACCCTAAGCTAAAAAGAGGTTGGTTAACACCGCCAAGAAAAGACCCTAAAACATTGAAATCAATTGATCCTGCACCTCTTTGCCCTTGTTTCGACATTGCAATCAGTTGATCCTACACCTCCCTGCCCTTGTTGGTCTCTTTTTCCTTTGTGCCATGTTTGTGTCGTCATCATTGCACCACCAAGGCATTTATCCTAGAGACTTCTTGGCCTTCATCCTCAGTTTCCGGTAGGAAGACTTACTCGTCCGCATAGGATTCAAGTTAGACCTCCACCGAGTCCACACTCTGACTCTTCTTTTGGTTCATTGGGTTGCCCTTCTCATTTCTCCCCTGGTTCTCCTCCTCTCACCTTCACTATGTCTAGTTCAGGACCTAACGCTGGTGGTAAACCCGACCCTAATGCTGGGAATACTACTAGTGGGACCGCAACGGACACTACCCCAACTGCTCCCTTGCTCCCCTATATAGCAGGCCTCAGTCTTCCTGATTTTGACCAGTTGATAAATGAACCTATACACCATAATGTTGGTTGGCCTGCATTTCCAACCAAGCTCCCTTCCGACATCCCCAAGTTTGAAGGTCTTGCCGGCGAAGATCCTACAAATCATGTTCGATCTTTCCACATGTGGTGTTCGTCTAACTCCATTACCGATGACTCTGTTTGTCTTCTATTTTTACAACGTACGCTTACTGGTGAAGCTTCTAAGTGGTATGTTGATCAGGTCCCATCCTCTCATACCACCTTTGCGACTCTTGCCCGAGATTTTCTGTCTTACTTCCAGCTTCCCCTCCGTTATGACACTGGTACCGAACTTTTGACTTCTTTCTATCAATCGTCTGTGACCCGCCTATCCGATCATGTCCAGGAACGATGGAGAAGAAAGAGCCTATGTCGAGCCCCTACCTTCAAAGACCATGTCTACATGGACTGGTTCCTTAGATCTCTCTTGCCTGCTATTGGCAAGGATGTCGCATCACATTTCCCTCAAACCAAAGAATCCGCTCTCTAGATTTCCTTAAAATATGACCTGATCTACGCTCAGTTGGGTTATGTTTATACCGTTCTACCTGATCTTCCCAGACCCGGTGGTGCCAACACATCGGGGGCATCTCATGCCACTGACGGTATCGTTGGACCTCTCTCTCATCCATATGCTCAACCTCTTATGGGCTATGGTTTTCCTCAAGGAGAGGCTAGCACCTCCAGCATCTTTCCCCCTCCCAGTAGCATGTATCCAGGATACAGCATGTCTCCTCCTTTTTCCTAACCTCCTGTTTACCACACTGTTACCCAACCTCATTATTATCCATATCTGCAACCCGGTGCTCCAACTCCTCTAGCATTAGCACCTCCACCTCCCTTGCCTTTTCAAACCCCGCAACAGCAGCCATCGCCCCCTCAGGAGCAGGTGTATGCACAGCAGGGCGCAACTAATCCTCCTCCTTCCAAAAAGAAGAGGAAAGGCACTCAAAATCCATCTGCCTTCGGTAATCCTAGACCTAATCCAAAAAATAATGATCTTAACATTACTAACCAACAATAGGGCACTCAACCCAAGCAGGACAGGCATATTCGCACGAACAAACCTTGTTCTTGTTATGGGTTTTATGGTCATTACATGCACGATTGTCCTCTTTTGCCATAGATGAAGTAGATGTGGGAGTCTCAAGTAGCTTTGCGAGGGCAACAGGCCTCCCCTTTCGTCCCTCCCAATTCTACCCCTAGTCAACCAGTTGTATTTACTAATCCTTTCCCTCAGCAAGGATTTGTGCCTACCCAACCACCTGAAGTTCAGGTGGCCACTCAACCTCCTCCATTTGGTACCTCTGATTACTAGATTATCATGATGAACTCTGACCAACCTATAACTATTGACCTCAACCTTCAGACTCGGTCTCGTTAGTACAACAAGCCTCCCACTACGTCTGTCCCCGAGCCACCTTCTTTAGGTTCTACAGAGCCTCTTTCGACACCTAATGGTCCTTTGCAGATCCCTTAGCTTAAGGCAGAGGTTCATACCAATATCCCTAAAGGACCACTACGTCGAAACGTTGCTTCTGGCAAAGCTACCCATTCGTATAGTATAGTAGATGATTTGGCGCAATCTCCTACTGCCATCTCAACGTTGGAACTCCTCCAGTCGTGCCCTTCACAACGAAAAGATCTACTATCTGCCATGGGTGCTGTAGATCATGTCGATGATCATTTGATCGTCTTCGATGTTGACCGGTCAGAACATCCTCCTCTTCCTGCTTCCATCACCTTCCAAATCCTAGTCAAGATCCAGAACGCCAACATTTCCCGGTGTATCATTGATGAGGGGGCATCCACCTGTGTGATGTATGCTTCGTTTTGGAAGCAACTAGGATCACCTGAGTTGGCTCCTTCCACGATCACTCTTCGAGCATGGGATGGCAAAGCCTCCTAGCCCATTGGCCTCTTCTGCAATTGTCCTATTAATCTTGTGGGCAAGACTATTTGCGTTGACGTAGAAGTCATTGATGCCCCCTTAGATTAAAACATTCTATTGGGTCGTATCTACACCTATGCGATGTCTTCTATCCCATCTGCGGTTCACCGCAAGATTTCCTTCCCTTCTAACGGAAAGATAGTCACCATTGACCAGTTGACATATTACGAACCAAAGTCCCAGACCTCCCCTGAGTCCATCATCTCTTTGGTGGCCAATAATCAAACCGTCGATCCTTTGACCAATGTCTCACCCGTAGTTTACAAAGACTCCTCTTTGCGTGGTACATGTTGAAGCCTCGAAAATCGCTGCAACAACATTGGGGGATAACCACCTGGTCCGGAGCTTAAAGCAGCTCCTTTTCCTTTTGGAGTAGTGGCTCCCACTAGTTAAATTAGGTCCAGTTACCTTTTCCCAAACTCCGATTACTTAAAATATAACTTTCATTCATTAACGGAGAAGAAATATCAGATCAGCTATCTTGTTGATTAGGTAAGAGAGTTGATCCTTAAGCTGATCTGGGGCTCAGCCAAGCCACGACTAACTTGTGACTTACAATTAGCCTAACTATTCTAACCTAACTGACTTTATAATATTAAATGAATATTAATTATTAATCCTATATGATACTATGATAGTGATATTCCTATGAAACTTGTTAGTTTAATACTATCTATTAATCCTAAAGTAACACACTGTTAATGTTACATTTTTCGTTAAAGTCTTTGTTAAGTGCTAAAGTATTCCTATTTGTCTCATATGTCAAATCTAAACTAATATATCCTATGTTATTATGCTAATTAACTAACTATACTATGTAAATAACTATACCTTATACTATAATATATTCCTAAATATCACTAATATAGTTCTAATAATAATTCTAAATATTTAATCTAGTTTATTATGAGATTATAATATATCTATGATAAACTATAAAATGAATGTTAATAATGTTATTATTATTCTGAGAAAAACATTTATTAAGATCTAGTTAAATACATTACCATAATTAAAATTATTCTAATTACATTAGGCTATTATTAAATATTAAATATTAATTAATAATTAGTATGCTAAAAGTTAATTCTAAAAAGAAAAAGAAAAAATGACTTCTAATGTTAATTGTTGTTAATAAATGAATTAATATACACTATATTACATTAGTCTTTATGATTGATTTTTTAGTATTTTGGATCAAGATTAAAATCAATAAAAAACTTGACTAATATAAACGCTTGATCTTGCCATGGAGAACCAAAAAATGTTTGTCTTTAACTAAAAAGGACTTTATGTAGATTTCATTTACAAATATAAAATTAATCCTAAAACGAAAATCCTATCTCGGACTAAGATGGGATAGCCCTCTCTTAATCCGAGAGCAAATTAAATAAAAATAAGGGAAAGACAGGTTTATGATTGAATTCACTATGTAGTTTCCATTAATTAAAAGAAGAAATTCATATTAATTAATGGGATAAAAGAAAAATATATTTGCAAGTTAAATATAAGAAATTATTATTTAATCGCAAATATATTTCAGTGAATTTTTTATAGATCCGATTTCGTTCTGCCTCTTGGAGATAGCTCCTGCAAAGTTTCAAATCATATCAAAATTGAACCAACATAAATGTTAAGTGTCAATAAGAAATATATTTTTAGAATAGAAAGCGAAATCGATTATAAAATAGGGGGAAGGATTGGTTTATGATCGAATTCGCCATGTAGTTTTCATTAACTGAAAGAAGAAATTTATATTAATTAATGAGATAAAAGCAAAATAAATTTGTGAATTAAATATAAGAAATTATTATTTAATTTCAAATGTATTCCAGTGAATTCGTTATAGATCTGATCTCGTTCTACCTCTTGGAGATAGCTCCTGCAAAGCTTCAAATCATATCAAAATTGAACCAACAGAAATGTTAAGTATCAATAAGAAATATATTTTAGAATAGAAATCGGAATCAATTACAAAACTTGGACACATAAAAATTCAGCATTCAGGTTAAGTATTCAAAATAATGCCAAAGCTTTGCTTACAAAATATGCAGTCATTGAGAATTTGAGACCTATGATTTTATTACATGCAGAAATGCTAAGCAATATTACAAAGGCCAAAAACTCTCTTACAATCTTTACAATCACCTCCTCTACACAAAACAGAAATCCATAAGTGCAGATTAAATGATAGCAAAGAATCCTCTATGTTGGATCGTGACCCCTTCTCCTTCTAATCCTGTAGTGTCTCCTTCAAACCGTTGAGAAACTAATTTAAAGAAAAAATTTCCTCCATTTTATGAATGTATTTTTGATGACTTATATAAAGCTACTTCTGAATCTCTCTTTGCCAAAAGTATAATTAGTTGAGCTAAAATTGAGATAAAGAATTTAAATCCCTATCTCCATACATTATATTTATACTTAGGGATAAAGACCCCCAAACATTATCCCTATCTCCATACATTATATTTATACTTAGGGATAAAGATCCCCAAACATTAGCGCTGAGATTAAATTTGTAAAACCCACAATAGGACTTTAGAATATAATAAAAATCATGGTGGGCGCATTGGATTGACTGTTATATGTGAATTCGGTTGGCGGTCATTTGGTGATAAACGATGGTTCAACACATCTTTCGATGCGGCTTATCAAGCAACCATCAATTCAAATATTTCTGCAGCGGTCTCTGTTTGTTTGTTGCGTTTAAAACCTAATACATTACATGTGATCTCGGTCTTCGGTGATTTTCATACCTGCCACATTTGCAATACGATTAGATTTTAAACATTAGCAAATGTGGTTTTAACATAATAAAATGTGGTGGGTTTTTAATCAATATAAATATTGCCGCTGTGGTATAACGTTAAGAGCATTTACACCGGTTATAATGAAATTAAAATCTACAGTCACATTTTTATCTTTCAAATCCAAATCTTTTCGCAACTAAAAATATTCCATCCAGTCTTTATCTTATCATATCGAACTTGAATCCAAATTTAAATTTGAACTTAAATATTTCATAAACCATAAAAATTCCAAGGCTCGTGGGACCTGTCATTAATAAGGGGTGTATAGAGAAACTTTAGCATGTGAAATAGGATGTAGTGTCATCATCAGGATTTAACACCTCCAAAGCCATTAAACAAAAAAAATGAGTGCATAGATTTTAATGACCCTTATGTAATATATTACCTCCATGCCTCAAAATCTCATTTAAAATACATTGCCACCATAAACGTATGCCTCAAAATCTCATTTGAGATAATAATGTGCTTGTATTATAGTTTAGGTGGATGGTTTTATTTCAATGTTTTGACCCACTTTTATTATATATGATTTGTTTTGTGCTTTTTAAAGATTTTTAGTTTTTTGGGTTTTATTTTTAATTTTTTGGGTTTGTATTTTTAGGTTTTTTTATGTTTAGTTTTAATTTTTAAGATTTTAGACTATAAACTAGGTCTTAAATAATGTGGATAGTTTTTAGACTTAGGTTTTAGAAGTTTTAGATCTAGGTTTTACTTTTGATGTTATTTTTCTTTTATGAAATGTAAATTCGATTTTTTAAAGAGATGAATGAAATTTCATCACTTAATTTATGATTGATTTAACAAATTTATTATACATATGATGTAGTGACTAATATGATATTATCTCATTAGACTCATTTTGTGATGTCGGTATAAAAATAAGTACAAGAGACAACAACGTATGTGACCAAAATTAGAATGTGGAATTATGTGCCAAACCATCTAGAAAGAATGCAGATTAGTGCAATCAAATACCAAATGCGAGGTGATGTGACAACCAAAATTTCCCCTTTGTCTTTAATTGACCAATATGAAAATGTTTCCATGAATGCAAAAGAAAGCAAGGGGGTGCCAAAAATAAAAAATCGTCAATCATAATGATAAAACGCAAATGTATGGAAAATATGATCAGAACCAATATGATCGTAAACTTCTGAGCCAAGAGAAAAATAAAGAATTTTCTAAAATTCATTCAAAGGAGGGAGTTGAGAAAAATGAAGGGTCCCTATGATAAATATTCACAAATTATAAAAAATCTAAAATCATACCAATGGGATAATAAAAAGGTCTTCAAACAAGTTCATTTCACGATGACTAATCCAAATGAGGTCAAAACAAATTAATATAGATAAATAAGAACAAATCGAACTCATTTAGGCCTTTCCTCATTTTCGGATTTTAATAGTGGTAATATCAAGTGATCGTTTAAAAGGGTCCCTATTTTTCATTTAAAAGTGAAAAATGGGGGGGTTGTGTTTCACCACAACAGTACATTCCCTGGTCTTCCTCCTCTTGTCTCTCATCCTATCTCATCGAATGTTTGCATGATGCAATCATCTCGGGCTTCCCTCAAGCAGCTCGCTTCGGCTAGTCAATAGCCTTGCCCTCCGCAGCCTACTCCTAGCCCTTCGATTCAGCCTTCTGGACCCCCTCCTCCTGGCGCTTCACCTACAACTGGTATCCATGAGCCTCTTTATCCTCCTGGAATGGTTCCTCCAGGCCTTAACCATCTTGGAGCCATCCCACCTGGCCATTACCCCTCGGGTCAGATACCGTTCCTAGCTCCCCCTCCTGGAGTGTACACGGTACCTGTTATGGCTACCCTCTCTCTTCCCAACTTGACCCTGGGGATTCCCGTCTGGTACCTTGACCCCCCAGCCGCTACCCCGTCTAGTCAACCCAAACCTTATCTCGCTTTGACCCCGGTTCAATCGGTCCCCATGACTTCTCCTGTTGCTACAGTGCCTCAGCCACCTCAACAGGAACCTTCTCCTGTTGCGACAACTTCGGGTAAGAAGGGAAAAGCTCTCAAGAAGGCATCTAAAGACAAGGCTACCTCGACAAACCATGCCCCTCCTCAACCTCCAAAGCGTACACCTCCATGCGCTTTTGTGATGTTGTCGGTCATGCCACCCATAATTGTCCTAAATTGCCTCATCTCAAGCCCATGATTAACGAAGTGTTTCCGGAGCCTGATATCTCGGAGGTATATGTCACTATTCCTGATTCAGTATTAAAACTAAAGTCTTCGCACACAAATCACCCCTCTACTTTGTGTGATTTCCATGGCCACTATACTTACCTCTGTCCCTGCCTCGAGGACTTCCACACCTCTCTAGCGGCAGTTCGCCAATTCGAGGCCAAACACAATCAGTCCACCACTCCCTTATTTGCGCATTTTGCTTCAACAGAACTAGAGGACACATCCACTCCCATAGACATTCCCCCTCCGGATGTTGAAATGACAGAGTCTTCAGCCACTGTCCACTACCTATCATCATTTATGAGATCCTCGGTGGAAGGCCCCCTTGGGCCTTCCCCTTTTGTTTCATCTGACCTCCATTCAATGATCACCTTAGGCTCAACATCGGTGGATCCTTCATCTACTTGTTTTTTTGTCACCCCTTGTGATGATGCGCATGTGAACCTTTCTTCTCATGATGATGATTCAGGTAGCTTCACCGTGTCAGGTTGTCTTTCTTCCATCAATCACCCCATCTTATATTACGATGACAACATCATGGAATTAGTCACCACCCCTGACTTTATCTATTCCCCCTTACATCGAACCCTAACATTCAAACCACATACACCTTGTGGCCATTACATTGACACCAAATGTTTAGGTAAGGGAGCACCCATATTTGAGAGCCCAAGAGAAGAAATTCTCCACTACTCTCCTAGTGTACCTGGTCGTGTCGACTCTAGTACCAAATTCTTCCCTATTTAGAAGAACCTCTAGAGTCCCATATCACTTCAGATCACTCTATGGATGATACCCCTCATCATTCCTTCGTCTTACATCAAAAACCTAATCCCTTCGACATTGTTGTTGACCAACCTGTGAGTTTTCTAGGAGAGCACTTGTTCACTATATCCGAATCCACTCTTTGGGATAGTGACACCATGTATGCCAACCCAGAAACTTGGTCCATTTTATTCATATATGCAGTACCAAAAGATACTGGTAATCCTCCATTCCCTTTCTCAAACTGCATAACCATAACGAAAAAAAATGGTGCACCACATTATTTAAATGTGTTTAGATTCCCCTTTTCTAAATACATTTTGGCATGACCATAACATGCTTGGGGGCACCTATGCCCCTCAACCATAAAAATCCCAGATCTTAGCCAAAAACAACACTGAAACTCCCTTTCTCTGACAGGTCGCACTTCTAGGTCATTTCCTGGGATAGGTCGCAGTTTTCTACCCAGTACCTGCTACCTAGGACGTAGAACAGACCCCAAAAAGTGCGACCTGGCCTATTCATGAGCTCTGGGTGCCTAAACTGAACTTTCAATCCACTGAAATGAAAGAGTAGGGTTAGGCCTCTTACCCGCAACTGACAGATCTCAATTCCAATGGTTGTTTTGTCTGCTACACTCGCCGCAATATTTAGGGCCTTCTCTCCTCTCTACATTCACCACAGCTCCACATTTGAGTGAAATTGGAGGGAAAATGGCTTATTAAAAGAGAAACCCCTGATTTTTCTTTCACCTACTGCGACCAAACCGTAGCTTAGTTTGAGAAACCATATGTACCATTGGAAAGATCTCACCGAGCCCTCAAATGGGTATTTGTTAATTATTCATGATTTGATACTTCACCATGACACATTTTTTCCATGAAGGGTCACTTCACCACTCCTCAAAATCGAATTTCTTCACTTGAAACACTTGTACTTACCACTTTGCCTCCATAATTTTCCATGCTCGTGTCGATTTTCGTCACGAGTTACCATCTTGTACTCATGTTTTTATGGTCCCCATTGGACCTTTACTATGTGGCGGCATCATTGAGTAGCCCTTGTTTAGAGCATCCGAGATGAGTCATCATCGCATTCATGGAGCCTATCCCGAGTCCCTTTTTCCCACTATAGTCCTCCATCCTTCATTTCTTGGTCCCTCTCTCGTGTTGCACATTATGGCCTCCAGTCCCACTATCCCCTATCCCTCATGGTATTGTGTCGGTCACTGCCAGGAATCATTTGTCCGCTACTCAGTACCCCCCATTTCATCATCACCCCTAGTGTCCGTCTATCAGTAGCTCTACTATTTTCTCTTGTGCCTTAGTTGAGGATCCCTTATTGCCTCACCTATGCCAGACCTCTTTCTATCGACATAAGATCATTTATTCCAAAAGACAGGTCTAGAGGGCAGTGTACCTTGGTTCCAACTTCAACTCTTGTCTGCGGCCTCGGATCAAGCAAAGAGGCTCCTTATAGCCATTTGACTTGATTGTTTATCAGCTCCAGCTCCTTTTAGCATGATCGAGATCCGTATACTCGATGGTTCAGTGATGCAACAAATTGGACCAGTGATACCCTGGTGTGTGTGAGATGTCTCAGCCCTCATGAAGGGGTGGCCCTACAGGTAACCCCCCACATGCCCAAATGACCTCTTCATTTTAGCCTGCGATGCAGCTCCATAGATTTGATGATGACGGCCTCAGCCGCTTGTAGCGCCTTTTTGATTGCATGTATCAGTCAGATTTTCAAATCCCTTTCCTGTTTACAGGGGAATTTGGGTTGTATTTGTATCTCATGTACTCAGATATTATTGTACAAGTCCTGGCTGTTATCCTAGGCACAGTATGTATGTGGGATTCATTGTCATATTTTTTATTTGGCTCATTTTTATGCCAACATGTACTTTATAGTTCATTCCCTTGGTTAGTGAATGCCTTATTCTTTGTACTTTGTCTCGGTGGGCATAGGTATGCCTCCCCCGCCGCCTATAGCACAGGTACTCACTCATAAAAGAGACTTGTCCCACCTATAAGTCTCACCTCCTCAGGGTCTACTCCTCTCAGTGCTTTGGTATACCTTATATTTCTCTATCTTTGACTTCCCCTCCGGTGTCTAGTGATTGAGTTTTTACAGTGTACTTCGGTCATACGATTAGCTCCTAATGCTCGCACGCTGGGGGGAAATCTGTTACACCATTTTTTTTTCATCTAACATATTACTATTAGATGGACCTAAGTACACCATGTAAGACCAATTTTACCCTAAGTAAAATTGCTTTCACTATGAAAAATAACTTAGTAAACCACCTTTATTAAGTTGTTTATGGTCTAGATAGGAAACCCCGTGAGGAAATATTAAATAAATCTACATTTGTTTGATTTTCCTCAAGGAATAATTAGTTAAACAACAGTTTAATTAATATTCCTGGTTATATTTAACCCAAAAGAGGGAAATTAATTAGATAAATCATTATTTATCTTATTATTTTCTAGGAATAATTATTTAAACCTTATTTAAATAATATTCCTTGTTAAATATGACTAAATCATTTATAAATAATTAAATAAATCATTATTTATTTGATTATTATTCAACCACATCCTTAAAATAATAAATAAATCATTTATTTATTTATTATTTACAAATAAAGGGATTTGACCCAAGTCAAATTCCTTTTCCCTTCAACAAATATAATAAAATATTCCATAAAATTTGGATCTTGATTTGGTTAATAATATTTTAATTATGCACCAATATCTATACTAACTCAATATTTTGTTATAAATAGAAGGGTTTTTCCATTCATTCACTACCTTTTGTTGCCTAAAGAACACTCTAGGTCTATACTTTTGGTTTGACTTTGATCCACCATCATAGTCATATTTTTCTACCATTTTTGTCTGGGTTTTCTACACCATCAAGAGAAAGGGATTTTAGATTTGAAGTGCTGAGGACTTACAAGAACTCATCCCATTGAGGATAACTGGTAACATCCTTCTATGTTTTCCTCCCAGGTGCCATTAATACAAAATTCATTCAACATATTCTTGTCTTGTCTATTGGATGCATGGAGTAAATATTGTTTTATCTATTGTTTAATGTTTTTAAATGCATAGATCTAGATTTTTGTAGCATTTATATTGATCACCTAATTGCAAATCTAAGGATATTGGCAGCCATCTTTGTCGTTAGGGCTGGTTTTTATGCACAACCAAAGTGGTATTTTTTCGTACACTTTCAATTAAGATTCATACTAACAGTATTCATGAGAATTAGAGATTGAGAGTTTTTTATCATCATCAAGATACCATTCCAAAATTAAGAGATCATACCCCAATAATATTAACTATGGTTGGGATGACAAAGAGTTATGTGTTTGCTGATAAATAAAGGAAATATTCAAACTTGTCATTGTTACTAAGGACATTGAATACAACAAAGTTGAATACGGACAAATTACACATTTGCAACATTCAAATTTCATCCATTTATCAACAATTTATCGCGATTTATAATTGGGTATCTTATAACTATAGAATTGTGACCAAACGATGTATTTGTAACATTCCAAAGTGTGTAATTAAAACTAATGGACCATTAGAAATAGCATTAGCATGTGAGCACATTAACCATTATGTATTTGGATTAAATTTCCATTAATAATATCAATGTAAGTTTTAAATCACACCTAAAAAATAAGAAATTCCATATGTCAAAATCAAATTTTTAAGAATTGTGTGCATTGTCTAAACTGTGTGCAGAGTGCACCAATAGTGGCACTATTGGGCTTCGATCATGAACATAATTATATTCAATGTCCATGAACAAAATTATATTAGAATGGAAATATGTGAACAACTAATATGTTTTACATAATAAGGATGGGTTTTATGGCCTATACGATGGATATGAAAGGAAAACAAGATTCTTAGTCCCTAAACAAAACTTATTTAATTCAAGGGACATGAATAAGGCCTCAAACCACCACACATATCCTATCAAAGATATATCTAGAATTTAGGTGTGATATGGGTGATATTTTAAGGTTTTGTTTGACATATTTTGTCTTGGGGCCTTTAATTTTGGCCTTAATATAATTAGGAGTCTTTTTGTGCCATGTATGGCACTTGGGGTCTTAACCATGGTCAAGGAATGATCATAAGGTGCTTCGGTCATATTTGAATCTGCCCATAATCAATCTTCATGAACAAGTATTTTAATTACTACACAGAACATCTATAGGGGATATTTGGCTTCTATGGAGGATCTTTGTCATCATGGGTATGGTTTACATGATAATAATGGGTCTTGGGGAATGTACTATCTCTAGGGAAAGAGAAAAGAGGGCCTTAGACCCTAAATAAATCTTCTAGAGTTCAAGGAACATAAATTAACCCCAAAAAAACCACATAGATAATCTCTAAGGGATATTTAGACTTCAACTTGGATATGGGTGCCATGGCATGTTATTATAGATAATTAAAGAGGAGCTACAACAATTGTTTTTAGTATGGTTTTCATTAATAGGTAAAAAAAATATTCTAAGAATGTGAACGCCTTATTATAATTCGTGAACATCTTTATAATGCATGTATCTATAGAATGATATGGCTTTAGAGTAAACTTCTAGATTTATATTATTTGACCATGTATAAATCAACATACTTTTAATTCAAATTAATAAAATCATTATATATGAATCTAGAGAAATAATCAACCATGGTATGTAACAATGCCATAAAAAACCCATAACAAATAGTGTGTCCACAATTAAAAATTACTAACATAAATGACTAATTCATATAGTTGTTCTACTTATTATTTCATCATATTTTTATTCTTTGACTATAATAGTCATTTACGCTAATCATTATTAATTTTGTCACGTATTATCTAGTCATATATTTTAATCCTAGACTAAACCAGTCATTTACGTTAGTCACTTTTAGTTTAGTCACTTATTATCTAGTCATATATTTATCCCTAGACCAAATTAGTGGTTTAAGTTAGTCATTTTTAGTTCGGTCACTTAAAATTGTTCCAATTTAGTAGTATTTCACTTGAGATAATTGCAGTGGCTAATGTTTTTAGCCACCTAGTCACTAATTTCATCATTTTCTACAAGTGTTAGTGTTTCCATTCTTGTAATTAATGCTCAAATGGAAGTGTTTCAGGTATGTATTGGACCATTTCTAATGGTGATTTTTCTGCAACTTCCCTTGTGTGTGTATGAACTACAGGGGTTAGTGGTCTGTGTGGATGATTGTTTCCTTCTTCGAAATGTAATCCTTCCATTATCGGCAAGCCTCAACAATGGAATACATATATTTTTCATAGGAGGGATACTTTCAGACAATGTTGGAAAGTGTCTCACTGTGATATGCCACTAGATGCCCCTACTGAGTAAGGAATGCACCAATGGCATAGTCAAAGGCATTTGTCTCAATCTCAAATGGTTGTTGCATGTATGGTAATATGGGTACTGCTGCAGAGTATAGGCGACCATTCAACTAATCAAATTCCTTCTGTTGGGATTCAGACCAAAATAATTTTTCTTTCACTGCTCCCTTGGTGACTTGACTCAAAGGCCAAGTGATATGAGATAATCCCAACACGAATCTGAAATAGAAGTTAGCAAGACCCAAAAATTTGTGGAGCTCTATTAGGGTGGTTGGGGATGGTTAATCATGAATGATTTTTATCTTGGTTGGATCCACATGCACATGTCGCTCATCAATGTTGTACTCCAAATATTGAACCCAGGTCATACCAAAAGTGCATTTCCCCAAATTGGCACATACCTTTTGTTGTCATGGGGTTTGGAGGACCTGTATAATCTGGTGGAGGTTCTCTTCCCACCTCTAGTTGAAGATCTAGATGTCATCCAAATCCACCACCATGAATGAGTTTGATATGAATGATAAAAATTAGTGTTTTTTGTGCTAAATTCCAATTCATAATATAAACAAAGTGCTTGAGGATTATGAGGTAAATTCTAAGTTAACCATGAGTTTTTATGTGTTTTTATTTGAATTTCTTGAGAAAATTAACATAAAAAACATTGAACAACAACATCTAACATACGTGAACATCACCATAACCTGTAACACAACAACACACGATGAAGGAGTCCACCTCGCTTGGGCTATGTCTCCTTGGTCCAGCTTCCAATGGCTTATCCCTCTTTTATTATGCTCAAAAGTGTGATTACATAAGTTTAAAATGCTCAAACAGCTCTGAAATTTGTACCAATGGCTCCAGAATGAATACAAATTTCTGTGTAGCCTCTTTCTGCTTTGAATTTAGTCAAAAACTGAGTAAGTTATGACTTCCCCAAGTTTTGGCACTAACTGCTCCACAATTTCGACCAAATCCAGCAGCATCATACAATTTCACTCCCAAATCTGCTAATGAAGCGCCAAATTTACCAAATTCTGGGTGAATTTATAAGCAGGGAAATTTTTCCAATAAGGCCTAAAGTCCAGATTTAAAACCATATCAAATATGGTTAAATAAAAAAATTTATATAAAAAAATATAACGTGGTTTAATTAATTGTTGGCCTTAACATTTAAGGGTGGAAAAATATGGCAGTCGTCATTTAAATTTCACGATTATGGTTAGTAGGGGGGGGGGGGCACGGGGCTAGACTCCCACCCATGATCCTGCCCCCAGCAGTGACCAAGGCTGGGGCTAGACCTTGACCCCCTCCCCCACAGTGGAAACCACATTACAATAAAACAATATGAAACCCGTAGTTTATTAAGTTTTGATGATATCGCACGGTCGGGAAGGCTCGGTGCTCATTGCTTGGAGGTCGTGAGTTTGACCACAGCCTGATCCAATTGGAACCTGACCCAATTTTGGAGGCCCTCGAGTTACCACGTGGCAGCCCCTAGCTGGGCCATGTGCCAATATGTGATTGGCCTCCATAACACCCAATCACAAACTACCAATTCAAAGAAATGACAATGTGCCACTTTGCACAATCTCATTCAAAAAAGAAAAAATTCATATGCATAGTCACCCTGCCACGTAGGCATGCCCAGTTAGCTTTATAGACTACTGACTAGGCTTTCCTGCATTTTTTTTTAAAACAATTTTCCTCTTTTACAAAGTGGACATAATACATTTCTAGGAGCATACGGTGTCGGTTTTTCGTAAAACGAGTTGTGCTGGATCGAGAACGATAAGATATACGTGGTAATTTAGGTTCCACACCATTCCAACAACTTTAATTTTTGAGCATAATTTTTTGCACCTGATAACTCTTCCCCACTGAAATTGTTTGGACCCCAAGAGATCACTTTCAATTATTCAACAAATAAGGGTACATTTCCCTCACCTTTTCAACCTTGATCCATTTTTCCTTGCTTAGATTTTTTCCTTGGAGCCCCACATGAAGGTAGTCTACACTCCCTCGTTTTGATGTCCTTGTTCTTATTTCAAGAATGGTGTCTTGTTGAAGCTCATCAAGGTATTCAAGAGAAAAATACTCAATGGAAGGAATCTAAAACTGTTCTCCTTTATCTTCAATCAATGTAGGCTCATACAACCTTAATTTCTCAACATTAACAAAAGATTAACTTTTCATGTGTGAAGGAAAATCTAACTTGAAGGCATTTTCACCAATATTTTGCAAAATTCTAAAATTACCATAATAGATTGGTTTCAATTTTTTACCTTCCCTTTGAAGCCTCTCTTTTCTAATGTTAAGCCAAAAATTTTCACAAACTTGGAACTTGTGATCTACACGATGCTTGTCGTGCCTTGCTTTGTACTTTCCTTGGCTCTTTTCAAGCTAATCTTGAACTATTTGATGTATCAATTGGATTTTTTCTATGAAATTATTGGATTTGTCTATGTCACTATGACCATCAATAGCTACACCCTTCCCAAAAATTAAATCCAATGGCGTTTCAGGAAAGTATCCAAGACATGGCACAAATGGCGATGTTTGTGTAGAGGATTGTTTTGCACGGCTGTAAGCATGTTGAATGTAGTGCAATTTTTTATCCCATAACTTAGGATGATTTCTGCAATATCCTCGAAGAAGATTTATGACTATTCGATTGACCACTTCAGTTTGACCATCTGTTTGTAGATGAAATATTGTACTCTTTTTCAAATTAGTATCCATTAAGTCCCACAAACTTGACCAAAAATTCCCAACAAATCGAAAAATATCGATCACTAACAATGGATATGGGAAATCTACAATGAACCCAAACATGCTGAAAGAATAAGTGAGTTTTTTGTTCATATGTGATTTTCTTTTTACATGGCATTAATAT
Organism: Pinus albicaulis; assembly: GCA_034641835.2. NCBI lineage: Eukaryota > Viridiplantae > Streptophyta > Pinopsida > Pinales > Pinaceae > Pinus > Pinus albicaulis. The sequence goes on from CM076574.1 coordinate 972,182,325, forward strand.
GCATAGCTTGTTGAACCTATCCACAACTACATACAAATAATCCTGACCTCTTTTTTACAATGGAAGACCTCCTACAAAATCTATAGAAAAACTCTCCCATGGACGTGAAGATATGTGAAGTGGTATGTACAATCCTAAATTCCTATTGCTAGGCTTAATGAGTTCACATAATGAAAAACCTTTAATGAAATGTGACACACTTTAAATCATACGAGGCCATAACAATACCTCTGAAGATGTGACATTTTTTTTCTTACACCGAAATGTCCAACAATAAGAGAAGTGTTTGCTTCCCTTATGACATTCACTCTCTCCCCTTGTGGAATAAAATACTTTCCCAATTGATACAAGAAGTTATTATTTACATAGTAATCCAATTCCTCTACTCGGTTGCCTTGACTAAAGTTTGTGTAAACATATTGAAAGTCATTATCAAATGCATATTGCTCAACATAACTTTCATGCAAAAAGGAATTATGCTTCAGTAAAGTAGCTGCAATAAAAATAGGCCTATAAATCATAACAATATCCTTTTTTTATATACCTTTATTATACCTGATGACCAAGTGGAATTTTTGTAGGAAAACCATCCATCAAAATTTCCTTGATTGCTGCAACTTAGTTTGTGATTGCAAGTATTGCAGTGGTTGGTGGTCGATGTGTATGATGGTTTCCTTTCCCATAAATTAGTGTTTCCACTTTTTCACACTTTGAAACAACACATAAAGCTCATTTTCATAAGTAGGATAGTTAATTACTGCACCATTGAAATTTTCTGAATGAAATGAAATGGGATTACCATGTTGCATAAGGATTGCGCCCATGGCATAATCTTTTGCATTAGTTTGAATCTCAAAGAGTTGTCTTAATTCTGGTAGTGCAAGTACTGGGGTTGAAGTGATATTCTCTTTCAAAGCATTGAATGATTTTTCCTGCTGTCCTCTTCACTAGAATACCTTTTTCACACTAGTAAATGCATGCAATGGAGTTGTGGCAGAAGATAAGTTAGCAATAAACTTCCTACAATATTGGGTTGCTGCCAAAAAAATTCTTACCTCAGTGAATGTCTTGGGAGTTGGCCAATTCACAATGACCTTAACCTTAGAGGGGTTTATATTCAACTCACCTCCTCCAACAATATGCCCCAAGTACACCAAATAATTGTTACCAAACTCGCTTTTTGACATCTTCAAAAAAAATTGTTCTTTCCTTAAGACATCAAGTACTTTTCTTACATGCATGAAATGTTTATCAAGTGACTAATTGAAAATCAATATATCATATAAGCATACAATGAAAAAATCATCAATAGATGGCCTCAACACATCATTCATCACACGCATGAAGGTAGCAAGAGCATTACATAAGCCAAAAGACATAACTAGCCATTCAAACAAACCTTTTTTTGTCTTGAATGTTGTCTTCCAAATTTCACCTTCAACAATTCTAATTTGATGGTAACCACTCCTTAAGTCCAACTTAGTAAAATATGTTGCATATTTCAATTCATCAATTAAATCATATATTCTAGGAAGTGGATAATGGTTCTTTACCGTAATTTTGTTCAATGCACGAAAATTCACCCACATGCATCAAGTTCCATCCATATTTGGCACAAACACAATAGGTGACCTGCATGGCGAAGAACTTGGTCGGATGATCCCTTTGTTCAACAATGCTTGAATTTTCTTTTTGATTTCAGCACTCTCCATTACCAAAATCCTATACATGTCAATGGTAGGAGAGGACAATCTTGTTGCAACTATATTTCACGTTGGATTCCCCTCTTGGGAGGTAATCCCTTTGGTTCCTAAAACATCTCACAATTTTTATTAACCACTTCAATCAAATCAGATTTCAACTTTGGATCACAACCTTGGAATGCTTCATAATCAACACCATTCTTTGGTTTAATCATAAGAAGCACAAAATTCTTGCTTGAATTCAGTAGTCTTTTCATTTGTCCCACATTAATTAATGAAGGATTTAGTTTCTTGCAATGAACTCTCACAATATACTCCACACCATTTTTTAACAAGTGGTACTTGTTTTCATGGCGATAGAAGATGTATTTTCTATAATATAGGTAAGGACTACCCAAAACAATTCCTGAAATATCAAGCAGCACAACATCTAATTCAACTTCATCATTGAAGTTTGTTGTTATTGCAAACTTAAGAATACACTTTCTTGTAACCTGTAAATTTGTGTTCTTGTATATCCAACCTAATGGATATGGTATGTGATGTGGAATGGTTTCAAGATTAATTTTCTTGACTAAGTCTGTAGATATCAAATTGGCTTGAGACCTGCTATAAAATAGTGTGTCAATTTTTGTATGTTTTGAAATAACCCTCACATGAAATAATTCAATCCTTGTTTCTTCATTTGGAGTACTAGTGTGAGAATTTTATGAACTAGTGATAGCAATGGATTCTTTTCCTTTCATACCCATGGCTGTAATTTTAGTTTCATCACCCGAGTCGGATCCCAAATATTGTTGAGTGGTTGCAGCTATTTTTTGTTTCCCCTTGTTGTTGAATTTCTTGGGCCTCATCTTTGGATGAAGCTTCCAACAATGGTCTTCATCGTGCCCCTCTTTAGAAAAATGTTTTCATGTCATTTTATCTCCTTCCTTTTTAATGAATTCATTTTTCTTTCATTTCCCTTTGAAACCCTTTCCTTTCTATCCACCCTTAAATGGCTTATTTTTACCCTCTTCTGGAATATTTTTCCCTCTTGCCTCAAGGTGAGTGGCTTGCACACAATCCTCATCTATACTAGTGTTAGAAATTTATATATTACAGAGCAGTGCAACACATAAAATATGCAGAAAACACAAGCACACAAAACACATAAAACTAGAGAGACACAGATATACGTGGTTCACCTAGTTTAGGCGACGTCCACCCCTAACAGCCAGTCCTTCCTTTCTATTATCCAGCAAAATGAAGAGACACAACCTGCAGCAAATCCCCTATAATATCCTATGTTCTCTCTCACAGTATACCTCTATGTTTCTCACTCTAAGAATACACATACATTACATAGCCTCAATACAATACCCTCATATAAAGTGAGGGGTTTCCTTATAGGGAAAAAAAACCTAAACTAAACATAACTTCTATCGTCAGATCATCCGCCTAATGAACGGCCCAAATTGACTAGAAATTAAATGTTGCCCCCCCTAGACCCCCCAGGAAGCATTTAATTACGGGCGACATTGCCGCCCCCATTAAGGCACAGGGTTCCAACGTTGTGATACAAAAGAAACAAGATAATCAGGCTCAACACCCAACAATATCCCACTTGGAGACTGATTGTAGCAACTCCACCGCTGCTTCATTTGCTGGACAATGAATCCTATTTGGACCTGACTGTTTCTCATCTTCATCGTCATCCTTGAAGACCAATTGAAACTGAGGATGTTCTCAATTTCTCCCTGGTTACAACTTTTGTTAGCATATCTGCAGGATTCTGGCTAGTGTGTATCTTTTCCAACTTCAACTATCCATCTTCCAATACTAACCGTATGAAATGGTACTTTAGCTATATGTGTTTAGTCCTGGAATGAAATGTTGAATTATTTTCAAGATGAATGGAACTTTGGCTATCACTGTATAACATGCCCATATCATGCTTCTTACCCAATTCATTCATAAACCTTTGTAACCAAATCATTTCTTTACTAGCCTCGGTAGCAGAAACATAGTCTGCTTCTGTTGTTGAAAGTGCAACAACACTTTGGATTTTTGAAACCCAACTAACAGCGATTCCACCTATAGTAAATACATATCCTGTAGTGCTCCTCCTATTTTCTTTGTCACCTGCCATATCTGCATCAACATATCCCTGTAGATCAATGTTTGAACCACCAAAGCATAATGATTGATTTATGGTACCTCTCAAATATCTGAGAATCCATTTCACTACCATCCAATGTTCTTTTCCTGGATTGTTCATGTACCTGTTTACAACTCCCACTGCATGTACAATATCAAGCCTTGTGCAGACCATTGCATACATTAAGCTTCCAACTGCTGATGCATATGGAACTTTAGAGATGTAGTCCATTTCTTCTTGGGTCTTGGCGCACATCTCCTTACTAAGTTTGAAACGGCTAGCAAAAGGTGTACTAACTGGTTTTGCATTCTGCATATTAAATCTTTTCAACACCTTTTGTATGTACTCATTCTGAGACATTGTTAATTTGCGATTTTCCCTGTCTCTAGTTATTCTCATACCAAGGATTTGTTTTGTAGCTCCCAAATCCTTCATTGCAAAGGAATTTGCCAATTTTCTTTTGATGACATTTATTTCCTACATGTTAGACCCTTAAGAACTTCATACAACTACTATGTAGTGTGCCACAACTCTGAATGCAGAGATTTATCATTCCCTGCCAATAATGGGTTCCCTGCCCCACAATGCATCTACCAAGGATGCCACCGTTGAACCTTGCAAACCATCAGTGGCTCTCATCGTACCAATTGTTCCCTTGTCTTTCCCTGTAGATTTTCCCCATGGCTGCAAAATGCATGCCTCACTAGCAATATTTCCAAATCCTCCATGAAAGCAACAGATTTGCGCCTTCCTCCATCATAAGCTTTCATCGCCTCCACTGAAGCATCCACCACCATGATCACCGAAACAATTTAGAAAATTACAGCAGAAATAATAAAAATTTTACTGAGAGAAATAAACATAAAAGGCCAGCAACAATTCATTAACATAAACACATATGTTTATCCGGGAAAACCCCAAATTTGGGGCAAAACCCAACCAATGAAAATTCATTAACCATTGGCCAAAACCCTGGCCAATCCGGCCAAGTGAGCCTTCACCGCTCACCTCCAGGCCTACATTACAATGAAGTATTCCCAGCCTTTTATAGGCTCCATTACATGCAATACCATGGGTTGAAAAACATGGGTGCACAATACCATGTGCCCTAAAACCACTACTATTTACCCTAGTCAACATTGACTCTATCCCGATTCAAGTTTACCTAACAACTAGTGGGATTGAACATAAGGATATTACGCCTTACATAGCTATTTATAGCCGCTATATACTTCTGCAATGTGTCTTGTGAATGCAAAACAACACATAACATAAGAGCTCTTCTTCTAAATTCTTGGGTGTAATCTTACACACTTTGACCTCGAAGTTGTCTAAAATTATACAAATTCATGATGCCTTTCTGCATACATTCTAGAGGGTAAAATTGTCTTTTAATTGCAACAATGAAATTAGACCAAGAGATTGAGATCTTACCATGTTTTTTTATCTCATATTGTGTCCTGCCTTCCCACCATACTAGTGTTTCACCCTCCAATCTCAAGGAAGCTAGCTAATCTTTGTATCATCACCTTGAAATTTGTGAATCCTATAGTAGACCTAAAATTTATGAACCCAATTGTCAAGATTATCTACATTCACTTCACCATTATACATAGGTAGCTCAAATTTAATATCGAGTTTTAACAAGGGTGTTTTACCAATTCCTTTTGAGGTATGTTGATGAGTATGACTCAGGGTTATAGTAGTGGAAGAAGATGAAGATGAAGGTGAAGATGGTGGTGAGGATGATGGTGGAATAGATGGTGGATTATCACCATTTCCATTACCTCCTCCTCCTGGAGAACCCTCTCCTCTTGGAGGCTTGGAGCTTTCAACCTACAACCTTGTATTCATTTCTTCATAAACGACCTTCACCATCTATGTCACATCAAAGAAATCCTTCCTAAAATCCATCTCATACTCTATCATGTTATCATTTCCCCCTCCATGAGACATGTTTACTAAATCTTCTACTGAAACAGGAGGAGAAACTTATGGTGCAGATTTTGGCAAATGTTCCCTCCTCCTCGTTTCTCCAACTTGAGAATGTGAACCCACAAGCTTGCCTTCTCCTCTCTTGAGCTTCAAACTTGTAAGCATTTAAACACTAGCAAAAAAATTAAATTCTCCTTGCACAAGTAGATATAGTTCTTTGATACCAACATGATCTGAATGATAAAAGTTAGTGTTTGTTGTGCTAAATTCCAATTCAGAATATAAACAAAGTGCTTGAGGATTATGAGGTAAATTGCAAGTTAACCATGAGTTTTTATGTGAATTTATTGAGAAAATTAACATAAAAAAAAAATTAAACAATAGTATCTAACATACATGAACATCACCATAAACATTAACACAACAACACATGATGGAGGAGTTAACCCCGCCTGGGTTATGTCTCATTGTTGCAACTTAAAATGGCTTGGCCCTCTTTTATTAGGCTTAAAAGTGTGATAACATATGTTTACATTGATAAAAAAACTATGAAACTTGTTCCAATGGCTCCAGAATGCCCAAAAATTCTTATGCAACCTCTTTCTGCTTCAAATTTGATCAAAAATTGAATCCGCTAACAAAGTGCTAAATTGCCCAAATTCCAGGTGAATTTTTTGGCTTGTTAATTTTTCAAATAAGGCCTAAAGTTTGGATTTCAAATCATATCGGATATGCTTAAATATAAGTTTTTTTATATAAAAAAAATATGAGGTTTTGTTAATTATCGACCTTAACATTTAAGGGTGGACACATATGGCGATCAACATTTAAATGTCATGGTTATGGTTAGTGGGGGGGCGATGGGGCTAGCCTCCCACCCATCGTCCTGCCCCTGGAATTGATTAGGGTTGGGGCTAGACCCTGACCCCCTCCCCCACGACAGAAACCATATTACAATAAAACAATATGAAAACCATAGTTTAAGTTCTAATGCTATGGCACGGTGGTGAAGAATCGGTGCTTGTCGCATGAAGGTTGCGGGCTCGACCCCCGCTCACTCCAATCGGACCTTAACTTTGGTGGCCCTTAGGTTGCCACGTGGTGGCCCTTGGCTGGGCCATGTGGTAGCATGTGATTGGACTCTATAACACCCAATCAAAAACTGCCAATTAAAACACATGACAACATGCCACTTGGCACAATATCATTCACCGAAGAAAATAGTCATATGCACAATCACCCTTCCATGTAGGCATTGCTAGTCAGCTGTACAGACTGCTGATTGGGTTGTCCTCCATTTTTTTCTTTTTAAATTACTTTTTTGACAAAGTGGATAGAACACATTTATGTGAGCATACGGTGTTTGTTTTTCGCGAAACGAGTTGCGTCGGAGTAGCATATGGTAGTCGATTTTCAGGTTCCACAACATTCTAAAAATTTTCATTTTGAGCATCTAGTCAGATTTGGTGAATGTTTGCAAGATATAATCCATCAACCTCATGAAATTTGCGGGGGAATTCATCAACCTGAAAGGCATGACGAGCCATTCAAAAATTCCCTCCTTATATTTGAAGGAAGTCTTCCACACATCATTTGGTTTGATTATTACATGGTGATAGCTAGACTTCAAGCCAATCTTGCTGAAATATTTTTCCCCCTTGTGCTAGTCCAGAAGGTCAACGATCTATGGGATTGGATACCTATTATGGACAATGATCTTGGTCAACGACTGATATTCAATACACAGTTTGCAAGTCTCATCCGTCTTCTTTATCAACGTGATCGTGCTTCAATAGAGTGATGAACCTAGCTTGATACACCCTTTCTACAACAACTCTTGAATCTGCCTCTTGATTTCATTGCTCTCCAAAATAGAGCATCGATAGATTGGTCCATTGGGTAGCGGCACACACGGGGTCATATCGATGGAGTTTTTGACCTGACAAGTTAGAGGTACCCATGTAGGTGAGGTGAAGATGTCGTTGTAAACCTCCACGACCTTTTCTAGCTGTTGTTTCCATGAAGGGGAGCCTTTTCTAGAGTTCATGGCAATAATATTATTTCTTCCCTAAGGGTGAATCATAAGGAAAAAAAAAATCTTGGTCTGGAAAATGATCTTACTACACTGCTTCACATTGATCAAAGAGAAGTCGGTAGGCAGTGCTACCTCTTTTATCCTCAACAACTTATTTCCCAAAGTAATAATAATAGTGTGAGGCCTAGACTCATATATAGTATGTTGCTTCCACAAGTATGGTTGGACTAGTAATACATCCCAAAATTCAAGAGGAGCAACATCACATAGTACATCATCTATGAAAACATTATAGAACTTTTGAGGTATAAAACGGGCCTCCTAAGACAAATGTACAACCAAAATCAACTTTATAAGAACCTATTGAAGGCTCAAATTTTTTGCCTCAACATGGGGGAAAACCACCCGATCAGGACCTTAGAGTAGATCCTTCTAAATTTGGAATGGTATCTCTTACTGGAGATTATGGGACCAATTTTCCTTAAAATAAATTATAAGAAAAAAGTGGGGTATAAGTATAATGCTCGAATATGATTAAAATTGAAAATAAAAATTACTTAAACTTAATATCTATCCCGGGAAATCTATCTATATATGTGATTTAAAAATATTTCATAAGCAACATGAAAATATAGATTAATATTTGATTATGAGATTAAAACAAAAATAATAACCAATTTAATTAAATTAGCTGATAAATTCATCACACACACACACACACACACACACACACACACACATATATATATATATATATATAATATTTCTTTGTTTATGCATATAATATATAATTCCAATCACACATATCAGTATTGAAAAATGTATGATTTTTATAACACATATATGATAAACATGATCAAATTACCCTTCAACTCTTAAACAAAGAAATAATAAATACATAATAGTACCTGATAAATCGTTACTCTTCTCATGAGAAAAATGGTGGTGGTTCAACTTTCTATTAAGAGAAACTCAAGTTAAAATAGTGCAAACAAAATCCTTCATTCCAAAATTCAAAAACCCTTCTCATTGCAAAATGTACGGGATTTATAGTATCAAAATAAAATGCAAATATAGAAAATTGAGAAACAAATTGAAGCAGCTTTAACAAACAACAGTAAAATAAACCAAGAGAGATATATTTAGATTTTTCTATAGCAAATCACCTAGCCTTGTGAAGAGGATTGTCTTCCCATTTGTTGTTGTAGCTCGTAGATATATCTCATATTCTTTAATTCTAGTGGATCCTTTAGTGGAATCCACATTTGGTTGATAAATATGGCATCTCTTAATGTTGGAAACATGTGAGTGGTGGTATTGTATAGGCACCTAAGTATCAACCATTGGTTGTGTGGTTTGCCTAAAAAGTCTTAATGGCTTTCCAAGTGAATTTTTGATAGCTAATCAATTATTTCGTCTCGCTTTTTGGATGATTCCTACCATATTTTAGTGAGTATTTTGATATTTAGAAGTGCTCCCTCGGGAAATTTTGATATGAAATTCACTTGGAATAAGTTATTATTGATTTTCTCAATGATATTACTAGAGATATATCTTGCATTGAATACTTTTTCCTCTGCATGTTTAAGACGAATCTCCTATTCTCTAAATACAATTTCCCTATGTGACTCTTTAATTTTGAGAATATTAGCTAATATTCCATCAACATTGTCTTTCGGTGTAAGGAAACCTATAATCTTTTCTTCAATGTCATCAAAATAAGTTTTGAGATCTGTTAATTCATCAGCGAGGGAACATGCTTTATGACACAAATCATGAACAACAGATAACTTTTGACAAAACAAAATTTGTTGTTCAACAAGGAGAGTATTTAACTCTTTTGTTTCCTTCTTGAATTCAAAAAATTTAGGATTAATACTTAGTTGTTCAATATTGTCTTTTAATTTGTGTATATGAATGTCTCAGGCCTGAAAATCAATGTCATATTGAAATTTAAGAGCATCAAAATTGTTCTGAAGTTTAGTATTTTTATATTTCCATTTATCGACAATATTTTGTTTCTCGATCTCATGGCTCTATTCCAAATGTACCATTTTGTATTCCTTTTATTTCAACAATTGTTGTACTTCATTGGATTTATCATGTTTGTTGTATCATAAAATCTTGTGAATTGAGTGAGATTCTTCTCAACTCATATGTAGCAGTGGATAAGGAGCCTTTCCATACTACTTCGAAAGAAGCTTTTCTAGGAACTAAAGTCTGGGACTGGTTTATTTTCATTTCTTCCTCTGTATTTTGAAAACATCCTTATGCTGAAGACCATAAAATACATCAAGGGGAGGAATTTCTTCAACCCTTAATACAACCTCAGACGTTTGGAAGGCTGGTATAACTTCAATGCCTTCAGTTTCTAAAGGCATGTCGGAAGCCTTTACTCTGATCAGAGTTTGTTCCAAACTTTTAGAAGTATATCAGACTTTCTCTTGTAAGGGATTCTTCAAAACTTGCGGTTATTTTGCTTTCATGACCTACTTCAAGTGTTCCCATATTTCTTCAAGCTTGGTATTAGGAGAAAGACCTTCAGTATGAGAAGAGGAGGAAGCACTTGTTTCTTTTGTTTGGCACATATCAATAGTTTATGTGGAACCAACAACTATAACATTATCATGAACTGTGCCTTCTTGAGGAAGCTTTAATGAATCCAAAGGAAAATTAGCTAGCCTTGAGTATTTGTATTGGGTTAATTGAATCATCTCTTGTGAAGTCAATTATTTTGTTGCTTGTCTCGTAACCATTGAATAGGTAGAATATTTTTCAAATAGGTCATCAAACTTGTCTGGTTCATGAGAAAGCTAGATGATGCTTTCTTGTGTAGTAACCTTTTTTACAGTTTGGTGAGGATCATACCATCTATTTGGAATAGTGGGGAAGTTGAATCCTAGGATAGAATTAATTTCAATACCAACATGTTTAAAATTATCAAAAGCCTATATATTTCACTAAAGAGGAAAAACACGCCACATTTTCTTGTTGGAATCCTTTAAGATTTTTGAAATACCATTCCCATGGTCTAGTATGTTATTTCTCCTGCAAGAATTTTGTCAGGTACATATAGAGGCAAGACATGGGGGTTCAAGACCACCAAATAATCAGACATAGGTAAATAACTCCTCACCAAACAAGTTTCCAACTCGTAGCAAGTCAGTTTCATATTTTGGGGAAATCCTAGGAGTTCTCTTATTAAAAATGATTTGGTAAATAGGAAAAATTACTCGATGGCATATTTTGTAAAAATGAGGCTCATAATTTGAGTCCCGAATACTATCATGATATATGTGGATAGGATTCGGGTCTTCTAAGGTCCACTTCCACCCCATATAGGTGAATTTCATAGTAAAACATAGGCCATCCATTACGTAGGCACTCATATAAAAGGGAGGAATTATATTTTTTGAAACCTTACATTTACTCCTAAAATTTAGGATATGAGTAGCTAGGTTATCAAATAGCATATTTCCCCAATCCAAGATATAACCTTATGAAGCATCATCAACCATTAGTTCCCATTGACCAATTTTTTTTTGTGTATTAGAATAACAAAAGAGTCTACATATCATAGAGGTTATTTCGAAATAGGGACCAGCAAGAGATTCAACTACATAAATACCCTTTTCCTGTAGGAATTTATAGGGTAAGTTCTTTAGATGAAACAAAAAAGGTCACCGCTCACAAATATATCATAGATCAATACACCAGTATTTGATGTGGTTAAAACACTCAAAGAGGGAAACGGTCCACGACCTGAGCCAACGCAGCCAGGAAATTTATTAATAAATAAAGAAACTTTACAGAAGCTTTTATCATAAATGATTACCGGAAAAATGACCCTCCATGCTCTTTAAATAGATATCATCGACCGATCGGGTGTTAAGCCACTGATCATGTGTCGATAATACCGAGGAGAGAGTGAACCGTCAAATCACTACATATCGTGACCATCGGATTATAATTAGTTACAAATGTACATAGTAAAGAAACACACTTTGCCTAACTCTACACTATACCAAGTTATACGTAACTATTTCCTATGTGTCGAATATCCTAACATCCCCCCTTAAGAACAACTTGGGATAGGATTGAAGGATTTACAAAGGTAACACAAAAGGAGACTATTTCCTATGTGTCGAAATATCCTAACATCCCCCCTTAAGAACAACTTGGGATAGGATTGAAGTATTTACAAAGGTGACACAATAGGAGAAGGAAGAAGGCATTATAGCCTATCCCCCCTTGATGATAAATTTCCTGAACTCCAAGCATAGATCAAAATTTGGTAAACTTCGCTTCTATGAGAGCCTTTGTAAATATATCGATAACTTGATCATTGTTTGAACTATACTTCACTTCAAGAACACAATCATGAATGAGATTTCTGATGAAGTGTATGTGGAGCTCAATATGTTTCATACACTAATACTAAACTGGATCTTTTCATAGCTGAATGGCACTCTGATTATCACACCAAAGTGTAGTTGGATTCTGCTGATGAAGACCAAATTCGGCCAGGATCTGATGAAGCCACAGGGTTTCCTTACTGGCTTCAACTGCACCATGATACTCTGCTTCTGCTTAAGAAAGATACATGGCACTTTTTTTCTTACAAGACCATGTAATAATTCCTGAACCAAGAGTGAATACATAACCTGCAGTAGACTTTCGATCATCAGGGTCACCAGCCCAATCAAAATCAGTGAAACCAATGAACAATGGAGATGCACTTGCACTATAATTAATCTCGAACTGAAATGTACATCAAATACATAAAAGGATTCTTTTAGCTTATTTCCAGTGACTTTCATGAGGTTGGCGCATAAACCGAGCAACAAGAAAAAAAAACAAAGGAAAGGTTAGGACATGTATGGGTTAGATACAGAAGTTTACCAACAAGTTGACGGTATAAGGTAGCATAAACTTCAAGGGAATTACAAGTGACTAAAAGCTTGAATCCAGACTAAAAGGGAGAAGGGGATGGCTTATATTCTTCCATGTAAAAGTGGCATAGAATATCATAGGCATACTTGGACTGAGAAAGGGTAATACCTTCTTTGGATTGCAATATTTGAAGACCAAGGAAATAATGCAAGTGTCCTAAGTCTGTCATTTGAAATTTATTTTTTAGGCTAGACTTCACATGGTTTATATGGTTGGGATCAGTACTAGTAAGGATAAGATCTTCAACATAAAGAACAAGGATGATGAAGGAATTACCCACTTTCTTGGTGTAGACAGTGTTGTCAGAATGACACCTAGAAAATCCATTATCTAATAGAAAGCTATCCATTTGGGCATACCAAGCTGGAGGAGCTTGTTTGAGACCATAGAGAGACTTCCTAAGAAAAAAAACAAGACTAAAGTCATTTTGGATACAGCCAAGGGGTTGTTCCATGTAGATTTTTTCATGCAAATCTCCATGTAAGAAGGCGAATTTAACATCCATCTGATGGAATTCCCATTTAAAGGAGGCAACAAGGGAAAGAACAAGGTGGATAGAATTCATTTTGGAAACAGGGGAGAAGGTTTCAATATATTCAATTCCTTAAACTTGTGAAAAACCTTTAGCAAAAAGACGAGCTTTATGTTTATCCACTTTTCCATCTAGTCCAAACTTTGTTCTATAAATCCAATTGCATCACACAAGTTTGCTTCCCTTTGGAAGAGGAATAAGATCCCAAGTATCATTTTCCATTAAGGAAATATATTTTTCATTCATAGCTTCATCCCAATCTGGATGACCTGAAGCTTCTTCAAAGGTGTTTGGATTAGGATTTTTGGAACTTGAGCCAAGAAGTAAGAGGCTCTTTTGAACTGAGAACATGTACAACCTTGATTTGCAGGGTCACCTGCAAGAGAACTTGATGCATCCCGAGTAGAGCGAACCCATCTTGGAAGCTGTGGAGCTAAAGGAATATCTTCAATAGGTGGAGGACTATTTTCATCCTCGTTGCCATCATTCGAACTAGAAGGAATGATGTGAAAAATAGAAGAGATAGAGAGAGGTGGCACATATTCCGAATCAGGCTCATAGGCCAAATTAGGTGCCACACCCGCTGAACTAGGCTCATAGACTGATAAATTTTCATTAAATTTTACATCTCTTCTAATGATTAAATTTTTTGTATTTTGGTTGGAGATGTCTATATCCTTTGACATCTTCATAATATCCAACAAAAATAAATTTTTCACTCTTCGATTCCTTAAGGATTTATGTTTCACATCTGGAGTATGGGCCCAACCATCACTTCCAAAAAAAAAGAAATCGACTTACATCTGGTTTGATTGAGCTCGAGGCTCCTTCTATAGTTATATTCCTTAAAACATTAGTAGGAGAGCAATTTACTATGTAATTTTCACAGTTAATTGATTTTGCCCAAAAATTGAGACTAAGTCCTTTAGATTGAAGCATACAATTAGCCATTTCTTTTAAGGTGTGATTCTTCCTTTCAACTAAACCATTTTTTTGTGGATTATATGGAAAAATATGTTGCAATTGAATGCCATTCTCAGTGCAAAATTTGATAAATTTGTTGTTAACATATTCTCATCCATTGTCTAATATTAACTTAAGAATTAGATGTCCAGATTGTTTCTCAACAAAGGCCTTCAAGGCCAAGAGCATGTTAAAAAATTCACTTTGAGTTTTAAGAAGTATACCCAAGTGCGTCTGGAAAAATAATAAATGAAAATTAATAAGTACTTTCAACTAGAGAAAGAAACAATAGGAAGTGGACCACATAAATCACTATGCACAATATTCAAAGGGGTTGAAGTAATCCAAGAGGCACATTTGTCAAAAATATCTCGATGATGTTTTCCGGAACACATCCGAAACAAACACCATCTTGAAAAGATACCATAGGAAGACATGTCACCATATTTTCTTTACATAGAGTTTGAAGAGAGCGATATTTTAAGTGACCAAATCACTCATGCCAAAGTTTTCTCACTTCATCATTATGAGAAACAAAAATTAAGGGAAGACATGATGACCCAAAGTTGTCAAACTTATACAACCTTATGGAATCATCAGCAATGCCAATAGCTAAAATATGTCTAAGATCTTTGAGGTCCTTAATTACAACATCATGAGGTGAGAATTCTATTATTTTCCCTTCACCTGAATGAGTTATCTGATAAAAATATAGAAGGTTGCAGGACAAGGTAGGAACACATAATACATCACTAAATTTACCATTATATAGATTAATGGTTCCAGACCCTACAACACTAAGAGATCTATCATCACCAACATAAATATTTTTGGTATTACAATCATTTACAGAATAAAACATGGCTCTATTTATGGCCATGTCATAAGAGGCTCCAGAATCAATGATCCACTCATGAGAATGAGAAGAAGAAGAAACATTCAAAGCCTAACCAGATCTTGATTCTTCACAACCACAAGTAGAAAGTGCAATTCCTGAAGCTGTAGTTGAAGAGTTCTCCAAATTGATGTTGTGCTTCTTCATTGTTGCTTCCAAGGCTTAGATCTTCTTAAAGCATTTAGACTCTATGTGGCCATCATGATTCCAAAAGTTGCAATGTATATTTTTATTCTTCCCTTTTTTTTATTTTCCTTATCATTTTTTTGAGTTTCTCTTTCAGTTTGCAGCTAAAATTGCTTAAGACGCTTGTTTGGTTTAGGACCATCCTTTTTAGGATGCTACTTCTTAGGATTCTTTGGATATGGTTATTGTTGGGCTGCTAAGGATTTCTTAGAAGGGTTTCCAATATTAATAAGACCAAGGTGTAATATATTTTCTAGTTCTCTTATCAAAGAATCGCAAAAAGCATCAAAAGAGGGGGACTTGCGGGTTGTTCCTTGAGAAATGATGGCTTCTCTAGTGGAATGGAAGGTGGAAACAAATACAGAGTATGCAGGGAAAATCTTAGCAAGAATGGAATAGATAAGGCTACCATATTCCTTCTTGACCTTACAGCCTTCTAAAAGAAGTATAAGGGTCTTGAATTTGGATAAAAAATCTTCAATAGAGGAGAAATTATTGGGGTCCAAAGTAAGCAACTCGTTTTCAAGCTGGTGGGCCTTGATTTCATTTTAAATGCAAAAAACAGTATTTAGCTTTTTTAGGGCTGCATCAGGGGTGTCAATTTCTTGGATATGAAATCGAATATCTTGAGCAATGGACATTCCTATCAACCCTCGTGCTTGATCTTGTTTATTTTCCCATTTAGCGGCTTTATCTCCATCGATAGGTTTAATTTCTTGTCATGTCACTATTCTATAAATCCCTTTACTTCTAATTAAATCTATCATGTGGGGTATCCATTAGAAATAATTGGCGTTGTTAAGAATAACCGGGCATCACTTTCCATTTAAAAAAAATTTAAGCTGAGCCTGAAAATAACTACTACAATGGAAAGATCTCAAAAAATTAGGCTGATTAAAAAAATGACACGAAAAACGGCTTCCTGATGAAGAAGTTATGCATTTTATAAAAACATGTGTTGTAGATGTTGAATAGTTACGTTAAAGGTTGAAATTTGATGATAAAGTTCTACTTTAAAAAAAAAATCCCCCCCTCCCCACCCCGTTTTTTGAACTTATTACAATAAGCTCACAAAAAAAACTACTTTATGTGACCCACTTTTATAAATAAGTGAGAGTCACTTTTACAATGTAATTTTTATATGTACTTTTTAAAGTAAAACCCTTTTTCTAAAACCGACAACTTGCGAAAGGGATTTATAAGAAAAAGTAACTTTACAAAAATCTTTTTAGAAAAAGAAGCTTGAGAAAGAGATTTGAACTCAAGATCTCTATTCTCATAAACTAACTTTACACCAAGTGAGATAGTAAAAGGATTCAGTAATTGTTTGAAAGGAGGAAAAGGGGGAGGGGGGGGTGCTCTTCAATGTGTGTGTTTTTTCCTACAAAAAAAACACAAAATATGTGAAAAAAAAAAAATCCTTACGATACAACATTAGATTTTCGGTTAGTCTTATTGGCAACTATCTATTTTTTCACTATTTATGATTTCCCAAGATCGCACAAAGACGCAGGGAAAGATCATACATAGCAAAAAAAATCCCATCTTCCTGTTTTTGATTTTCCGAGATCACACACAGCACAGAGAAAAGAGCATACACAGAGAAGTGGGTATAGATCCGACAATAAAAAATATAAACCAAAATAAACTGAGGAAACCGAAATAAACAAAAGGATTAATAAATATAACTGCAAAAAGATACTTTATACCTCCAGATCTAAAATGACATAACTTGGGCAACTGGAAACCTTTGCGCACGAAACGAAAGGGGTTCCTCACTGTAATAGACGCTCCAAACACAACAGAGAAGTTCTCCCGGCCTGAAAATAGTCATAAATAATATATTTGGAAAACGACAGTCGCATGCAGTCAAACTGGCTTCAGATTTGGATCAACAACGGATGCGACCCTCAAATGGCTCTAATACCATGTAGGAATTTACAAGGTAAGTTCCTTATATCAAACACCAAAGGTCACTTCTCACAAATAGATCACAGATTAGCACGCTATTATTTGGCGTGGTTAAAACCCTCAAAGAGGTAAATAGTCCATGACCTCAGCCAACGCCGCCGCTTCAGGCAATTTATTAATAAAGAAATAAAGATTACATAAGATTCTATCATAAACGATCACCAAAAAATTGACCCTCCATGCTCTTTAAATAGATATCATGGAACAATCGGGTGTTAAGCCACAGATCAAGTGTCAGTAATAAGGAGGAGAGAGTGAAATATTAAATCACTACATATTGTGATCGCTGGATTATAAGTTACAAATGTACATAGTAAAGAAACACACTTTACCTAACTCTATTCTATACAAGTTATACTTAACTATTTCCTATGTGTCGGAATATCCTAACATTTCCTCTCACTTATTCTTGTTAGGATCTCTTCTCCATGCCCTGATAAGCTCTAACACATGGTTGTATTCGCTCATCAATTTCTCCATAAACTATTTGTTATATTTGTGTTGAGTTTGTGGCGAATGGTACATTACGCTCAAATTGATGTTGGTGAATGATCTGATGACAATATGTTGTTGTCTCATGAATTTACTTTTTGCAATGATCACGTTGTCAACTACCCATCGAATCATATTTGTATAAGGAAGGATTTTGGGATGAGCCACAATCCTATGCAAGAATGAATTTGCCACATCACTATAAGTAGTATTGGAGACTAGGGTAGAATCATTGGCTGTAATTTTTATTTTTGTCTCCCTAGGTCCTTCATTCTCAAATAGTATATAAACATATTAACAAGAGGAACTTCTAGCATCTAGAGAACAGACTGGGTCGAAAAATAATCCTCGCATATCTGTGTTTTAAGTTGGAGAAACAAATTGCTACTGAGCAGCAGGGTTTTTCTTTGTTTATGCTACTTTAGACATTTCTTCAAAATTATGCTTGTTGGGACTAGCCTGTAATGAAAAGCATGGGTCTCCGCAATAACTTCTTCAGATGAAATACTTAGTGCAAATAACAAATTTCACACAACAATTCTTTTCCTTTAAGGGTGACTTATGATAGAATCAAAATTCAATGAATGAGGATGGTTATAATCTTAAAAACCATATATTCACCACTTTCACATATTAATGCCAAAACATGAATTCACGTGGGTTTTCGCACATCAGTGTATAAGGAGAAAAATATCAAAGAAATCAATTGGAGATGCATTAAAAAGCTACCATATTGGTAACTTCTGATAAATCATATTTGAAAAAGAAATGACTATAAGAATAGGCAGGAAGTAATATCACAGTTTCTATATCAATGATAGCATATTAGAGATTTAAAGAGAAAGCTCGCGAAATGAAAGTCTCGGTAATAGATGTATACGGGAAAATCAGAGGTCGCATTGTATTGGAGGGGACAAGCATTGGCAATAATGGATATCGGAGCTAGAAGGTATCAACAGTTTTGAGATATCAGAAGTATTGAGTATCGTAAGTGGAATAGTTAAAATTTTACGATATTGTGAAGGGTTTATATGCCAAGTGGTAGATATAGGGCCGACGGCTCTTATAATATTTAATTAAAAAAGAGGAAGTGCGTGACTAATCTTAGCTTTTAGAAAAAGCCCCTGCTAATGAATAAATTAATCATCGTGAAATTTTTATCAGAGAATGGATTTATCGTAACTTTCTTAAAATAAAAGTTACGATATAATGAAATTTCGATGAAAGCCTTCTGATAATGCATTGATTTTATTAAAAGAGGGCCATATAGGGAGTTTTATTCATCGTAACATTATAAGGTTTTGGCCTCCGATACTTGGGTTCTGATTAGATAAACTTTCAAGACTAATATATTTTATAACAAAGTAAAAAATGTCCCATCTTTATTGAAAACTAAAGAGTTTTGTTAGCATGAAAGAAGGGTCCCCATTATTTACTATAAAACTAAAATAAAAATAAACAGGGGGTTTTTGAGTACTACAACAATTGGCGACATACTCGACAAAACAATTATCTTTGTAAAAGTAAATGAAAATTTAACAACTAAGGAAAAATACTTAAAAAGATTTAAATATTTGAAATTTATATTGATTAAGATTACTCTGAACAAAAATAAATCATTACTTTGTAAATTTTCGCAACTTGTTATTGATGAAAATCTTCATTATCTTTGTGAGTCATTTAATTAGTTGTAAAGATAAAATACATAACTATAGAAGCTTTGCATCAAGATACACTTATTTTTCACTGGTAGAGCCATTGCTGCCAGCAGGCATCCATAGCCTCAACATGGTTACCATTTAACCAAATAATACCAGTATCTCATCCACTTATAGTAATATTTTAGAGGTATTAATTTTTCTTTTAGCTGCTTGAAAGCCATTTTCCTAGTTTGGTGTCCAGATAATGACAATTCCATTTAGAGGTTATCATGAAATTGAACAATTTGACTCGTGATGAGACCTCTTGTTTTACAGTTATGTTTCTATAATCCATTATCCTAGCTTGGTGACCATTCGTGATAATGTGAATATAATTAGTTCCTAGTGATCATGGTAAGTTGGCTCATGATGAGACCCCTTATTTTTCAAGTCTTTTACATTTTTTAATTTCACTCTAAAAAATTAAAATGAGTGGATGGGGAGGAAAAATTTCTCCTTCAGAGTTGTGGATGACACTTAGTGTCATAAGATGCTAAAAATTCAAAATAGAATTTATTTATTTTTTCTTTTTTTAAAAGAAACTTTTCATGATTGATCAAAGAATAATGAGATCTTTTTTTGTTTCAAGTCATGAAATATTTAAAAACTAATGGATATAAATATTTCAGAGATTATAATAGATACAATACCAAATTTCAATGTTATAATTTCTTTCTAATAACTTCTTCTTTAATTAATCAAACTTCACATTAATCATGAGAGATCCCAATATGAAGTCAATAGAGTATTACCCAATATCACTGAGCTAAAACAATGATATGCACATATTATTATTTAGATATTTACAGCAGGACAAGTATTTCCGAGAAAAATATTTTTTCAAGACTATCCCATTAACAGGAAGAGCATCCCTCTTTCCCTGTAAATATTGAAGCATAAAGGTTCATGGGACTAGTTTCTCAATGATCTAAAATGGGTCAAGCCACAATTTTTGGAATTTAGTGTGTTTACCTTTTTCTTCATGGGCCTTATCCTATTTCAGAACTAAGTCATGGATTTCAAAATTTTTATCACTTACTGAACTTGTATCAAACAAATATTTAACCAATTTCTGGTGGTGAGCATGAGCTTGTTTGGCTTTATCTATTTCTTCCTCTAACTTTAGAATTTGATATAAACTCAATTATAAAGTAGAGCAAGGTTGTTCCTCTATATCTAGCATTAAGGTTAGTGAAGGAAAAGATAGATTGGGAGGTAAGATAACTTCTTTTCCATACACTAAGTGATAGGTAGAAGTGCCTAGAGAGGTTTTATGAGTAATTATGCTAGCTCATAAGGAAACGACTAGAGCTTTGTGCCAATTCTTTTGATTTTGGTTAACATTTCACTTAATGATCGTTATGAGATTTTTATTGGCAGATTTTGCTAAGCCATTTCCTCGAGGATAGTAATTTTTAGAATATTTGAGTTTAAGACCTCTCTTGAGAGAAAATTTACTAATAACATTTCCATAAAATAAGATGCATTTTCAAACATAAGCGAAAAAGGAAGGCCAAACCTTGCGATTATAAATTGATCAATAAAATAAATTACAGTTTCATAATTGACTACCTTCAAGGGTATTACTTCCACCCACTTGGTGAAATAGTCTATAGTAGTAAAAATGTACTTATGTTTTTAGAAGAGTGAGGAATGATTTCACCTATAATATCTAGTCCCCATTGCTCAAAAGGTTTCTCAAATTTTAACTGGCTGCAAAGGCAAGGTTGGGTTATTTTCCCTCCCTAGAGTTTTTTGGTAGACTTTGCATTTTATGACATAAGCATGATCATATTTGAATAGAGTCGACCAATAATAACTAGCATGTAGGATCTTATGAGAAGTAGTGTTACGACCAAAATTTCCACCAGCTGGTCCATCATGTAGTTCCCACGACATTTTTTCTGCTTCAGGTTTATCTAGACATATTAGTAAAAAAGAATCATAATTTCTTCTAAAAAAGACATTATTGACAAGTTGATACTAATTAGATTTAAGCCTTAAATATGTTTTTATTTTGTAATTGAGTTCTACTAGAGCATAACCATTTTTGAAATAAAAAATCAAATCAGCATATTGAGATTCAGTGTCAATAGGGCATACCTCCGAAACTTAAACAATTTTACATGAATCTTCTTTGGTTGAGCTGTTAAAAGCTCCAGTTATAAATTTGAAAAGACGTTGACCATAGACTATTTTAGTTGGCTTTATATCTAAGTCATATTCTTGCAGAGTAGTAACCCAATTAGCCCTCTTTTCTCCTATTTCTCTCTAAATAAGTAATTTCCTAACTATTGGGAAAGGAACACTTACTTTCATATGTGAATTTAGGAGAAAAGGTCTAAAATTATTTATTGACCTAAAAATTGAAAAATCTAGTTTTTTCACACTAGGATAATTGTAATATTCCCATTTTAGCACATGGCTAAATGAAATATTAAAATTTTTCTTTTATCACCTTACAGCTAAATAAATGGGTAAAGGAACCCATTCTTATTGAAGACATGAATAAAATCCCTCGTAATGTGAAAGGTATCATCATAGTAACTTCATTTTTCACCCTCAAGTGTGAAAAGGGGCAAATGCATGAAGACAAGGTCATGTTTGACCAAGTCAACTACGCTGCCATAGGAGGAGTGAATCACTTTATGAGACAACGCAGTGTGAATGTGGAAGAGGATTTTTGGTGGAGGAAACCCTAATGGATGGTGCCCATGGAGAGAGATATTTCACTTGTTTAAAAGGAGGGCAAGGCAGCCATTGTTATTCATGCTTTGGAGTATTGATTTCATTGTCTATTCAGACATTGTGCATTCTTTTGTTGTTTAGCAAGATTTGCCAGGGAAATTCCTGTTTAGGATTTCTTCACCTTCTTGAGAGGCCTCTTGAGGGGTTGTTCTTCATTCTCCACATTTCTTGGCTCAAGGCCAAAGCTACTCCTTTCAATTATTGCGTTATTTTTGCTCAAGTATAACGTAGTGTTGCTAGGTGTTGCAGTGGAGGACACCATACACCATTTCCTTGGCTCATCTGTCAGAGGAGGGAGCTTCTATTCCTCTGGGAGGTTAGTGAGGGAGATTCATGAGCATATTGTAGATCATTGGCATCAGGCCAAGAATTTCTCTTCACCAACAGTGCAGTCACTTCTCTAGACTGCATTATTTCTGAGTGCAATTGTAGTGGGGACTTGCTCCACTATTTTGGAGGGTGAGATCTTCAGGGATTGGATCAGCCTTTCACCTGAGAGATATTTGGATGAGATTAAAACATCATTTTCAGCATCATCAGCAGCTATCTCCATCCATTTCTATTTTCTGAGCTGCAACTGCTACCCAGCAACTTCGACATTTCTGCAGATTTGCCATTTTGTGTATATTCCAGCCAATCCTTTTGAGGATTGTGTATTTTTGTTTCCAGGGGTTGAGATCTTCTCCCCCCTTCTTTATTTGAGCTCTACATTGTTGTATATATGTATTGACATTATTCTGCAGCAATTCCTCTTCATGGATTGCACAGTCATAGCCAGGGCTTCTTTTGCATAGCAGTATTTATCCATTTGTCATGTATATGTTTCATTGAGGCTGCATTGCCTAGCTTGAGAGATCATTTCCTCAATATATTGTATATATTATTGCTGCTATAATATAATGTAATGGTTATGTGGATCTTCCATCATTCTTATATTAATGCATTCACTACTATTTTCCATCTCATGTTTATGTATTGCTAATCTCCACATTGGTAATATCTTGAGATATTCCCAATAGTGTAGTTGCTCCAGATTTGGAATATTACAGTGGTATCGAAGCATGATCTCTAGCTCAGCCTGCAAGTCTCAACCAAAGAAGATCAAGATGATGAAGAAGATGAGTTTACTCTCATCAATTTTCAGATCCAGTGGAGACCTCTCCAAGGAGGTTAAGAAGATTGAAGAAAGGGAAGAGGAAGGACCATGCACTTCCTACTCTCACAAAGAAGAAGACCAGAAGCATGAAGAACACTTGGAATTTGAAATTCTAAGTGAGTATTTGGCTGACTACCGATCAAAACCTAGAGCCTTCCAAGAGACTCTAGCTTTTCCATAATTTATTCAGCAGAAATAAGAGAGAAGACCCCACAGCTATGAGATGATGGGAGGCAATATATTTCTATTGTCCACATTTGATGGATCACTCACATGTGTAGCAAAAGTTTGGGTGAAGAAGCTAGAAGCTTTCTTCCTACTACATCATGTAGTAGACAGAGAGGCTATAGAAATTACAGCGCTTCACCTTGAAGGTGAAGAAAATAATTGGTGGATCAACCATCTAAGCCATACAAGGGTTTCTACTCTTGTTGAGTTTTCTCAGAGATTGATCGGGAGGTTTGGAAAAATGAGGGAGGAGACCTCACCACCAGTTGATGAGGCACGTACCAGCGTTGTTGAGACCATGGAGGAGCAACCTTCATCTTCAACAGTTTGGGAGGCCAAAATTTATGAGGAGGAAACTCTTGCAGGCCTACAAAGATCTTCCACATTTCATCAAGGTATGATTGAAAATCCATC
This sequence comes from Pinus albicaulis, assembly GCA_034641835.2. Lineage (NCBI taxonomy): Eukaryota > Viridiplantae > Streptophyta > Pinopsida > Pinales > Pinaceae > Pinus > Pinus albicaulis. The sequence goes on from CM076574.1 coordinate 972,206,376, forward strand.
TCTTGTCATTTCAGCAAACACTTTTGATGTGTCTATATCAGTGCATGTAGTTGACCTAGAGCAAAAGAATAGCACTGCACTGTACAAAAGCAGTGATGAAGAAAAGAGGAACCATTCCTCATGTGAGCACTGAAAGAGCAGCTTCATTCAGGAAGCCATAGAGGAAACAGTGAGGAGGAGTAGACATCTGGAGATAAGAAACTCTTTCTCCTCTCTAGATGACACTCCCTCAATGAGTATGCCACAACTCAAAGAGACTCTTCTACTAGCAGCAGATCCAAGGCCTCTTAGGTTTTGGAGGACCATGCATGAGGAGGAGATCTCAAGGAGAGATTTCAATGGAGGTGCACTCCAACACATCATGGAGTGCAAGATTCTTAAACAGTTTGAGGAGGTTCTTCCCTTCTCACAGGAACAGATAGAAGATGGAGGACATCTTCAGATGGATAACATCTCTCATGATTGTGTTGTGCATTCCTTGAGCCATGCACATCATGATGGGAGGTTTTTTCCTACCACCTATTTGGATGCTAATAGGGTCAAACTAATCCCCGGGAAGATTGGATTTCAAGATCCCATGAAATGCAGGAATTTGATTTGGGATGATGGTAGCCCTCATGAGAGGAGTACCAAGAGGAAGGGGGGAAGAAGGCATCCATAATTGGTTGAGTGGATATGGATGGTGAGCAAGGAGCGGGTGAGCTACTCGCAGTTTTTTTATATCGGGCAACAGGAGGCTTGGCTGCACTGGTTACTCTTGAAGGAGTTTGGCCATCACTTGGCATACACTCTTTCCAAGGGTATGAGGATGGAAAAGATGTGGTAGGATTCTGGCATTATGGAGCAGCAAAGAGTATGGGTGCATAGTGATGATGTGACATTCATATCATTCACTATGTATTCATCACATATCTTGCATGATGAGAGCATGAGGAAGCAGCAAAGACATTTGTTGCTGGGGTCATTCTATGGAGAGCGAGGGAAGATTTGCTCTCATTTATTGTATGATGTTGTAGGAGTAGGAGATGGCACTATCATGGTGCAAAAGGGATACTCCTTGACCTTTGATGATCAGGAATTACTTCAACCTTGGGAGAGATTCCATATGTGCAGCAACATTATGGGAGGGTTGCCCATCTATGTTGAGGAAGTTGAGGGCAACAACACTGTGCCATATAGAGATTATCTAGTGCTTCATGCAAAGGAAGGAGGATCTCTTGCTCCAAGTAGAGGGATCCTTGCATCCTTGCAAGGAAGTCCCCATGATCTCATGTGTGGAGATCAAGGCACAACTCATGTTCTAGATGTGCCATTATTGAGGAGGTGCGGAACCATGGAGACACAAGGAGGAGATAGGGAGGATGACCATCATGATGTGATGAGGAGCACACATCCCTGTCTATTTTATGAGGTTTATGCACCCAAGAAGGTGATTGGATTGCACAGTGGAAGCATGGACAGACTTGTTCATTGATATATTAAGTCATCTCTTGTTGAGGATGTCTCATTGCAGGGAGACATTTTTTCAGGGAGACCACTGGACCAGCAGAGAAGGAGGGATGCTTCACATGTTGAGGCACCATTCATTGATTCCAGAGGAATGGAGTGCTCCCAGGATCATCTTTCTTGCATGATATTGACAGATTATCATAGGAGGAGATGCATAGATCATGTGCAGATGGAGGAGATACATAACTCTTTGGAGGATTTAGCACATCCACCTCTTTTCTCTTTGAGGATGAGAGGAGACTCATTTTTTAGCCACTCCATTCGCATACACAAAACTTATGGTAAGGGTATTGTTTATTTTCATGCTGATTTGTATATTCATCCCTTAACCATATATGTATAGGATGTTGCTCCAAGGAGGAGCATTCTTCTTTTTAGACCCCATGGTCTACTTGAGGCCATGAGCACTATTGGTGACCACTCCCTAGGAGGACTTGGGGAGGAAATGTATTTTGGAGGACCTACTCACCTTGCACCATATATCATTCACTTTCTCCATACATTTGAGGAGATTAGGACAACAAGCAAGTGGTTAAGAGGCCACACTTTTTGTCACACTCTTTTGCAATTGAGGGTCAAACTGCATTGGTTCAATTGAGGGACCATTGTCCTTCTCCCTTGCCACATATGACAACAAGCATGGTTCTCATTATGATTCATTATGTTTCTGTTGTATTTATGTTTTTTGATAGCATGATTGGGGGAATGGCACATTGGTGGGATGTGTCCCTTGGGTGAGAGATCTCCCACATTATTTGCATTGCATGTTCTAATGGGAGCATGAGAGGATATGTGGCCACTACAGAAAAACATTTGTTTCCAATTGAGGTGAGCCATATGATTGATTGGATGCCATATGATGGTTATTTCCCACTCATCACATATGAGATGTTTTGGGACAACATGTTTCATAACGCTGGAGAAGAGATCCTTGGAGGTATAGCCTTCATCTTTCCACTTGAGGGCAACATTATTGCAGCCCAAGGTCAGCATATACTCTGCACTTATCCTAATTGGAGAGAAGGAAAGTGTGGGGTAGGCTATTTTGTTTACCAAGATCATATTTTCATCCCACCTATATTGCAGGAGCCAAAGGTGGAAGATGATTGTCAGGAGTTACCATGTTGGGAGGTAACTCACTTTGTATGGATGATTTCTTGGGGGATGGAGGATCTACATGAGGGAGATGTTCCTCAACATATTTCAAAATCCATGCCTTGGGTGGAGATTCTTTAGTTCTATCCTTGCAGTTGCTTGAGGACAAGCAACATTTGGGATGGGAGGATTGTAATATTCCCATTTTAGCACATTGCTAAATGGAATATTAAAATTTTTCTTTTATCACCTTGCAGCTAAATAAATGGGTAAAGGAACCCATTCTTATTGAAGACATGAATAAAATCCCTCATAATGTGAAAGGGATCATCAGAGTAGCTTAATTTTGCACCCTCAAGTGTGAAAAGGGGAAAATGCATGAAGACAAGGTCATGTTTGACCAAGTCAATAGCGCCTCCATAGGAGGAGTGGGTCACTTTATGAGACATCGCAGTGTGAATGAGGAAGAGGATTTTTGGTGGAGGAAACCCTTATAGATGGGGCCCATGGAGAGAGAGATTTCACTTGTTTAAAAGAATGACAAGGCAGCTATTGTTATTCATGCTTTGGAGTATTGATTTCATTGTCTATTCAGACATTGTGCATTCTTTTGCTGTTTAACAAGAATTGTTGGGGAAATTCCTATTTAGGATTTCTTCACCTTCTTGAGAGGCCTCTTGAGGGATTTTTCTTCATTCTCCACATTTCTTGGCTCAAGGCCAAAGCTACTTCTTTCAGTTACTGCGTTATTTCTGCTCAAGTATAACGCAGTGTTGCTGGGTGATGCAGTGGAGGACACCATACACCATTTCCTTGGCTCAACTGTCAGGGGAGGGAGCTTCTATTCCTATGGGAGGTTAGTGAGGGAGATTCATGAGCATATTTTATATCATTGGCATTAGGCCAAGAATTTCTCTTCACCAACAGCACAGCCACTTCTCTAGACTGTGTTATTTCTGAGGGAAATTGTAGTGGGGACTTGCTCCATTATTTCGGAGGGTGAGATCTTCAAGGATTGGATCAGCCTTTCACTTGAGAGATCCTTTGGATGATATTCAGCCATCATTTGCAGAATCATCAGCTATCTCCATCCATTTCTATTTTCTAAGTTGTAGCTGCTACCCAGCAACTCCAGCATTTCTGTAGATTTTCCATTTTGTGTATATTTCAGCCAATCCTTTTGAGGATTGTGTATTGTTGTTTCCAGGGGTTGAGATATTTCTCCCCCTTCTTTATTTGAGCTCTAAATTTATGTATCTATGTATTTAAATTATTCTGAAACATTTCCTCTTCATGGATTTTGCAGTCATAGCCAGGGCTTCTTTTGCATAGCAATGTTTATCCATTTGTCATGTATATGTTTCATTGAGGCTGCATTACCTAGCTTGAGAGATCATTTCCTCAAGATATTGTATATATTATTGCTGCTATAATCTAATGTAATGGTTATGTGGATCTACCGGCATTATTATATTAATGCATTCACTGCTATTTTCCATCTCATGTTTATGTATTTTTGATCTCCACATTGGTAATATCTTGAGATATTCCCAATAGTGTAGCTGTTCCAGATTTGGAATATTACAATAATTTAATTCGGCCCCTTGTAAATTAGAACTAATAAAAGAAATTGGGGCTTCAACTTGCTCTTCATTTGGCTGGGTCAATACTACCGCATAGGACTATTCAAAAGCAAAAGTGCATAGAAAAAATTGTTTAGAAAAATCAGGAGTTGATAATGAGGGAGCATCTATTATGGCCTCCCTTATTGATTCAAAATATTCTCTTTCGGTCTGTCCCCATTTATAGGTTGTTTTATTTTTTATCATGGTTTGTAAGGGTAAGACAATTTGAGAAAAATCAGGGACAGATCTTTTGACAAAATTTATCTAACCAAGCAAGGATTGCATAGACTTTTTATTTTGAGACAAAGGAATTTCCAATATTTCTTTGATTTTTTCAGGATATATGCAAATTAATTCCTTGAAAACAATAAATCCTAGAAGTTTACCTTCACTAAGAGAAAACAATAACTTCTCAGGATTCAAGGAGATTCCAATTTTTTTGCACCTTTCAAAGATTTGTTTTAATTCATGTATATGATTATTCCTATTTTTTGAATAAATTGTAATGTCATCTAAGTACACATCAATTTATTTATTGATCAATCCTTTGAAGTAAATGTCCATTTCTCTCTGGAATGTAGCTCCTGCATGGATCAATCAAAAAATAATATTTTGATAACCATATGTTCCCCATTTGGTTATGAATGTTGTTTTCATTCTATCTACAGGATGTACAAGGATATGATTATAACCTAAAAAACCATCTAGGAAAGACATCAGTTCTAAGCCTGCAACTAAATGCAAACTTTTTTCCATCAAACGCAAAGGAAAATTATCCTTTTCACATGCTTTATTTAAATTCCTAAAATATATGAAAACTCGAATGTCCCCATTATTTTTATTGACTAGAACAAGATTCTAAACCCACTTGGAAAGTTTGACCAGGAAAATGATTTTGGCTTTGAGTAGCTTATTTAACTCTATCATAATTTTAGCTTCTAGATCGAGGTGGATCTTCCTAAGTTTTTTTTTAATTGGTTTTACATATGGAAGCATGTGAATTTTGTATTGAATGATATATGTGTCATAGGTTTTAAAATTATCATAACTCCAAGAAAAGACATCCTTGTGTCTTTTCAATATATGGATGAAAGAAAAAAATTCATCTAGTGTAAGTACAAGCACTAAATTGATGTTTTTGGTTTTATGATCAGATCCCAGGTTAACCAATTCAAATCTTAAAGTAGAGCTTTGAATCTTCAATTTGGTCACCTTTTTTAATCTATCTTTCAAATCATACAAGTCTTCTAATTTCACTATGGGCTTAGGAAAATTATTCTCCTCAAAAGACTTGTTTTTTTGTCTTTCATTCTCATCTTCAGCAATGATTTGATCAGAATTAAGCCCTTCGGAAGTTAAAAAAACTTAATATCTCATTGTCATCATTAAATACATCTCAGTTGGTTATGTTATCTGGAATGGAGGGATGAAAAATTAACTCAATTTAAAATCTATCAGGATTAAGATCTTCAGGTGGAATGAGCCTTGAAGCAACATTGGTTGGGAGATCAACACTAGCATTCTCTAATATTGGGATCGAAGCTATATTGAATTTAGTGAAATGAGAAGTTATATCTTGGATCAAAGATTGATAAATTTTGAGGTGATTAAAAACACAATGGATTTTGTTTCTGACTTGACTTATAACAATCTTTGAATCACCCAAAACTTTAAGATACTTGACATCAATATTAATGGCCTTCTAAAATCCCTGTACCAACTCTTCATATTCAACAATGTTGTTAGTGCAATCAAATTCCAATCTGCAAGAAAGCATAGTTTTTTCTCCATCACGGTTAACTAGGATCCAACTAGCTCGTGCACCATCATTAGATTTTGATCCATCAAAGTAATGAATCCAAACAAATTAGCACACTTATTTACATGATTTTCTATAATATTGATACATCTAGATGAATCTATTTGATAAACAATTTCGATCTTAGATGAAACATAATCAACTGAAAAGGGAGAGTTAAGTGCTGGAAAATTACCAAATAAAGATTCAAGAGAATAGTTTCCAAGAATATTTTTTGTGAATACTACTGGTTCATTCTAATCATTTAAATTAATCATAGAGTACCTCATATGATTTTCCCTATCAACAAGGATTTTTATTAGGTTTTATGTTATAGGGAAGCCAAAGATGTGACCAATCAATTGCAAAGTAACCATGTAATTTCTCACACTAGACCCTAATTAAAATAATACCATAGAATTCAAGAATGTCTACAACCAAAATATCGATTATTTGACAAAATTTTAGATTTGAAGATAATGTAATCAAAACATAATTCATCTCTCCTAAAAATTTAACTTTTTTCCAATCTAATTGGATAATTTGAACAATATATTTTTCAGGTGAAATATTTAATTTGAAACAAACTAAATAAGGAATGATATTTGATGATGTACGAGAATCAACTAAACAATTACGAACATTATTATTACAAATTTCAGAAGTCAAAAGAAAAGAACTGTGATAATTTGATCTATCTCCAATCAAAATAGAATGGGAAGAATCAATCTTAAATGTAGGAGAATTCACAGGTTTTCCTTTTCCTTTGAGGCTTTCACAGTAACAGCAGTAGAAGGAAATGAATATGCAGGAACCACGTTTAATTCATTGAGTAACATTTTTTTTTGTTGTATTAATTTACTGACCTCATATAAGGAATTGTTGTCGTTCGTCTTTCTCACGTATTCTATAATATTGTATTCAATTCTATTTGAAACTATTAAAGTTTTAGATGATGAGGGAGACTTGGAAGTAGTTGGAGCATAATCAGAAGATTGAGTAGAAGTATTTTGAACCGTACCTTTTCCTTTAGTAGAAGGAGCGGGGGAAATTTGATTTTTATTTGATGGATAAGTATTAGCAGGTCCCTTACTTCTAGTACTCAATGGCAAAGATTCCTCTTCTTCTTCATTTTCTGAAGTGGTCAGAATGAAGTCCCATAAACCATGAGCCTAAACTATTTCATATTATTGAGTTTCATCAGCAGATAATGTTGTTTCTTCTTCTTCATCATTTTCATCAGATTCTCCATTTGGTATATCAGCAGGAGGTTGTGATTGTGATGGTTGTTTCCTTTTGAAAGGCTAAAAGGACTTCCCTAAAGACTCAACAACATGTTTCTTTACTTCTACCATTTCATTAGGCATTGTCTTCAAAACCTTTTGTAATCCCTCCAAATCATAAGGATCGTTGGGACTCTTTTTCTTGGATTCGTCCTTAAAGATCACTTTTTTAGTTTGCTTTCTTTCTTCAATGGAAAATTTATTATCAAGTGATAAAAATCCCTTTTCCACACTTAGATCTTCTTTCATGTTATCAAGTAGTATTGTTTTATTAGCTCTATCTATGAACATAGTGATATTTGAAGGAAGGGCACTAATGTACCACTCAATCTGCACATGAGTATCAAGTGTGGAAGTCTCTGGGATTTTATTTAACAATTTGTTAAATCTTCATCTCCAAATTTCAAAAAAAAAAAATCTTCAAACATATCCCAACTTGTGATTGATCCAGTAGGTAGCAACAAATACCAAGACCTTATAGATCCTTCAAATGTGTAAGTAAAAATTTAGCAAACAAAATCCTCTTCTGAGACTCCATTGATATTAATGACCAACCTAAAATTATGAAGGTGTTCCTCTCGAGGAAAACCATCATCTGGGTTAGATTTAGATAACTATCTCTCTGGATGTTTAGGAAGAGGATGTAGGGGTGGTTTCATAGAAACTTCCCCTATGTTATTCCATGGTTGATTATCCATTCTCTCAATATTAGGTCCTGGAGAATTTGTACTTGAAGCAGAGGTTGTAGAAGGATTTACAGTTGAAGATGATGTACTTGTAGTACTAATTGTACTATTTTTTTGCGAGAGAGGAATGTGAGTGGAAGTACGAGAATGAGGATGATAAAAAGAAGGTAAATGAGTTTAGGAATAAATGGGGTTGAGAGAAGGAGTTTGAGGTGGAAAAGATGAGGTAACGTCACTAGCTGAAGATTATGCTTCTAAACTATTTTTCCTTCTCTGATGGGTGGTTAATGGGAATTAAAATGGATTGACACCAATATTTTCACTCTGGGATATAGTAAAAACTCTAGAAGATTTAAGGGATGAAGAAACATTTCCTTCGGAAAAATCAGATTGAGCAGCCTTTTCCCTAGATATGGAAATTCCTTCCAATTTCTAAATTAAATTTTATAACTTGGGTCGCTTTGTAACTGGTTTTGACTGAGTTAAAGTCTTCTCTTTTTTCATTGGAACTGAGCTAGGAGATTGAGAGGCTGAGCGAACAACTTCAGATCTAGAATTTAGAGATTTAGAATTTGATCTTGAATTTGGTGGGGATTTTTAGCGAGAATGACTATTTATATGGCCTTTAGATTTTGGAGAAGACTTTGTTTCCATTCATAGTCTGATTTCCCTCCTTCTAGCACCAAAAATGTTGAAGGCCTAATTGCAATCATATTTTTCATGTATCTCTCATTTTTCATGTAGCAGGGTCCATAAAAAGTATGAAACATGTGTACTCCTTGGTCGGGGAATCAAATTATGCATCCAATGAGTGTTCCTGCTCAAAATTTGAGTAAATTCATAGGAATATAAGTTAAAAATATGAGGTGAAAAAATATTTTTTTCTTTTTTCCCTCTAAAATCTGATGATATAATCTAATATTATTTTATTATTTCCACTATTATTTTATAATTTCCTTAGGAGGCCCATTTTATACCTCAAAATTTCCCTAGTGGCTTGATGTGGTAGGGAAAGCAGCACTATTGGTTGACGTGAATATCTCATCCTTGGTGAAGCCACTCGACGATGTACGGTTGAGGGTGTGCTCTGGTTAGTAAGCCCATCTGCTTTATGACCTTCGCTGAAATTAGGTTCTTTTAGCTCCCGATGTCGACAATGAACTGCATCGGAGAACCATTCACCCACATCTGGGAATGGAAGAGGCGCTCCCCCTCCTCTAGATCCTTGAGCTCATCCTTCTGGATCTTGGTGGTGGAAACAGTGGCACCGAGCTTCACGTCAATAATATGCTTGCCTTTTTCGGGTTCTAACTCGGAGTCAGAACATGCATATGATTTTGAAGCCTTCAGCTCAGCCACTAGTGACTGCCTGGCAAAACACTAACTTGTGTTGCGAGTGGGGCTCTTATGGAATTCAGGCCACTTTCGTGTATCCTACTATGTCTTCATGGTGTTTTTATTTTCTTACAGCTTTGAAAACTTGTCTTTCATCGCCTCACCTTAGCTTCGTCCTTTGATTTGTGGTTTGGGGGTGCCTTTCCCTTGCTTCAAATTAAAAGATCCAAAGTCTCACTTATTCTGTTTAAATTTATGCTCAATCTTGGTAGCATATCGATATGCTACACCAAGCGGGCAGATGTTGAGGAACACCATTTCCTCAATTTATTTGTGCAAACAACAATGGTACTTGAGCACCAAATGTTTCTTTGAATCTTTGATACCCAACTTTTTGCACAGGTTATCTAATAGATTCGTTAGCTCATGCACATATTGATCACTTTGCTTCTGCAACGTAATCCATTGTATGTACTTTTCATCATAGTTCCCCATGGGGTAATATTGTTCCTTAATGGCATCTTGGAAAGAATTCTAAGCGGGTGCGGCTGAAGAAAAAGAGGGTTATATCTCGTCCCTTTGTTCGTAATAGGTTTCCCACCATACCTTCACATGAGGGCAACTTTGGAGAGCACACAAGCAATCTTTTCCCTATTGGAAAAATCATGAACTGAGCAATATCCTTCCAACAGATTTAACCATCTATCTATGACTTTTGCATCTATATGGCCTTCAAATATGGGAATGTCAAAGTTGACATTTACCTTGAAGGGAGTTGCATAAAACACACCACTGGGAATAGAAATTGGTCTTTTTAACTCTGAAACTCATACAATACAACATCACAAAAACAAAGATAAATTCTGGAAATGCTTTTTATTTTAAAAAATTTCGTATTAAAGGATGCAGTTGCAATTTGCTCACATATGCACAACACTAAAAAATTCTTGATATGGAATTTCTAACTATATAAATACAAATATGTATATAGTTCAAAATTTTCCAGCTGCAATTTTCTAAATCTATTTAAGAATAAACATAAATTCCTTTGAAGGGCAACTTTGTACTCCTGGAAAAATAAATCATTTGTTCATGGGAAACGCTGAAGTTAAAGAAAAAACTTCTGTGTGATTTATCGAAGAGGTTGTGCCTTTTTGAGATACATTATCCTGGCTGGTTTCTTTGATGAAGCATCACAAAATAAAAGATGTGGTTGTAGAACTTGGCTCATGATTTGCCCAAATTGTCATTATAAAATTTACTAGAGTGGGGGGATGGGAACTAATATGAGGGCGGAAGTGTGTTGGGGGGATGGGAACTAATATGAGGGAAAAAGTTTTAGCATAGTGGGGGTTGCTATGGTTTTCTAGTCAGTTATACATGGAGAAGCTATGGGTCTTTGGAGATTCAAAAGTCCTCATAAAACACATGAACAAGAGAACCCATGTAAATTCTAGTCACCTCTCACATTGGCTGGAGCGGATACACTCTTTAAAGGGGACTTTCAGTTCAATTTATTTTTTAACATCTACAGAGAAAAGAATAATGAATCTGATAGCCTATCTAAAAAAGGTTTGAATGATATTTTTGGAGAAATGCACTATGAATTATACAACTCCTTTGGACCCAGAGTAGAAGGTAAGGTAAATTTCATATGAGGCTCGAAACTATCCTTTCTTTTTTTAACAAGAATGATATGGGCCATGCTGCACATCACTCAGAAGATAGACACGCTCTATCATATTTTCAGTACATGTTTTGAACTATATGCACAGATCTCAGGAGGTTAAGAAATGATGTAAAAGATTTATTGAAACTTCCTGATAGTTTTGTGGGGAAGGTCCTCTTTTTTATTTTTGAATGAAACTGATGTATGACCAGTTGTTGTTATTTGAACAATTTAAAGTACTTTACCTGATACAATATATAAATCAGAAGTATTTTTCATGTTGAAAAAAAAAAATCCTTGACTTTTCAACTCTAAATATTTATACGACAAAAAAAAAAATACATCACAACCATAAACAATTTCTTAGAATGAGTATTATTTAAATAACAGATGCATTTGATTTCAGCTCATATAAATAACACTAATACTTACTATTTATTTTTTAAATATTTAACGACAAATATCCACCGACAGTTCTCTAAATCTGTCTAACAGAGGAATAGACGGCGCCAACAGTGGAGGTGAATATACTAACAAAATTTTCAAATATTTTGAGGTACCATTCTTGTATGAAATCACATATGATGATAGAAGAGTTGAAGCAAGCACGTGACAAGTCGTCCATAACTGCAACATACAACAATAAACATGTGAAATTCAACATGTTACTCAGTTTACTAAATAATCAAAGTGGAACAACCAAAAGTGTTCGAGTTGAAGCATCCAAGAAAACCAGCAAATTGAATTAAACATCTATCAAAAACTAAAAGCTTGTTTCGATGTGATAATGATTTCATTCGAAGTATGATTAACGAAGGAAGAATATGTTAGAGAATCTAATCTCATCCAACTGCTAGGTGTCGAAACCATTAGTCCATGTGTCACAGTTAAATTTGAGTTAGTCCATTTTAGTTGAGTTATACTACACTTATTTATTTTTGATATTCTCAATGTAATATTATATAACTAATTCGTAATAGTGAGAAGAGCAATCCTCTGCTCCACTTCTTTTCAGTTTTCAATTCTTGTCATGGTATCGAAGCTAGTTTAGGTAAGACTCCAGAGAAAACAGCAACAGAGCAAAGGTTGAGCAGTAGTGAGGAGAGGTGAGCCTCCATAAGACTCATTTAAGAGCAGCAGAAGTTTGAGGAAAGTTGAAAATGCCTCCTTTGAAGAAGCAGAAGAAGAACGAAAAAAAATCCAGGCAAAACCAGTGAAAACGCCTACGAAACGAATTGTAGAAAAGCAGTTCAAAAGCTATTTAAGGAGAAAGCCAAAATAAAAAACGTGTTGCACTAATGCATTGTTTTAAATGAGGCTCAGCATTATTAACGCACTCCAGAAGATTAAAGAAACACGTTAGTCGGGGGTCACTTACACGGATTTCATACTTACACGATTCTGGCGTATAGTACTAGCGTTAAGGTGATTTTCATTTGATTAAAGTGATTCAAAGCAATGAACGTGCCACAAAAATTGATGGCCCATCACCACTACGTGTTCAAAGACTGTGTTAATGGAATAAAGGTTTTTTTAGAAATGCCGTTTTGAAGTGTCGATTCATAAAAGGGAGAACGCCCTTTTATATGAAGAAAGAATGTATTTTTATTGAAGTTTTTTTGAAAACAAAAACTTTAAATTGGTAAAGGTTTTATAAAAGGAGAAAGGGTCCCATAAAATAAAGTGATTTTAACTTTTTATGGCATGAGTTTTAAAAAAAGGGCATGTGTGAAGGCTTTTGTTTGAAGGAGAGAAGAAAAAAAATTTGGAGTTTTTTTTTTCTTTTATAACTTAAAATTGTGAGAGTCTTGTCAAAGTGAATGTGTAAAAGGATATTTTTTGAGAAAAGGAAATGCTTTAGAAGCAAGGTATTTGATGCATATGTAGACTCATTTTTTTGTGGAAGTCAAGCAACAAGGTCATGGGAAAAGCCAAGAGGCTAAAGCAAAAACAAAAGATGTTCGAGATCTTTTTAGATCTGGAAATAAAAAGGAAAAAATACCACTATGTTCAATCTCATGTGGATGATGTCTGCGAAGAAAGTGTAGAAGCAGCAGAGAAGAATGACTAAGATACTCGTGAGCCCCACTATACACAGCTATGAGTGGACGAAGATTTGATGATACCAGCAACATGGATTGCTGACGAAGATTTGGTGATTCCAAGAACAGAGCTTGTTGATGATGTTTTAACTTTTAATGATACCAGCAACATGGATTGCTGATGGAAATTTGATGAATGTAGCAACAGATCTTGCTAACAAATATTTGGTGTCTCCAGCAACAGAGCTTCCTGATGAAGATTTGGCGATTCCAACAACAGAGCTTGCTGACGAAAATTTGATGATTCCAACAACAGAGCTTGCTAACGAAAATTTGATGATTCCAGTAACATAACTTGCTGATGAATACTTTATGATTCCAGCAATAGAGTTTTTTGATGATGACTTGTTGATTCCAGCAACACATCTTTCTGATGATGATATGGCGATTCCAGCAATAGAGATTACCGATGATCAAATGGTGAATACAACAACAGAGCTTGTTGATGGATATTTGGTGAATCCATCAACATAGTTTGCTGATAAGAGTGAAATTGTTATTGAAGCAGTCATTTCTATGATAAATCCAGAGACTAATATTGTTGATGTAAATTTTGATAGAGAATTTTTGGCTAATGACGATTAGTTGCAAATGATGCAACAAAAACATGATATCGACATGATGCTATTTAGTGAGATAATCCAACTCGAGTCAGTGGAAGACAACATGTTTGTAGTAGCATACGTTAGTGAAGAAGAGACAAAGATAGAGACAAAGACAATGATTGAAGTGGATGCAAAGAAGGAAGCCCACAAAGAGAAAACAGAGATAGACACAGAAGCAGAGAAGGAAGCGCATCAAGAGAAAGCTCTCATTGCAGAGCAGAAATACCATAACCAATGTCATTCTGAAAATATTTTTAATTCTAACATTCATTTCCAGTGTGCAGGTACACATGATGATTATGAAGAGGACTTGAAGTTCCTTGAAACATGGCTTGCAACACCATGTCTAGATGAGGTCTACACAGAAGTTGTAGATATGAATGTTGAAGACAACATGCATGATGAACATACAAATGAAATTTTCAAATATTGGAGTTATGAAGAGATAAAATATTATTCTCATGCATCAGATTGATGATGAAAATCACAATACAGAAGACAATATGTGCCAACAACCCACATACAAATCAATTTTTGAAGAAGTCCATGACATGCTTATACAGTCTGGAACAATAGAAGACCTGCGCCACCGAACGAAGAAATAGAAGTTTGAAAAATACAACAAGAATAAAATGATGAAACAATTTAGAGGCTACAATATTTGGAAGAAGAGAAGAAGAAAATCAAATCTAGTTGAAGTCAAGTGTTTTAAATGGTAAGCCTCGTTCTAATTAAAGGGGAGTGTTAGAGAATCTAATCTCAACCACCTGCTAGGTGTCGAAATCATCAGTCCATGTTTCACAATTTAGTTTGAGTTATTCCAGTTTAGTTGAGTTACACTACACTCATATATTGTTGATGTTCCCAATGTAATCTTATATAACTAATTCGTAATAGTGAGAAGATAAATCCTCTGCTCCACTTGTTTTTAGTTTTCAATTCTTGTCAGAATACTAATAGCCAAAACCAAAATTGCCAATACAAAAATACAAAATCGAGTTTATAGCGAAAGGAAATGGATAGGGAAGAGTTTCAAGTCAAAACTATTCTAATAAGCTAAGTTTTAATTTTAATGGTTGTGAACTAATTTTTAATAAATAAATAAAAATATAATGATAAATATATACATTTCTAGATTTTATTTAGGAAATTTCTCAAGAATTTTTAAGTGTAATCCTTTATATATAAACCATATATATATATATATATATATATATATATATATATATATATATATATATATATATACCACCAATTCATTTAACTTGTATTAAGATAATTTTTTTACCAAAATTACAAATTCATTGACTAAACTATTGTGTATCACAAAATTGCCTAAAATGAAAACCATGTGCAGGAATTAGGGGAATTACTCTCTAGAGCTACTTTAAAGGCAATGTCTCATGCAAATGATGTAAGGCATACCCATACACAACATAGAATATAATGAAATGGTATTTTATTTGAAGACCATGATAGTGCACCTAATCTTAGGTTGAAAACATAACTTCAATTTCATTTTCAAAATTCCTTTTTCAGCTCCAAAATGAATCTTATTTGGGCTTTGCATGAATCTATAAATAAATCTTACTATTCGCATAATATGAGGTATGGCTCCAATAACATACATAAGACTTCCTACCAAACTAGGATAAGTTATGACACATTTTTCTTATGAAATGACACTATCATTCATTTTACTTACTTATGTGCCAAGAAAATAGTGCAACAATTTCAAATTAAATCATCATAACATGTCTGAACTGTTGCATTAAGAAATTACTTGAAGATTGCAGTCCATACCTATCAGCAGCAAAGGAACAAGAAAATAGAACATCATGAGCTACTTGTTGGAAAAAACGAGAAAATATTTTCAATAATTTTTCCAATTTTGTCTTAATTGCTTTCTTTAGACTAAGGTCTAGCCAACAAGATCTTGAGGATCCACTAGTTTGGTATAGTCATTTTTCACCAAATCCCAAAAATCGTTAGAAGGAACCAAATTTTTCATTTAATACCCCAAAAAATTTGTAATTCTCATTTTAAAATGGGTAATTGAAGTTAAGAAATATGAAGACTACTATTATAGTTGAAAATTTGCTTAGACTATACAAAAATATTGCATGCTAAATCTGTACAAACTTCACAAACAATTAAATGTTGACCCCTAGTATAATTGGCCCTAATACCAAAATATAGAAATTATGAAACAAACACACTTAAAAAGGAACAACGATCAATACAAGAATTGAACCAAAACATTAGAGGCCTCAATGTTTTGTTTTTCTTCTCATTCATTTATTGACCAAAATTTTCATTCATAAATAACATTAGAGTTCTACAACTATGGAAATTGCTACTAATCATCCAAATCTAATCCGAATTAATCAATTGAGATTATTTTTTACTTTTGACTTCTTACTATCTCTTAAATATAATTTTGACTAACTCTAATTATTTTATTTTTATTGTAAACTTGGTAGATCCTCTTTTCTCTATTAATTAAAACAACAAATTACAACCACATAGTAATATTTTTGGGTGGCCACAACTTTCCCTATGGGAAACCAAGTTGGCCACCTAATAGTATTGTAAGCCATCCAAAAACAATACAATTTAATTCTTTCCAGCACCCAAAATATGATTGTGTTTTTATACAAATCCTATCACCTACTTGCCTACTTGCATGATTGTCTACACAGTTAAAAGTAAATTCTATTCACATGTTTATAAACATCATCAAAAATTGCAAAAGGAAACAACATAATGACTACTCAGCTTCATGAGCTGAGGCAGATTCCATCGATGTCAGGTCTTCAGCAGTATACCTCGGGAGTTCATTTGGAGAGAGTATGCATGGTAATTGATTTTCAATGTAGCGTAGTTGCCCATCTTGCTTCTAGATTTGAAATTGGAGTTTCTTGAATTAATTTTTGTTATTCGGGAATTCATGTACAGCAATGGCCATACTCATAGCTACATGTTCGAGGGCCTTACCCAGGATTGCCTTTAGGATCCAGTATAGGAAGAGGGTGTGTTTAAATTGAGTAAGGTGTCTATAGGTTTACCTAGGGTCGAGCACTAAGTACCTCAAGTCCTCGGCCTCAATATCCATTGACTCTACGTGGCATTTAAGACTCGCCTCCCATTCCTCAATCAGTTGACGAATTTCCTCCTCACTACTTTCCTCGTATGCTTTTGCAACTTCATTGATTATATGCCTATTGGGTTTCCAGCCTCTGGGCTTGGGTGAACTAGACTCACCCTCATTTTGTATGCTTGTATTCCTCTTATCCCGGTCCCTTGGGGTAGGGCTGTGATATGGATTACAAGCACGATCCATCATTTTAATCTTTTGGTCAGGGGGTATTCCAACTGGTAGAGTGTGTACATGAAGACCAAGCCCACCATGACCCAGCTCTTGTGTCGCGTTACTTTTCTGCCCACCTGCCAAGAGAAAAACATGCAAACGTAAAAATACAATAAGGAGCAAGTTGTCCATCCCTTTTCCATCGAAAATAGTACTTGAATTTTATAAGATGAACATGGGTTCCCTCAATTTATCTTATGGCGAGTGGAAAGACATCACTCTAAACGAGTGAATGGATACTCTATAGTTGTGCGGAACAATAATAGGAAGAAGCTCACATGACACGGGTGTATACACAGGGCGATGGTCCAAAGGTATGTCCCCTTCACGACACCACCCGAAGTTCCCACAACCCAACGGTCGTTACACCTCATGGCAAGCCCACAACCAGTCTAGCTCAACCCAAGATAGATGCAGGAGCCAAAGAACAATGGTTTCCTGGACCTAAGTGTAATCAAAACAACCATATATTAAACCCCTTTGAGACAACCAGACCCCAAAAAAAATCAAAATAGCCATGAATTTTGGATTTAAGACAGACAAAAGCCATGTCCCAACAATAATTAAGATGAATGCATGTATAGTCTGATCCGGACAGAACTCTCCCATGACAATAACCCATGAATTTTAACCAGACCAACTCAAAATCGAGACCTAGATAACACTCTTAATGAAGATAGAGAAGAAGAAATGGGCTACATACTAGAATACCAACACTAAGGGTTGATGGAGGCACACCTGTGTTGGTCGTAATCCGTAATTGCTGCCACCGTTCACCACCTTCGTTCGAGCCTCAGTTAGACTCTTGCCACCAATGAAATGCATGCACAACAACAAATGCCTCAAATGTTTAAACCTGTCACCACCCTCTACCTTAATGCATGTGACTGAACTACCAGCCTTGCCATGCATGTGGAGGCTCATGGGGTTGTCCTTCACACCATCCTTCATTAATTATATTAATAGAGACAAGTCTTGAGGTCACACCCAAATCGAGGAAAACTAACTCTAATTATTATTAACATAATAACATAGTAATTTTGTAAACAATAATGTAAAAATACAAACAACCACAATATGGAGGAGACATTAAAACTACCAAATTCACTCCTAAAAAATTCCAAATTTTCCTTCGTTAAAAATTACACCAATAAATGAAATACATCATAATATTACACCAATAAAATCCTTTATTTAGTCTACAACTAGTAATTTAATTAAAAAAATAAAATATCAAAAAAAAAATTATTGAACTTAAAAAGTGGATTTATTTTATTTAAACACTAAACTATTAAAAAAGTAAAGTTCGGTTGTTGTTAGTATGTAGCTTTTTTAAGCAAGTATATAATATTAATTAAAATATTTCTTTATAAGTATAATTTTAGGTAAATATTATTATAAATGTATAATAAAATTGATTATCATAAAATTGTTAAATACATCATAATATTACCTCAATAAATTCCTTTATTTAATCTAGAGCTAATAATTTTTTTTTAATATATTAAAATTTATTTATTCACCTATTTTATATAAATACTAAAACATTAAAAAAAATTATGTCGTTCTAAGTATGTAGTTTTTTTTCAGAGAAACCTAGAAAATATATATAGAGAGAGAGAATTATTTCTAAAAGTAGTGAAAGATCCAAAATATCTATTACAGTCTAGAAAAATTGATAGGTATATCCAATATATGAAATATCACACCTTCATCTACAAATTTATAAGTTTTTGGCCCACAAAAAGGGCGCTCGTCCACTAGATCTAGAAGAAATGGCATCTAGAGGGCTAAGTGGGCTTTGAATTTGGAGAAGATGGTTTTTTCACAGTTATATTCTCAGATATGAAAGATAAGAATAGGGCATTTTAAGGAAGCCCTTGTTTCTTCAATAGTGTAGTGCTCTTCATGAGATTATGGAAGAACACCATAGACTAGAGAAAGAAAAATTAAGTATGACTCTTTGCATTACCGAGAGAATAATAAGATGAAGAGATTCTTGGAGTAATCATATGCATCTCCATTGGAAAATTTATCAATATCTCAAGCATCATAAGAAGGGGTAGATATACAACACACACAAGGATCTATGTTCACATGAATATTTTTTAACCTCTACCCAAATTAGTGAAGATATCCTTCCAAAATGAAGCCTCGAAACAACATATGGACTATGAACATGTGTATTTTGTTATAGGAGATGTCATGAGTGTGGAGGTTTATTATATGAATGTCCACAAACACTAGCAAACAAAACCAAGGCTCCTTAGGCATAGAGTGATGTATAGGTTTTGAAAACATTCCAACTGCTATAGGGTAAAATGCTTGGGTTGTTGGTTCTCGAATATCCCTCTTAGAGCTTTCCGGTGCTTGAGGAAGATAGTAAGATTAGTTGTATAGTTCACAAAGAAGATACATACATGTTCATATCAACTTAAAAAACTTGATGGAATAAGAAGGAAGATTACCTCGTTAATGATCTTGAAGTCTCTTGGAGAGCGCTAAGCAACGAAGTAGGGATCCTCCTTCACCAGCTCCAAATCTCGACCTTATGATCAATCAAAGCACCCGTGTAATCTCTACCACAACATACATTTCCTATCAATTAAGTAAATATATGATAAACATTTAAACTATGCACATCTAAGCCATTCATCTCATGCTATATAATTAATTGAAGAACAATAAAAATATCAATGCATAGAATGGAAAAAACAGATACAGTTCTATTGATTTATAAAAAGGAGGATTACAACCGTCGGTTATACCAAGCCCTCCTCAGCCTTCCAATCTCTCTATCTCTCAATGTGGTAATGCCTTGATCAACAAGATCTCAATGAACCTGTTTGATTTTTTACCCTCACACTACAATAATAATGCTCTACTTCACATGTATTCAAAAACCTTTGAAAATCCTTTGACCTTGAACCAAGAGCCTACAGCTCCATTTTATAGGAGATGGAGAGAGCAATCATTGCCTTTCTCCTTCCACCAGTTATAAATAGAAAAATCCAAGATGTTTCTTCAACTTCCCATGCTTTTGCCTTCCTTGAGAGTTCAATTGTTTTTGGCAAGGCCCAATAAGAGACTAGTGCTTTGCAGTTTCTATTTTGTACTGACTCTCTTATGAGAAAAAGCTATAATTTCAAATCATTCTTCACGGGTTTTTCCTGTTTCAAACTCAAAACACAGGTAACGCTACCCCCTAGTATAAACAGAGTGTTTCCCTAGCCACTAACGAGACCTTTTCATGGATCAGATGCATTATAATGCTCTTTTGCTGTTATAGGGGTGCGTTACCTTTGCAGAAGTATGTTTAGTTTAGGTCTCTATATTCCTTCCATATTTATCTTCTCCTATGAGCTGATGAGGAGGTTTTTTGACCTGTAACAGATGCCCCCTAAAGTCTGAGGTCAGAGATGAAGACGATGGCCGAAATACTTTATAATGTGTGTAGTAGAGATAAATAGATTGAATGACTGAGGAAAACCTAAAACAATAACATATGTCAGAAAATATAGTATTTGTCTTGAGTCAGGCATTCCCATGCTCAGTAGATAATCAGCATGATTTCTCTAGAACAGAGATATGAAGAATCTGTCCACCGATAAGCATAATGTGGAAGTGTCTGTCATAACAGGATCGGGCTGAAGAAGCTGTCTCCATAAACAATATCGCAACTTGGGGAAGGGAACATAGATTTAATTAGGTAACCTTTTCCCCAAGGTCTTGACTACCGCTTCACTTAAACTGCATATTTCTCAACATGTGAATGAAGGAGTTGTCATTGAACATGTGAGAAATCATCTGATTACCAGTCGATAATGAAAACTGTTAACAGATGCGAAGGTGGCCACCGATAATGATGATGGTCCCTAAAATGCACAGTACAATCTAGCGAGTGTGAATAAAAAGATTTGAAGTCGAACGCTTGTAGAATCATTTGATCAAGAGCCAATGATGAAGACTCCTAATCAAACACAAGATTACCTGCCACTGATGTCTGCAAGTATCTAGGTACTGATGGGTTTCTGGATCAACTTCCTAGATAAGATGTTGAAGTCGATAGGAAGAGATCTGTTGAAAGGTAGGCACTGAGGCGTCCTACATCAGTCAACACGAAATGGAAACCAAATGATTTTGTTTTTTATCGAGATAATGAAGAGAAAATGGGGATAACTGACGAAAAATAATTTCTAGCATAATGAGCGATTTGGTCGATAAGAGGAGCAATAGATAGTGAGGTCTGCTTGAACAATATAAGGCACTGTAACAGGGTACTAGGCAGTTGAGGCTTAATGAACACCAAAGAGTTTGTTAGGATTTTACCAGTGTAGGAACACTGGGAGATGAAGGCTAATAGTCATAGATGGTAGGGTTTGGCTAACTTCGAAAGAGTTTTCTGGGGAGTGCCATGTTCAAGATTTTTGCTGCCAAATCGACCTTTCTGAAATGTAACAGAGGTAGTATCCATTTCGTCCAAATTTTTCCCCGTATGATTAGGTTTAACGAGTCCAGATGAGTAAACTCGGTGAATTTTTCATATTTATAGACTCTGAAAAATGTCGTAAAATACAACTCCATTCCCCATCTGATTAGGTTTAACGAGTCCAGACGAGTAAACTCAGTGAATTTTTCATGTTTAGAGAGTTTGAAAAATTTCATAAAAGACAACTCCATGGGGTACCTTTGTCATGTCTTGATAACCGGGCACGACAAAGGGAGAATAGTAAGCCCGAAACGGTTCATCTTCCGTGAGTTAGTGCATCGAAGCCGGAAAAGTGAGAAATCTATGTTCGATGGACGTCTGCCTCATTTTGATATGAGTACGAGGAGACAGAGTAAATTCAGTGCTCTTTGTGAAATTTTTAACGAGTCCGACAAAGAAAAACTCGGTTATCTCCGTGAAATTTTAACGAGTCACGCAGAGAAAACTCGGTCACTTTTTTTGTTTAAAGAGCTTTGAAAAAGAGGAAAAGAATAGCTCCTTACTCTCTTTCATGGTAGTTTAATGAGCCCGAAAAAGGAAACTTAGGGTTTTTTCAGTTTTATGAGCTAGAAAAAATTTCCTAAAAAGAAAGCTCAGTGCTTCTTCATATCAGTTTTAACGATTCTGAAGAGGATAACTCCAAGTTTTTCGGATTAACGAGCAAGAAAAAGACAATAAAAATAACACTCGAAATCGAATTCATATAAGTTTAACGAGTCCAAAGAAGAGAACTTGAGGTTTTTCGTATTAATGAGCAAGAAAAATACCGTAAAAATAATGCTCGGAATCAAGGTCAAAACATGGTGATGTTTGCATATAGATCTTGATCAGTCATCAGAACATTAGTAACCAACCTCAATAGTTGCGACACATATGCAGCAAGAATTCACGACTTTTTGCAGACTAGCTAAGAGAGTCATGCCCCTGAAATGGCTATAAGAAGGTCAGAAGACTTTCATTTTCACTGTTTTGAATGCTGTGAAGGAGCTCTGGGGTGAAAAAGGGTGAAAAATTCAGCTGGAAATTGTGGTCAATTCGGGAAATGGTTCTTGTTCCCTTGAGATCCAGGTAAGAGCTGGAACCTCTTGCTATCATTTTACTGTGTTTTTGTGAAGTTTTGCTGGTTCAAAATGAGAAATTTGGCAGGCCCTAAAAAATATGAGCGGCTAACGCAGGCCAGTAGTGTTGGACCCACGTTAAGCGCACTTCCCATGAAGGAAGGGCGTGTTAGCACGCTCTGTTTTTCTCTATAGCCCACGTTAGGCACAAAGAATATTTTAAGAACTCATTTATAAGAATTTTGAAGTGTTCCAAACAATTTCTAATCGGTTGAAAATGTTGTATTGACAGGTATTCAGCTGTTAACCATGAGTATCTGGCGAGAGAGAGAACATGAATGGGAAGAAAGAGATATGATTACTGATGCTACAAGTTTGATGGCTCTCCGCAGATGCGTCTTGCTAAAATATGCACGTTTAGAACTGATGAGGGGTCAAGAGGACCTCCTGAGGTGCTTGATTCAGCAATGGGACGAGTGTCACCATGTCTTTCGGATTGGGGGCAATGAGCTCTCAATTGAGAAGGAAGATGTTTACTTTTTGACCGGCTTATCATGTCGTGGACTGAGGCCCAACTTGACGAGGTCCAGAGTGGATCCGCGCTCCACTGCTGATCTTATTCTAACTCATTGCATACGCAACACAGAGGCAGTGAGCAACTGGGTGCCTATTGCATGGGTGTCTTTGAGACCACTGAGGTCTATACTATGGATGATTGTTCGCTTGGTAGGTGCCAAGAGCTAGAATGTGGCCACCAAGGCCTAGATGCTACTAGCCTTGGATTGTATGCAGCCTCAGGTTTTTGACTAGTGTGATGGAGTTGTCCGTCGGGTCCGAGCAGAGCTCACAGCATGCAAGACCCGTACCCAAAGAGAGTTTGGGTATGGCACATTGATCATTTCTTTCCTACTAGAGCGGGTGCCATTGATGAGACCCAGGATCGTTACAACGCCATTGGACCCACGCGAGACAAGACAGGCTCGATAAGCAGCTTTGATTCCGCAGACTGGAGATGGTCCAGTCCATCACTGCTTTGATGATGGGTTTTTTGATTGGCTTAACTCATAGATAATTATGATTGAGGATTATCCCTATGCAGGGATGAACTTCACCAGCGATCCGGAGTTAATGTTGCCCCCTGGCACCCAGTGGGGGCTCGATGGTGAGAAATAAATGATCAGTGTACGTTAGGAAGTAATTTTTTTTTCATTTGAATTTTTATGCAATTTTTTTGTTTAAAATAGGGTGAAAAATATGTTTTGAAATGAAGTTTTATTTCTTGACACAGATGTGGTACCTGTCTACCCAGTTGGGGCCCCTCGTTATGCACAACAAGGACTGTATCTACCCAAGGCTGGCGCACCAGCTGAGGATGCGGAAGCCGCCGGGGATGATGATACCCATATTTTGCATGAACTCTCCAGAAACTTGGAGGGTTTGGGTATGGGTGTACCACCCCTTCCTATGCGGGAGGTTCCAGTTCATCTACAGCGGCATACCGTAGGTGTGTCGAAGAGATACCTGGTGCCTCTCAGGAGGATAGCCAGGGCAGTTGTATGTTATTTTGAGCATCAGGCTTAGCTGGTGGAGCGAATGTATAAGTATCATAGTGTGGCTTTAGTATAGCCAAATTTTTTGTAAAACACCCAAGTTTTGGAATATTTTTTGATGTAACTATTGTACTGGACACGACATATATATATACATATTTTTTGGTGATTTTGTGTTTTTTAATTTTTTATGTATTTTCTATGGGATAAAAAATATATATACTCACGTGTAAATATTTTATAACAAATGTGACAAATGCCAATCTAACACATAGTTTGCCAAATAATCGGTTAATGCATTAAATTCTCTAGGAACGTGCTCAAATGTGATTGTTTGAAATTGACATTCTAAAAGTTGCACCCTTAAAAAATAATATAACAAGACTGGATGACGGACACGGTAATGATTGTTTAACTGCATAATGATGAGTTTGGAATCTAACCTGACCACTAAATTGGAGATGTCACGAGATGCAGCCTCCATGAGGAGTTGGATCACTAACATGTACTCAGCAACGTTATTGGTGGCGCTACCTAGGAAAATTCCCCCATAACCAACAATTTCTGACTCAGGAGTGTAGAGAACCCAAGCAGCTGAAGCAATGTGTCTAGTGTGATGACTAGCACCGTCCGCGTATCCGATGTATGATAAGGAGGATGAAGGAATCTGTGTGAAGGAAAAAGATTTTAGATGAGAAAAAACACCTCAAAAACCAAAAAAAATATCCAAAGACATCAAAACAATAGGCAAAACTTATATACATAAAATTACAAAGCATATGCCTAGTGTGAAACTAGGCAAAATACTTCTTTAGATAGATCCCGTTTCGGGGCTCCTCGAGCGGAATTCCATTACAGTCCTAAAGTTCATAAGCCCCTTTTGAGAGGACTTTAGTGACGATGTAAGGACCAAGCCATAATGGTTGGAGTGTTCCTGCCCCCAGGAGGTCATGTTTCTTATCATAGAGTAGAACAAGATCACCCTCTTGGAAAGAATGAGGCTTGACAGATTTGTTGTATTGAGCTTTGACTCAGCACTAGTGAGCTTCGAGTGCTATTGTAGAATCTAGACGAGTTTCGTCCAAATGATCGACTGAGAGCAAGTGCTCTTCTGTGGCGGTGGTGCCAGGTAGGAGTTCAACAGCGAGTTTGAGTGATGGAATTTCACACTCGATTGGAAATACTGCCTCCCGGCTAAATGCGAGTTGAAATGGCGTGAAACCTGTGGAAGTTTTGACTGACGTTCGGTATGCCGATAACACAGAATACAACTTCCGATTCCATGTGGTTTTATGGTTTCTGACCAATCGACGAATCATGGTTTTGAGGATGCCATTTACGGCTTCTACTTGACCATTAGCTTGAGGATAATAAGATGAAGATTGATCTTGATGAAAACCTAGCATGGATGTTAATTCAGTCATCATATGATTTTGAAAGTGGGAGCCATGATCTGTGACAATAGATAGGGGTATGCCGAACCGACAGATTACCTGATTGAACAGGAAGAGAGCGACAGTTACACCATCAGCCTTAAAAGTGGAAATGGCTTCTGCCCATTTCATAAAATAGTCGATTGCAACCACGATGTAGTTGTGTCCATTTTCTGAAATGGGATTGCAGGGGACGAATTCAATTCCCCATTTGGCGAAAGGACCAGTGGAGATAACCGAATGAAGGGGGGCCGGATGAGCACGCATTTTCTTCGTAAAAATTTGACATGGATGGAATTTCTAGACCACTTCAATGCAGTATTTAAATAATGTGGGCCAATAATAACCTATGCGCAGGATTTTTTGGGCAGTAGATATGCCCAAAAGATGACCACCGCATGCCCCTATGTGGTAGTCATTCAAAACGTGTTCTGCTTCATTGAAAGTGAGACAACGTCAGATAATAGTATCGATACCATGGTGATATAATGTATCATTTAGCATGAGGTAGTTCTTTTCTTGGTGGCGAATACAACGACAGTCGTTAGACATGAGAGTTGGGCAGAAGCGTTGGGTTTGTAGGTAGACCAAAATGCCTCCATACCATGGGTCCTAAGAATCGACCAAGTATACAGATTCATCGGGAAATGGATCATGAGCTACTTCCCCTGGATCGATTTTGGGAAGGTCCGATAGTAATTCGACAAAGACGAGAGATTTCTTTGCTTTTGCAGCTGTGAAGACTAAATCAAATGGTTGGAGGATTATGATCCATTTGGAATATTTTCCTCCAATAATTTGTCGAGACAGGATGTGTCGCATGGGGTTATCCAAAGCAATAACAGTAGTCTGTCGCAGCAATACATGGTGTCGGAGTCGGGTGACGGAAAAAACTACCACCAAAGAGAGTTTCTCCACATGTTAATAATGTATTTTTGGTCTGATTAGACCTTTTGGCAAGTAGTATATCACATGCCCACTGTCGTCATTGTGAACTTGAACTAGAACCATTCCAAGTGAGGATGGTGAGGCTGCCAGGTAGAGGAGAAAGTCACGTGAGTAATCAAGGGCACTAAGGAGTGGGGTTGAAACAAGTGCATGTTTTAAAGCATCAAATGAAATTTTAGCTTGTTCATCCCACAAATATAGTGTTCCCTTCTTCAATAATCACATAAATCCTTTCGTCATCTCAGCATAGTTAACAATGAATCGACGTAAAAAGTTTTCCTTCCCTTGCAAACGTTGGAGTTGGAGGATGGATTGTGGTGTCGGTAATTCAAAAATTGCTTTAACCTTATTGGGATCAACCCTAATCCCATTCTTGGAGACAATGAAACCTAACAGACACCCGGACTCGACCATAAATACGCACTTATGAGAATTCAGACGTATATTATAGAATCTACACCTAGCAAAAATTTCTTTCAAATGAGCAAGGTGATCAGGTCGTTTCTTGGAATGGGCTGGAAGGTCATCCAAGTAAGCCTGTACAATATGTCAAATTTCATGGAAAGTGTATTCCATAGCCCGCTGAAAAGTTGCTCCAACATTCTTCAGACCGAATGGGAGTTTACGATACGCAAATGTGCCCCAAGGACAGATAAAGGCAGTTTTATGCTAGTCTTATTTTGTAATCGCAATCTGGTTATAGCCCGAGAATCCATCAATGAAGGAAAAATATTTGCATCAGGCACAATCATCGAGAATTTGATCTATGAACGGTGTAGGATAATTGTCTTTGGGACAAGCGGCGTTCAGATCGCGATAGTCAACACAAACTCGGATGGTGCATTTTTTTTTATCGACGGGAACTAGATTGGAAACCCATTCTGTCAAAGGAACGAGATAGATGAAACAAACGTTTAAAAGTTTTTCTACCTCAGTTTTGATGGCGGCCGCTTTGCGCAGGTGGATAGGCCTGAGTCGTTGCCAAATTGGTTAAATCTTGATTTCGTGCTCGAATATATATGGATCTATGTCGAGAATTTCATCATAAGACCAAGCTAACACATCAAGGAATTCCTTGAAAAGGGATGTGAAGTGTGCAATTTCCTCAGGATTGAAATCTACTCCAATCTAAATATTTTCCATGATACCTGTTTTGACCAAGATATCGATGAGCATTGTCTTAGAAAGATTTCCCATGTTCCCTTCTGAATCGATAGTTTGAACAATCGTGTAAGCTGTTAGGGTCCCGTGATTTTGCTGATTGGCAAGCCAAATGATAGTGTAACATCAAACCAGTCTTTCGAGCCCAAGGGCCTAGCCTTCCTGGACTCAGAGAGGGCTCTCTCTATTTGTGCAAGGGATATCTGTGTGTTTGCTTCTTATGTTTCTAATTTTAGGCTAGTTATGAAGTAGGTGTTTGGTTTTGGTTTTTAGGTTTGTGAGGGATGAACTGATCAAAGACTTAGATAGGTAAAAAGATGTCAGATCAACTGGGCTATGGGGTTGAAAAGGTCAAGAAAGGTTTCAGATGGTGATACAAGGTTGTTGAAGGGCCGATTTGATTCGAGGTAAAATGGATCTTTGGGTAAAATGGAGTGAGATGGACACTAAATTTTTGAAGAACAAAAGATTTAAAACATAAATAGTTCAATAGCTGACATAAACATGGTAGGGCTAACCATTAATCACGAGAAATGTAACTATAAACCGATCAATTCACAGAAATAAACATTCAAGCAATACATAGAGATATATGACTCTCTAACTTTAGGAAATTACTATCGGACTTTGGGGAAATACATTTAAGACAAAAAAACAACTCAAATCACTATGAGGAAATTCCTAAGCATAGTATTTCAAGCTATTGGGCACTTTGAAAGCAAGATTGCATAATTTTAGGCAAAGGGAAATATCAGTACAAGACCTCCTTGGTTCAACAAATGACAATCAAACAATCAAAGAAAGGTTTCAGAGGTGGAGCTATGACTAGCCATGAGTAAGCAGGGCATACCGTGAATCATACTTAGCATGCATAAAACCATAAATGAAACAAGCAAACAATTTCTTCGGTTATCAAAGAGCAATCAAGGATTCTTTGATATGACTAAGAAGGAAGAAAACATAGAAGCTATAAAGAAACAGGAAATTTGAGGTGCCTCCAAGGGCATGTCTCAAATCTATTCTCTACTGTCTTATAGCAAGCAAGAACATGGAATTATGAATGAAAACTAAGAAGCATAACAGAGAGGGACACTATACCATTTTACCAAGTCAAGGAATCCAACAACAGACCTCCTTCATCATCCAAAAAACATTCAAGAAACTATCCAATGCATGAGACAAGTGTTTCTTCCAAGCTTGTATAACCATATATTGCTTCTATTCATCAAGTTTAGCCTTGTTTACAATGAATTCTCATGGAATATATAGGCCAAGATGAGGGAAAACCTCCTAGTGCAACTTGCAATCTCATTGGCCCATCAAAAATATCTGATTTTGTCCTTGAGGCTTTGCAAAGCCCAAGGCACAAAATATCTAATAAAATATCTCAAAAATGCTAAAAAGGGAAAATATATTGAATTTTAATAACTAACTATGCCCAAAAATAGCTAAACGCACATTAGGAAAAGGCACTTCAGAAAAGTGTATTTTTCTCAAAAATACTTAAGAAATATATCAGCAATAAATCCTTTGTCTTGTGGGTAGCTTTTTGATGCCTTTCCAATGTCGAAACGAAGCCCATGATGGCTCGTTGGAAAGATCTAAATGTCTATTTTTGGAAAATTCTTAGTTTCCTCCAAACTGATCACTGGAAGTCTTTCAAAAACTGACCTGTGTGTAAAAACCTAAAAAATAGACCTTACTGATAAACGGGGCAGAGTGTGGAAAAAGTGAGTGTTTTTCACCATTTTGGGGGAGAAAATCATCTTCAATGGATCTGAAAATCACTTAGTAGATGCCGCTGAAATTATGGCATCCAATGATACCATTTTCATCCTTTGAGGATGTCCCAAACAGAAATGGCGATGCCCATAATTTTAAGCCAAAAGCCCAAAAATGACAAAAAACCAAAACTTGTTGAATTTCGCCCAATTTTGGCGAGCATGACCCTCAAGGGTTTTCAGAAACATGCTATGAAGCTGAGGCCAAAATTTGTAGCTTTGAGGTGTCTTTCTTCATTTTTGGTGTCGGGCACCTCATTTGAGCTTCCTTGAGTTTTTCCTATGTGGCCTTCAATTTCCGTCGGGCGAACTGATTTAGCTTCTTATAGTGCTCGGTCATCCTCCTTTGAAGGTCCAAATCTCTATTGGCCTTCTCCAACTTCTTTTCCAAGTGATCATTCACCCTCTCAAGCCATTCTTCTCGATTGTTCTCTATCTCTTGGGAAAACAAAGTAGAGAGAGGAAAAGATTGGAGAAGGGCAGCTTCTTCCTCCTTTTGTTTCTCAAGGGCTTTTCTGAGTCCCATGGTCCTTGGCCTCTTTCTCCTGGGCTGATCTTCATATTTGCTATCATCGAACTCGCCCATGAGTTCTTCCAATCTAACTTGTGCCTTGGAGCCCTCTTTTTTGTATTTGATGGCCCGGGTCTCATATACCGGCATGTGGACACTCATCTATTTATTTTTTGTTTGAAAAAAGTGATTGAAGTTTCTAGCCCTCTCTAGATCTGTCCTCAAAGCATCAATTTGTTTTTCTCTATTGATCAAGAGAGTCTCTAGGATTCGGGCCTCATTGTCGCTATCATCACTTTGGATTTGAATTATGTCAAAGTCCCTCTCCTTTTCATGATTGATTTCTTCTTTCTCATTTCCCTTGATTTGGGTGGCTCTCTTGGTATTCCTCCTCTTGAGTAATTCGACAATGGGCTGCTTGGGCAATTTCCCCTTACTTCGAAGGGCCCTAGTAACATTTGGAGTTATATTTTTAGGCACCCTTTTCCTTGATGTCTGGGGCTTGGCCACTTTTGGAGAAGAAAGCATGGCCCCTTGCCTAGGAGAGGTAGCTAGCACATGCTCTATTGGATCTTTGCCCTTGTTACTTTCCTCATCATCCTTGCCACTGTTTTGAGTTTCTTCATGGATGCTTTGACTATCCTCTTGCATAAATTTTTAAGGGCTGCCCTATTTTTCCTTGTCTTTTCTATCTCTACGACTTTGAGGCTCTGTCTCCCCAATGTTTTGGGCTTCATATTCATATTTTTTGTTGTTGTGAGGGCTACCAATATCCTCATCAAAATGCTCAATTTCTTCATCATTTCCCTCCTCACTATTTTGAGTGTGTTCATGGCGCTGCTCTTCATCACTGCGCTGTATTTTATCACTGTGATGCTCTTCACCTTGCTGCCCTTCCTCACTGTGCTCTTTTTTACTTTGCTGCCCTTCTTCATCATGCTGTTCCTCCTCTTCATCTTTCCCTTCTTCCCCTTGCTGCCCTATTTCATCATGTTGTTGTTCATCATCATCATGCTGTTCTTCATCTTCATCAATCTATTGTTCATCTTCATCATGCTCTTCTTCCTCAATATGTTCTTCCTCCTCATCATTCTCTTCTTCTTGTTCAATTATGGGAAATTTGAGCTTCTTGGGAATTGTCTTTCTTGAAGAAGGTGAAGGATGGTGAGTGGAAGGTGAAGGAGATGCATGGAATGAAGGAACAGTGGCGAAATATGGATGTGCAATGAAAGTGTCCCAAGATATTTCCTTCTTCTCAAGCTGATGAAGAATGATAACCTTGATGAAGGAGTGATGGAAAAGGCAAGCTGACTGCTAAGAAGGAGGTCTTTTTCTGAACAGTGGAGAACATTTTTTCAATACTTCTATGGAGGAAGAAAGGGAGATTTAACAATTTGGATCTTGTGAAATGCATGAGCAACCGAACATGGTAAGCATAGACCCGGGAGAATCTTCCCTCGCAAGTGAAGTATTTCATGATTATCTTCATGAGGGGAGCATAACTAGTCAACAGATATGAGAAGGGAAAGATGGATGGACATGTATCTCTATTCTCAGGCTTCAAAAAGGGTTTGTACTGTTCTGAGTCTAGGTGGCTTTGTTTAAACCACTTCTCTCCGACATAAGGGATTTTGGTGGCCTTGGAAATGGATCTAGTAGAAAACTTTAAATCCAAGCCTGCCAGCTGAAAGTGTTTCCCTTGAAATATCAAAGCACAAAGATGTGTCAAGGGGGAATATCTTTTCACCTCCTAAACCCTTTGACAAAACTCTAGAAATCCAACTTCATGAAATTTAAATAAGATTGATGGATGGGCATTTACCTCTTCAGTTGAAATAGGCTCAAACCCCCTATGAAGGCCACTTCTACTGTCTTGCCTGGGAGCCATTTTTGTTTTGAATACTCTTTGCTGACTGACAAAACAAATTGTCTCAAATGGTCTTTGAAATGGCTTCTCAAGAACACACCCTATCCTCCTTATAAGTCATTGTTTAATCCTCTTTGATGCCAATCAACAAGTGTTTGTCAAATGAAAAGAAAACAGTCAATTTATTACTGTGCTTGGGCAAGGTATTGAAAAGAGGTGTTTGTGGTTTCTTGTTTGAACAAGGATCTCCTTTTGTTTAGACAAAAACAAAATCACCTTTCCCCAAAAAATGTTCTTCTGATGTTCATTGTTTCTTTACAAATTAAGTAAGACACCCTCAACTCTATTTGGAAAACCTTTCACACACTCTGCTTTTGGAACTATAGAGGCTGCACAATGTTCACTATTTCACCATATAGAGAGGACTTTTAAAATGACAAAGCCTTCAAAATATTATCATTGTTTTCCCCTTGGAAATTCAAACAGATTCTGCTCCTGTTTTAACATTGTTAGGACACTCTTCAAATTGATTTGAGACCTCTACAACTGTGTATGTCTGTCTAGTAATTAGTGTATGGTTTATCACTGTTCTTGAAGGTAGTTAAGGCCCTTTAAACTGATAAAAACACCCCACCCTCTAATCACTGTTTTTGTTTTGTGCTCTTTATATGACAAACTGCTCTTTAAAGCCACTGTTAAGACACTGATCAAATTTATTTGAGACCCCCTAAGCATAAGAAAGTTTTTCTCTCAGTTTTTACAAAACTCCGTCTCATATACCACTATCTATCTCATGTTTTTAAATTATGAAATGGTTTCAAAGGCACTATTTCCTTCTCAAGGAAAAAAAACAGCAAACACCCTTTCAATCTTTGAATTTTGCCAAGAGGAGAAGTATAATACCTCGAAGAAAAGCTTAAAGACCTTGTTTGATTGATTGGGGCAGCTCCACAGAGTTTTTTGAAGGTGTTTGGGTGAGCGACACGTTAAAAAAGAAGAGTGCTGCGCAATGGAAATGCAGCCAGGTCAGCCTCGGGCGGTGGGTGAACGGCGCTACAGGCGTGTTGCGCAGCCGTTGAAAACCTTTGCAACTTCACTCACAGGTGCGCCGAACGCTTTTCCAGGCGCGCCGCGCAGGTTTGAAAGCCTAAAACTCTAAAAACAATGCTAAAAATTGTTGTTTCTCCGGTGAAAGAACTGATGGAGAGTTTGTTTGGTTGCTTTGAACTTTGCAAATGAGACTTTGCAACGGTCTCTTCTGCCCTTTAAATGAAAAATCCAAAAGCCTTTTGAACTTAACTTGTGAGGGTTTGAACGCCCTTTTGAAAAATGCTTTTGTTATAACTCAAATGACTTTCAAAACGTTAAAGGGGCCCATATTTGATCAAGTTGATAATAAAGTGTTGTGGCCAACCTTTTTAGGATACCAAAGTCATGACTTCCTTTTATGAAGTAAAGAAACTTTTTAAAAGAAAAAATATTTTCCACTATTTCTCATTAAGGAATAAAACTTGTTACCTTTGTCCATATCTGTTTTTAGAGGAGCACTGTTCAAGATTCATACCAAGGATTTTTGATGCATCCTTTGCCACATCTTGGAAAGAGATAATTCACAACTCTAAAACTTACTTTGACAATTTCGGCTCTCCTGGTGTTTTGATGATAATTATGGCTATTGTGGAGTTTGATCAAAATAGTCAGGCGCCCTTGGATATTTTCCTTTGACTGTGGATGACAAACCTTATTTTCATTCACCTAGGTTTGCCAAACATCTGCTTATCAAAAATGAAATATTTTAAAAACCCTTCCTACAATCATATGCAACATCAAGGTATTTTCACATGTTTCATAGAAAAAAGGCTTTTGTTTGTGACAGTGGCATGTTTCATTTCTTTGAATGTTGTCCTTGAATTTAAAACACATGCCATACCCTTTTCTTCACACATATTGTCTCTATGTGTTTATTTGCAAAGTCTCCTTCAGAATCAAGGCTTAGGCTACCTTCTTGTCAATTTTATGAGGTTTTGAAAAAGATATTCATGGAAAAGAAAAGCAAAGCTTCTTTGAACATCAAAACATCACTACTTGGCCTATGTTTAACCCAGCTCTCAACTCATAAACCTTGAATTGATTTCTACTGATTTCAACTCTATCTTTCAAACAATGAACTCATTTAAGCACCTTTTAAAACACCACTTCTTTTCCTATGTTTTTAACACCATTTTTCTATTCATAAGCCTTCAGTTGCTTTCTACTGATTTCAACTCTATCTTTCAAATAGTGAAACCATGTAAGAAATCCTTGAAACAACACTGTTGTGTTAATGGTTTCATCTATTGGAGAAAAAGGTGTTAAAACAAGTTTTTAGGTAGTTTGCAACATTGTTTGCTTTGTGCCCTTTAAATGAGGCCATACCTATATTCCTGACCCTCTGCTTGTTAAATGAAGGAGGCCAGCATAATATTCCCAACCCTCTGCTTTTAAATGAAGGAGGTTTTCAACCAATGACCTAACCATCTGCTCATATTTGGAGGAGGTTTTACACAGTCATCCAACCCTCTACTCATGTTTGGAGGAGGTTTGACACAATGATGCTATTTCATCCCTTTGTCAAACTATGTCATATTTCCTTGTAGTGCCTATTCATAGTTAAGTAAATAAAAGTGACAAATTGACAATATGTCATGAGGGGCATTCTCTAAGATATGTAATCCTATTGTTAAAATACCCTTATACATATTTAGACATCAGAAGCAACCTGACCTCTATCTGCAGAGTATTACTTGCTAGTCATAGGTCACTAACCTTTTGACTGTGTTTGCAGGAGTTCATTGAATTACCTCTCTGACTAGTACTTGCATCCTAGGCTCAAAACCACATGAGAAGCAGTTGTTTTCTCATGTTAAGTTTAATAATGTCTTCGGTAACACTGGTACACTTCTGCTTTTGAAAAAGACACTGAAACACTGTAAATCCACCTAATATCAGTTTGACTTGTGGCATATGCAGGAGTTCATTGAATTACCTCTCTGACTAGTACTTTCATCCCAGGCTCAAAACCACATGAGAAGCAGCTGTTTTCTCATATTAAGTTTAATAATGTCTTCTGGAACACTAGTACACTTCTGCTTTTGAAAAAGACATTGAAACACTGTAAATCCACCTAATATTAGTTTGACTTGTGGCATATGCACTGCTGAGACATCAAGGTTTGTTAGTGGCGCGACTTAAGGGTGTATCAATCTTTATTTGCAGAATAGGAAGGTCATCTATGACTGGTTGATATTAGACAGAGTTTATTTTGGCTTTAGGATAGTTTTCCAAGGGAGGAATGCCTAAAGCGCCACTACCTAACTTAGGGGAGATTTTTAACATATTTGGAGTATTCTCTTTGGAGCTGATGGACAATTTTGTATGAATGAGGCTTGATAGGGCTTGACAATTAGGTTTTATCTCATCATGGGATAATTTCAAAGGTAGGAGGGAAAAATGTTTATGGGTGTTTTCTAGCTAACAAATTTGACAAATTGGAGATCAGCTGTTAGAAAACTTGGCTTTAACAACTAGTCATCATCAACAGGTGAAAAATATTGATGACTAACATAAGTGGAGGGAACCATCTCAGGTGGGTCAAAGGATGGGATTTCAGTATTTATCACGTCTGAGTCGATCATCGAAGCGCAATGGTGAAACTCTCCCAAAGGTCGTTCTTCTAGAGACTTGATCTCTCGAATAGCTTTTTCTGTAGGCAAGACTTCATTGAGGAGATCCTTAGAGAGAACTATGATGGGTGGGAGGTTTGTACCTTTGGTTGAAACCATAGCAGTGGAGGGTTCAGATGTAATTTGGATGGCTTGGTAGGCCAACTCGGCTGGTGAGAGCGACATCTGATCTTCGTAGGAATCAATGTCTGAAGGTGCTGGGAGGATCCATGGGTTGATAGAGCCATCCAAAGTGGTGGATATCATTGCAACTGTATTTGGTATTTCTGGTGGCGGTAGAGGAAAACAACCCAGTAGGGAAGATGCCTTCAGAAGACCGGTACCAATACTAACGTAAGAGTTAGGAAAGCCTCCTATTAGGGGTACAGTGTTACTTGGTAATGTGGTATAATTAGGGGTGCATAAGGATAACTAATCCACTGTGACTATTTTCCCATCCAATGGAAATAGGATGAGTCGGAAGACCGAAGAAATAATGGTGGTCATGGCATAAGACCAACTGCGACTGAGCAATAGATTATAGTTGAGATGGCGATCTACGACGTCAACATCCACAGTTATCGTTTTCCCACTCAGAGTGATAGGAAAGCTAGCAAGGTATCCTTTTGGGAGGAACGTGTGGCCATCGAAATATTTTAAGGAATTCGACGGCAGTGACAAGGTAGGAGAACCTAAAGTGAGATAGAAAGCTTGTGACATAACGCAGGTCAAAGAACCTTTGTCTATGATAGTGCAATGGATTGGTCTCCCTTTAGACACAACCTGCACTTGGAATGCGAGTTAGTGTGAGAGGCGAGTCTGAGAGTTTTCCATATCAAAGATAGCTAGCATGGAATCCTGGGGGTCTATTCCACCAATGGCCGAAAGCGAGGTTTCCTTTTTGATGGACAAGTTTGCAATACTTTGAGAGCAGACATAGCTGACGGTCCATGTGCCAAATCTTCTACAATGTTGTAGTTTTGTGCTGCACATGCAGAGGTATTATGAGTTGTGCGTCGAAGTGTCCCTTTGGGGGGTCAAATCATGGGATCAGTAGTAGGCCATTCGATATGCAGATCATTGGGCGGTGGTGGAGTTGAACTAGTACTAGGTTCTTGAGCGTCTATGGTTGGATTTCCATAAAGCTTGGCTTGTGTTTGAAGTTCAACACTTTCAATGCCATAAATCGTGGATGATCCTTCATCGAAAGGATGTGAACCACCATTGCCCTGTTGCTGGGGTTGTGGTGGGTTTTCAACCATGTGTCAGTGTTGTTGTTGTTGATTAGGGAAAGGATTATGAAGAATGATAGGTGTTCGCCCAGAATCCTTGTTTGCAATAAAATAGATGCATTCCTGCAGCCTAGGACATTTGTATGTCAAGTGGTACTCCGCAGAGATCTTGCAAGGAAATTTCATGGGTTTATCCTTCCATTTGTCATTTTTGGCAGCGTATTTCTGATTAGGATTATTCTGATTGTCCGAATGCTCTTTTGAAGAATATATCTTTTTCTTGTTCTTCTTGTTCTTTCCACTAGGTTTTTGTGAAGTTTGCACAGAATTTACCTCAGTGGTAGGAAGAGTAGTCGTTTGGTTAGGGGCAGTGGCAGCCGAGGATGGCTGGGAGGTTTTCCCTCGAGACTGTTTTGTGGCTACGCCAAATATTGTGCCAACGAGCCCGTCGACATGGGCACCGGTTTTTTGAGTAGCAAGAGGATTTGGGTTACTAGGGGCATTGGGGAGTAAATCATATAGCATGCCAAATTGTCAATAGATTAAATCCAAATTTTGGGCACGATGAATGCATTGATCTTCTGTAACCGCACCGGATAGGCCAATGTCTTTAGAGATGCGGGGTAAGAGAGACTTACAAAACCAATTAGATAGAAGATGATCCGGGATTGGCGCTTTGACCAGCCTCCTCCTACGCCTCCATTCATGAATGTGATCGGAGATGTGGGTGGCGTTGTCTTGGCGCAGCAAGTTTAACAGTTCCGTTCCGGTTTCAAATATGATTGGTAATTAGAAGTTATTTAGAAACTCCATCACTAAAGCACCAAAAGTGTTTATGGCGGCGCGTGGAAATTCAATATACCACTTGGCAGCATTGCCTGTAAGGGTGCAGGAAATCAGTCGAAGCCGGACACTATCATCCACCATGGAATTAGATATATACCATAAATGAAAGGTGGTGATGTGTGCAGCTGGATCTTCCCCTTGTTTCCCATCAAACTCTGGGATGTCAGAAGGAATCTTGTGCAGTACTGGAGGCCAGAGTGGGTTGTGATTGATGGGGTCATTAGTCTGTTTATAGATGTCGGGAATTTCTACAGCTACCAAAAATGGCAATTGCGGGTTTGCCCCCAAATCTAACCAAGGAAGTATTGGCTGACTATTTGGACCATAGGGTCTGCCCATCAATGTGTTAGCAGTAGGATAAGTAGGAATTTGATAAAAATTTCCTATAGGTGGAGGGGTAGGGATATATGGTTGTTGTCCATAGGGCATATTATATTGTGGGGTGAATGGTTGGTTGCCCCCAGTATAAAAGTGCCCTCCCATTCCAGATGGAGGTTGGGGTGGATTAGTCCATATGGATGCAATAGAGCTTCCCGAAGGCATTATTCTACTTGCATAGTTCGGCAACGGCATAGACCCTACACCGATATTTAAACCACTTAAGGGAATAGTGTTAACAATAGGTTCTGCAGTTTGTCCTAACGATTGCAGGGGTAGTGAAATTTTCCCTGTTGTTTGTGTGCTAGTGACACTACCCTCTGGTATGGTGGCCAAGGGGTTTGAACTCAGCAAAGGGTTCCAACTGAAAGGGTTACTAAAAGGAACCGAAGTAGTCCCACTCGTGGGAGAAGAAACCGTAGGTCCCAACATGGTCACGGTAGGAGTAGATCTCGAATGACTCGTCGAGTTACTTACAATTGTGATGACCGTAGGTTTGGGACTAGGCATAAGTTGACTACTGGGGTTACCAAGTAATGGCATAGAACTAACAACTGGCGAGGAGGATGATGGAGAACTTGGGATGGTTGCCATTGGTATCGACCCTATGGATGCCGGTTTTGAAATGGATGTTTGTGAGGCCGAAGACATGTCTTGGCATGGTGGAATCTGAATTATCATAGTTTTCGACGGATCAGTGAGTGGAGGATTGTAATGAGGTACGACACCTTCCGTGAAAGGGTCCTCCAAAAATTCCGAATGATATGAGGCTATGTGAAAATCAAGGTTTGTCAATGGAGACTGCTCTTCCGCAAAAGGCATGGGTTCATCAAGGTTCAGTTCTTCCTCAAGAGGAGGTATACCTTGTTGTTGTCGAGACAGACGACGTGGGTCGGATGACGCCACGGTGAATTTTTTATTTACAAATTTTAATAAGTTGTGATGTATTATAAAGTCTTAGTGACAGTAACCACACACCTAAAGGACTCTCTAAAATCAATCAATAAGCAACCATAATAGGGTGCCCTGTCTGAGTACTACCATTTGCTGGTGATGAAATCCAGTATCACAATAGTATACAGAGAGGGTTGGTCAAAATTACAGTTATGGTTACTCTAGAGCTTCGCCCGAACCTCAGATGATAGGTGTAAGCACTCTCGTGAAGACGAGTACCCTCCTAAAGACTGAATACAGAGTAGGTTCGTCTGTTTCAGGTACCAAGACAGCCCATCCCAGTCACCTTGTGTAAGTCCCTAAAAATTATGGCCACTAAAGATACCTCAAATCACATACATCATCAGGGGGGTCCACAGTATAGGACAGCATGCTAAATGTGCAGAACACCTAGATCCTCGATCTAGTTTCGACATCCCCGAAGGGAACCCCAATATATAGAATGCCCATCGGATGCAGTCGAAGGCGGGCTACCTTCTTGTGCACCCAAGTGTTGTCTCACGCTTAGCTTTAGTAAAGGAGTGGTCCCGATAATATGAGTGCAGTAGGATTTCGCTCGTTAATGACTCTAGTCTCAAGTTTTGAGATCTTGGGTGATTTTCTCACTTTTCCTAACCCAAGATCCTAGCCTGAACTACTGTTGGTGTGAGCTCAGAAAAAGTAATGTGATTGATTTTATTATCGCTTGATTTTTAGTGTACTTGATTATTAGTCTTGCAGAGGGGGAGTGGACGTATGAAATGTAATGAGACTCTAACTCAAGAAACCATGCAAAAATATGCTCTGAATATTCAATTTGATGAAGAGTATTTCTACAAGGAGAGGTTTCCTTTCAACATCCATGCAGTAACATTCAAATATCAAAGTTCAACCTTTAAATATTCAAACATCTATTTACCTCATCTTAACAGTCTTTTAACTGAATCTTTCGGAATTAATTCAACTAGATGCAGAAAAACTAAAAAAAAAAAAATTCTTCTAAAAAGTAAATGCATTCAACACTAACTTTTTAAACAATGACAAACAAATAGAGATTCCATCTGGTAAACAAGCACAGAGATTCATTCAAGAAGTGGTTCTGACGACGAAAACTCTGCAACCAAAAAGTAACATAACACAGGGGTGAACAACAATTTTTTGGCTGAGTAACGCACTGGTTCTAAACAGAGACAATGTTAATGCAGAGACTAATGCACTGTAATCAAAGCTAGGCCTTGTTATAACACACTGGAATACTAACAAAGACAACGTTAGCCAGGGTAAAGTTCTTCAGATGGCCAAAAAGAGCACAGAACTGAACTCTGTGAGCTTTTGAAATGTGTACAGGGCATAAAAGCTGGTCAGAAGGATCTGTGAATAGAGGAAAGAAGGGAGGAAACAATCCGGAAACTTGGGGTTAAACATCCCCAGCGGAGTCGCCAATTCTGATATAGGGTAAAATTCTTGGGTTGTTGGTTCTCGAATATCCCTCTCAAGGCTTTCCGGTGCCCAAGGCAGACAGTAAGATTAGCTGTATAGTTCACAAAGAAGATACATACATGTTGATATCAACTTAAACAACTTGATGGAATAAGAAGGAAGATTACCTCTTTAATGATCTTGAAGTCTCTTGGAGAGCGCTAAGCAGTGAAGTAGGGATCCTCCTTCACCAGCTCCAAATCTCGACCATGTGATCAATCAAAGCACCCGTGTAATCTCTACCACAACATACATTTCATATCAATTAATTCAATATATGATAAACATTCAAACTATGCACATCTAAGCCATTCATCTCATGCTATATAAGTAATTGAAGAACAATAACAATATCAACACATAGAATGGACAAAACAAATATAATTCTATTTATTTATAAAAAGGAGGATTACAACCGTCAGTTGTACCAAGCCCTCCTCAGCCTTCCAATCTCTCTATCTCTCAATGCGGTGATGTCTTGATCAACAAGATCTCAATGAACCTCTTTGATTTTTGACCTTCACACTACAACAATAATGCTCTACTTCACATGTATTCAAAAACCTTTGACAATCATTCAACCTTGAACCAAGAGCCTACAGCTCCATTTTATAGGAGATGGAGAGAGCAATCATTTCCTTTCTCCTTCCACCAGTTCTAAATAGAAAAAGCCAAGATGTTTCTTCAACTTCCCATGTTTTTTCCTTCCTTGAGAGTTCAGTTGTTTTTGGCAAGGCCCAATAAGAGACTAGTGCTTTGCAGTTTCTATTTTGTACTGACTCTCTTATGAGAAAAAGCTGTAATTTCAAATCATTCTCCATAGTTTTTTCCTGTTTCAAACTCAAAACATGGGTAACGCTACCCCCTAGTCTAAACAGAGCATTTCCCTAGCCACTAACGCAACCTTTTGATGGATCAGGTGCGTTATAATGCTCTTTTGCTGCTATAGGGGTGTGTTACCTTGGCAGAAGTAGGTTTAGTTTAGGTATTTGTATTCCTTCCATATTTATCTTCTCCTCTGAGTTGATGAGGAGGTTTTTTGACCTGTAACACCAACCAAGTTACACAACATCAAAAATACACCAATAAACACAGAGGGAAGCCCCCTTCAATCCAAGAACCAATTTTTTACTCTCCAATATCAGGATATGGAGAAACCCATGGTAGAAGAGGAAAACCCATCTATGAAAGTGAAAGGTTCATTTTTGAATAAACAAAACACACCTGAAGGATCCTCCAAAGATCCTTAAAAAGATGAATCAATACTCTTTTATGTAGAGGATATCAATGAAAAAAAATAGGGTAGAAATATTATCAAA
This sequence comes from Pinus albicaulis, assembly GCA_034641835.2. Lineage (NCBI taxonomy): Eukaryota > Viridiplantae > Streptophyta > Pinopsida > Pinales > Pinaceae > Pinus > Pinus albicaulis. The sequence continues at coordinate 972,248,139 of CM076574.1, forward strand.
GAGGAAAGCTTGAAACTCAAAAAATTAGGGGGCACTATGAATGTAGTGGTAAATTAGCTAGATAACCCTCCAATTACTCATTCACTAGCCTAGTTATAGCCACTCCATAGTAGAAAAGAGGCATCACGCAGATCAAGCTCATTGGCGGTGGGACTAGGTATTTATACCAACCCTTCAAAAGGAACTTCTATACCTACAAAGGATGATAAGAGAAGACACAGGAAAAGAAAAGAGAAAAGTTTTAGGAAACAGGAGGGACAATGTTAAATTTGAGGTGAGTTGCATTTCTCTTATGATTGTTTTATCCCATTCTCTCAACCCCTAAATGAAGATCCTCACATGGAATATCCAAGGCCCGAATAATAAGGGAAAGAAAAAGCTTCTTAAGGATAGAAATCTTAAGTATATATTGACAAAATTTATACTTCAAGAAACAAAAGGATCAAAAGAAAATTGAAAGATTTTAGTAATAAATGTTTGAAGTTGGGATCTGGATTGGACTACCACTTGAGGCAAAATTTCATGGTTCTTTAAGTATTTGGGTTCGAATGAAAACTTATTTCTCATCATTATTTATGGGCCATACCTAGTAGTAGAAAATAAATAATTTTTGTAATGGATCAATACCTTAGGAATTCTCAAAAAACCACAATTTTGAATCCTAGGAGGATATTTCAACATGATAATCTCCTTGTAGGATAAAAATGGAGGAATAAATATATTATATATAGTTAACAAGCTATTCAAAGAAACCTTCCAGTAGTTAAGTCTAGCATACATTGACATCATTAATGTCATTCACACCTGCAATAATCGATGGGGATGTAAGCACCAAATAGCCTCAAATCTAGATAGATTTCTTATATTTGAATATCTAATAGAAACAGATATTTTATATTGGACTCTATCTATCCATGTGTGGGATTTGATCATTATCCCATTTTCTTACAACTAGATATGAAAGCTACACCACACAATACACCCCTCATATTCGAAAGCTTCGGGCTTTAAGATCCATATTTCCTTGAAAAAGTGAAAACTTGATGGGAGGAACTACAAATTCAAGGAGACAAAATGATGAAAATATTTCAACAAGACTTTAAAATTTTACAATATAGGATCAAGATTTGGAACAAGGAAGAATTTTGTAAAAAAAAGGGAAAAAGATAAGTTGGAATCACAGATGAAAGAGCTTCAACAAAGAAAAATTATAGAAGGTAGAGCAGAGGAACTAGCTTGGAAAGAGGGAATAATTTTAACAAAACTGGAAGACATAAGGAAGCAAGAGGAAATATTATGAAGACAGAAATTGAGAGTCACTTGGCTTAAGGAATGAGAAAAAATGAAAAAGTATTTCATAAGTCAATGGTTAAGCACATACATCACAATCACATTTACTTGTTGATAGATAGAGATGGAAACTAGTTACTAGGCCATAATAAATTAGAGGGTCATATGAATGGATACTATAAATTTCTCCTCACTAAGCCATCCTCCAACAGAATACATGCCATCCATAATATTACATCCAATATTATAATATTGGTTGGAAAATAAGGCATTGATTCATGAAATATCAATTTCAAATGTGGAAGAGGTAGTCAAATCATTGCTAAGGAATAAAGGACGTGAGATAGATGGGTTCACTTCATATTTCTTCCAAGCAAGATGTCCCTTATTGGGAAAGGATATACATTTGTTTGTGGATTAATCTAGGAAATCCAGAACCCTTTATGTGACATTGAATGCTACATTGCTTACACTAGCTCCTAAGTAAGAAAACACATTTAAGGTTGGTAGTGATGTTGCCTTGTCTTTTGATTTGCCAAACTATCAAAACACGGGAACCAATATTTAGAGTCCCAGGATCTAGCCCTCTTGTTCTCAAAGAGGGATCTCTCAAATGTTTTTTTGAAAATGTTTATCTTGTGTGCTTAGAGTATGGATTTTAGACTAGTTATTAAGTGTAGGTGTTTGTTTGTTTGTTTGGTTGGATTGATACAGGAGAACATGAAAGACCTAGGAAAGATATATAGAATAGAGGAACATCTATTTCATTGGGCAATGGAGTCAAAAAGAGGTCATAACATACTTATCAATGGATATGGGATATCAGAGGGCAAATCTAACTTGGCCAATGGATCCTTTGGTTTTTGGAATGAGATGGACATTAATTATTTGAAAAGAGAAGTTTAATTCTTAACAAAGGGAATTTGAAAACACAATTTGAACAATAAAGAGCTTTTTGATAGACAGGGCTAACCATGAATTCTACAAATCACACCTTTAAGAAAAAAATGATTTCAAAACAACTTTTAAAATGAAATCTAAGATTCTGGGAACACCCTATTTCCTCAAAGATTTTATTTCAAATGACTTAGAAAACATAAAAGATTCAGTGATAACTGCAGTCATAGAAGAGGGAACACCTAACACATCTATGATTACAACTACAAAGACCTTTAATACAACTGTTTAAGTAAGGACAAAGGGCAAGATCAGAACAGACCTCCTTGACTCACTGTAAATAGAAAAATAGAAAGGGATACTTCCATAACAATTTTAAAGTGGCAGCAGACAAGCAGGGAGAACCATAAATCATGCTGAAACCAACTATTCGAACTATTAATGAAATAAACAAGCATGAAGACTAAAGAGAGAGATTAAAGACTCTAAAATACTTTTGCAGAAGAAAACATGAAACAGTGAAGGATGAACAGGTCTAAGGTGCTTCTAGGAGTCATTTCTTAGCCTAAAAATTTCAACCTACTATAGTAAGAAATCATGGAACGGAATGAAAACAGGAGAAAACAATAAACAGTTTAGAATAATTCACCAAAAAACAAGCTAATGGATCCAATGATAGAGCCTTCATAGTAACAAGCATGCAACAACATCATCAGGGCATCCAAGACTTCAATTTCTTCTTCAACTTCAACAGACTATGTATTATTTCAAAGAGTTCCAATATTACAACTAGTGATCAACCCACCAATTTCTCATCTTCTACAGCAGTATTTATAGAAGAATGAGGAGGTGAGATCTGATAAAATATCTCTCAGGAAAATTAATACAAATTAATGACTTCTCGGCATTTGAGGGGCTTGATGGAGACGTTTATAGGTGTGTTACTGTATTAATTGATTTACATTTATGAATTAAGCTCAGTGGGAGCTTTTGTTGACCTTTGAGGCTCTGTTTTATATTAAAGTAACTCTATCGATATTTTGTGCATTAAATCCTGTTGCAGAATTAACTCTCTGGCTGCGCTGAGGCAAATATCTTCGTTTGATCAATAACTTCGGCCTCTGCTTATATGCTTGTGATTATAAGTGGCACTGTGGTAGCTGGGAGGAATCAACTTGCCTCGGATGTGGCGGTGGAGGCCTTTCTGTCTGATAAAACATTTATGTTTTTCTTTTAACTATGTTTTAATAACATAGTGTTTTGTTGATGTGTAGGCCATGCAAGGCTCGTATGGAATCAATGCCTATAAAGTATTGACGAGACGTGGAGTAGAGCTTTTTTAGTCCTTTTCCCTTTGATAACCGAAAGGCTATAGGATCGTCACACTCGGCTTTCTTTTCCTTCATAGTATGGGAAAAACCTTAGAAACCTGCAAAATAAACAAAACATTATGAAATCTTGCGTTTTTTGGGAAAGACTGCTTCAGAGGGCGTGGGGAGGAGCGTAGCCGTTGGATGGTAGCATCCGACGATGGAGATCTGCGTATAATAGTTGAAAGGAGAGCGATGGGAAGTAAATTTGGGAATGATCTGGGACCGTCCGATCTGGACGTGGACGGTCTAGATCTAATCGGAGGATCGAAATCGGGGGCAAAACTTAAATGGCACCGATTGTACAGGGAAACGCCGATGCGATTGAGCGTTGGCCGTCGATCTGAGGATAAGATCGATGGTGGGGAGTGAATCAGAGGGTTTCAAAAGGTGGAGGAAGGGTTAATGATCGGAGTGAATTAGGGTCGTTAGATGAGATCAAACGAACGGTCCGGATGCAATCGAAGTCATTCAGTCGGCGGGGAAAGAAATTGCACAATGCTGAAAACTTTCGATGCGATGTAATGCGGGCCGTTGGATCGGCTTACGATCAACGACAGGGATTGGTTTTAAAGCGAACCGGCGGAAACCCTTTATGATACACAAAACCCAAAAATTTTAATAAAACAAAGGTTTTGGCATGGGAAGGGTATATATATAATATGGAATGTAGTATGCCCAGGGCATTATATAACAAAGGGCCAATTGCAATCAGAGCCTCAGGCTTGGGCTTTTCAATCTAACCATTGAACTTTTCTGATGCAATAAGTGCCTTGGGACTTTAACTCTCGGTCCCGGGCACAGGCTATTTGGATTGAAAAGCAGTGGGGGCGGAGTTATAATAAAAGGACTCAATCGCATTGGAACTTTTGATGTAGTCTTTCAATAAACCCATTATGGATTTCTCCGATGCGATTGCGCTTCGGGTCTTTTTTATCTAACCATTTTTATTTAAAAATCGTTGTATGGGCGTGTTAGACCAAAACTTTGGATAAGTGGGTTTTATGACTTAACAGAGGAAAAAAATCAATCGGGCAGGGTTTATTCATTTAGTTTGAGTGCCCGATTGCAGGCCTCTAATTTTGTGAAGCGGCAAAAGGATCGGGGCTGATCTATAACAGAGCTGATCACATTGAAGGATTTTGTGAAAGACAAAGACTTGCGCTCATTGATTACTTCTGATGCGATAAGCACCTGATGAGCATAACGCCTGGTTCTAGGGCGTGGGCACATGGAGGGGAAGTTGTTTCAAGACTTAGCCCAAGGGGGCTTAAACATTTATGCAAAAATATGTATTTTTCATAAAATGTTCAAGTTTTTTCAATGGATTTGGGGGTTTCGGTATAGTTTAAAAATGAGTTTTAAAATATGTAAAAATGATTTTCATGAATGGAAGAAGGGGAATCATGAAAATAGAAGGATTTCATGAGAATGAAAGGGGTAAAAAATGAGGTTAGTCTTGTGGTGGAGGGAAAGGAAAGATGGCCTTTGCAGCAGTATTTTCTCTTCGGAAACAACAGGATTCTAGAGTATGAAATGGAAACAGCAGTGAAGATTTGGACAGAGGAGAAGATGTCTTCAAAAGTCTTCTAGAGATAACACTTTTTAGTAATAATTTTTTTTTCCTTGAAGGCTCCGAAAGGGTTTTAGCCACCATTTGATATGACAAATTTTATAGGTGCCTAACATTGGCTCCACTTGGGGATGGTGCCTTCTTGAAGGCATCAAGAACTTCAGACTTGCATTCTCTGGGAGGCTGGTCAGTGCCTCATCCATTGGGTTGCCTTTCTTTGATTGAATGATCTTCTTTGCTCTGCAACATGTTAGCAGCCATGAAAAACAATGGATATTTCATCAACTCAAGCTTTCTACCTACCCAATATTACTGATCTAACATTTTTTCTTCATTAGAGTGCACTTGGATTAGCAAACTCTCTTACAACAATTTATTCTTTTGAAAGCAAGAAAATAATCTAATTATACTCCTTATTTCTCCCTGAACTTAGATGAAACAGTTGAGTTCAGATGCTTCTCTACTTATTCTATTTTCTGTTGGGATTAAACTGTCCAACAGAATTTATTCTCTAAATTCTACAATATAAATTCAAATCATTCAAGTCAGGATTGAATAGTCTAACTTGATGTTGATCTATGGCATAAAAACAAGCTGCACATAGACATTATTTTGCACAAAATTTAAAACAAAAATGGAAGGCTTGAGATCTGAAATTTTAAAACATTTCCTTCCTCTTTTCTACAGCTCTGTTTTGACTTTTTCTTGAGTTGTCTTTCCTTTGTTAACTGGTTCAGATTTTGAGCATGTTTTAACCTTTAATTTCTATCCTAAACTATCTACTGATAATCCAAGATTAAACAGTTTGGCTAATCAAATTTACTATCCTATCAGTAGAAAATTTAAAGCTAATTAGTCAAGATTAGGTTGTTTGACTAACTAAAAGTGTGTTCTTTAGGAGTGGCATTTAAGCTTGCACACTTTCAGATTTGTTTCTCTTTTTTGGTGTGGGGCTATACCTTTCTTGTTTTCACAATCTGCCCTCTTTTCTCTTTCTTTTCTTTGTTTTTGTATTTTTGATTTTTTATAACTTTGAATGCAATGGTGGATGAGATATTTATAATGAAAAATAAAATGCTTTAAACTCAAGACTCCTGGAAAAAGTAATGCTTTAGCATCCTGCCATTGACAGGACCCCCATATAAGTCTTCTCGATTCAATTCTTTCAAGAAAAATGCATTGTGACCCCTTCAACATGAATAATATAGGGCCCTTTCCACAAGTTCTCAAACTTGCCATGTTTTCCCTTATCTTCTCTTCTTGAATCCCATTTAAGAACAACATTTCCAATTTGGAAATTGTTTGCCCTAGTCCTCTTATCAAATAGCTTCTTCATATTTTCTTGGACTAATTGTGTTCTTTCATAAACTTCTTCTCTGGTCTGCTGTAAATGGATGGTTCGATTGATTCTCCTCTGCATATCATTCTCTTCAACTTGCAATTCTTGAAGGAGCTTCATGACTGGCACTCCCAACGAGGTGGGAAAAACTGCGTCCAAGCCATAAACTAGCTAATAAGGGGACATATTTATTGATTTCTTTGTAGTTAACCTATCAGCCCATAAGGCATGAACCAGTTTACTGTGCCATGATTTCTGATTTTGTTCCAACAACTTTTTAATGATATTGATGAGGCTCTTGTTGGAAGATTCAGCTAATCCATTTCCTTGGGGATAGTAAGCAGTGGAATGGCCCAAGGTTATGTGGTATTTGTAACAGAATTCAACCATATTTTTAGATTTAAAAGCAGCAACATTGTCTGTTATGATTTTTCGAGGACAACCAAATTTGGATAGGATATTAGTTTCAAGAAACTTGATAATGACGGAGTCATTGGCATTTCTGGAGGGTATAGCTTCTATCCACTTGGTAAAGAAGTCAGTGGCCATGAGAATCCACTTATGTTGAGCTGAGGAGGATGGGTGGATTTCCCAAATGAAGTCTAGCCCCCATTGTTGAAAATGTGCCTCAACTCTGATAGGATGTAAGGGTAAGGGAAGGAGTTTTCTCTTGCCATCAAATATTTGACACTTATGGCAAAACCTGACCAACTTCTAAGTGTCTAGGAAAAGGGTAGGCCAATAGTAACCTGATCTAAGAATTTTGTTTGCTGTGGCCTTCCAATAGAGGTGTCCTCCACATTCTCCGTCATGCAACTCATGCATGATTTTCCCTGCATCATCTTCAAGTAAACATTTAAGAAAAATTCCAATAGCATTTTTCCATTATAATACCCCATCTAGGATGCAAAAACTCAAAGCCTTTTCTTTCAAGAATCTAGCTTTAGTTTTAGACAAAGAAGGAGGGGCATTTTAATATAAAAGCACATAAATAATGTCAGCATACCAAGGAGAATTCAGAAATGTTTCTTCAATAAAAGGAGCAGTAAATTATTCTATTTCTTCCAACACATCTACCATATTCAAGTCTAGCGCTTGGAAGTTAGACTCAGCCATAATTTTTGCTAATCCTTGCCCTTTAACTAGTTTGGTGGGCCTGATTTCTAAGTCATATTCAAGAATAGTTGCAATCCATTTTCCCCTTTTGCCATCAGGGTCTTGACTTAGGATGTCCTTGAAAATAGTATGTGGAACAAAAGAAATTATGTGAGAGTGTAAAATATAGACCCTAAAGTCCTTTAAAGCTTTCACTAATGATAAGGCTTGCTTCTCCATGATATTATATTTGAGAGGAGAATCTCTTAAGGCCCTACTAAAGAAAGATATTGGTTGTTCCTGCCCCAAATCATTCTTTTGAGGTAAAAATGCAGCTATTGTATGTTCGGATGCAAAAGAAAAGATGTAAAAGTCTTTGGTAAAATCTAGACTAATCAGGACTGGTGTTTGAGTAAGAGCTTGTTTGACCAGTTCGAATGATTGTTTAGCTGGTAAAGTCCATTTTACACCGAGATTTTTCTTAAGCATGTTTGTAATGTTTTTTAATAGCTCAGCAAGATTAGGAATAAACCTCCTCAGAAAATTAATCTTTCCAATGAAAGATTGCAATTCTTTGAGGCTTCTTGGATGGCTGATCTGCAATATGCCATCTATCCTTGTAGGGTATATTTTGATTCCATATTCCGAAATTATATGGCCAAGAAGTTTACCTTCTTGGAGACCAAAGAGTGTCTTCTTGGGATTCAATGACAAGCCAAATTTCCTACATTTCTCAAGAACTTTTCTTAGGTGAATCAAATGTTCTTCATCGGTTTTTGAGAAAATGGTTATGTCATCAAGGTACAATAATAACAACAAGGGGGTTACACTAACAATAATAAGGGACTATATTAGTGATATAGGGACCTAACATGCCCCTCTCCTTCAAAAAAGTGTTGTCCTCAATGCTTGAGTAGCTCCGGGTGCTTCTGTATAAAATTCTCATCCTCCCATGTAGAATCTTCAGTGGGTAAGTTCTTCCACTTGATGAGATACTCTGAAATTGAACGATTCCGTAGCTGTCGACTTCTTGTTTCCATGACCGCTTCAGGTTCCAATATGATTTTTCCTTCCTCATCAAGTTCTGGCAATATTGTTTGAACTGGAAGATTTTCACCTATAACCTTCTTTAAGCATGAAACATGGAAAACTGGATGTACTCGCGAATAAGCACGAAGCTCCAATTTGTATGCCATAGTACCAATATTTTGCAACACCTTGTAAGGACCATAGTACTTTGGTGATAATTTATTATCCTTCTTAGCTTGCTTGAGGTACATTTTTTTATATGGTTGTAGCCGTAAAAATACCCAATCTCCTACATCAAAACTTCTCTCGCTGCGATGTTGATCTGCCTGTTGTTTCAATCGATTTTGTGCCAAATTCAAGTTATCCTTTAAGAGTTGGATAACTTCTTGCTGATGCTCGATGTGATCTTCCACTGCTTGAACCTTCGAATTTTCACTTAAATATGATGTGATGGATGGTGGATGATATCCATAAAGTGCCATAAATGGGGTCACTTTTGCTGCAGTATGGAAGGAAGTGTTATACCACCATTAAACAAGAGGTAACCACTTGACCCATTGTGTTTGTTTATCAGATACAAAACAATGAAGATATCCTTCCAAACATTTACTTACTATCTCATTTTTACCATCAGATTGAGAATGATAAGATGAGCTATGAGATAATTCAGTACCCAAACAAGAAAATAACTCTGTCCAAAAATTTCCATTAAAAATGGGATCTCTGTCGCTCACAATAACCCTTGGGCTTCCATGTAGCTTTTGAATTCTGTCCATAAATGTAGTAGCAACTGTACTTGCTTTAAATGGATGGGATAATGCACAAAAGTGTGCATACTTGGTAAGTCTATCAACTACCACCATGATGACACTCTTTCCTTCAGACTTAGGTAAACCTGTGATAAAATCCATTGAAATCTCCCCCCAACGTTGACTTGGAATGGATAAAGGTTGTAGAAGTCCCGGGGTCTTAATTGTTTCCACTTTATTCTGCTGGCAAACCAAACATTCAGCCACAAACTTTTGAATATCAGATTTAAGGCCATCCCAAAAAAAATCTTTCTTCACCCTGTGGTAAGTTTTTAAAAATCCTGAGTGTCCTCCTAAAGGAGAAGTGTGCAATTCGAGAAGAATCTTTTGTTTTAGTTGGGAATTCTTACAAAGATATAAGCGATCTTTGTACCATAAGGAATCATTTTTCCAACTAAATGTATCAGATGTACTAGGATCTTGCTGCAACTTTTGAATTAGTGTCCATACATCTTTGTCCTTCTTCCATTCATCTCTTGCTTCGGTTATCCAATCTGGTTGGATAATAGAAATGGCACAAAGCAATGCTTCCACCTCTTCATTCTTTCTTGAGAGTGCATTTGCAACAACATTAAGTTTTCCTTTTTTGTAGATTATTTCAAAGTCATAACCCAACATCTTTGTGACCCATTTTTGCTGCTCTTCTGACGATAGTCTTTGTTCCAAAAAGTGTTTAAGACTATCATGATCAGTTTTTACCTTGAAGTGTCTTCCCATTAGGTAAGTTCGCCATTTCTTTAATGCATGTAGTATTGCTAACATTTCCTTCTCATAAATAGGTTTCTGTAAATACTTTCCTTTGATTGGACGACTTTCAAAATCAATGGGTCTTCCTTCCTGCATTAAAACTGCACCAATTCCATTTCCTGAGGCATCACATTCCACAATAAAGGTTTTGTGAAGTCTGGTGTAGCTAAGACCGGTGCTAGGCACATTGCCTCTTTAAGACGTTCAAAGGCCTTAGTTGCTTCAGGAGTCCATGAAAATGCATATTTCTTCAATAATGTTATTAGAGGTGCTGCTATTCTCCCATAATTCTTAAAAAACTTGCGATAATACCCTGTTAGCCCGAGAAATCCTCGCAACTGCTTTATGGTTGTGGGGACTTTCCATTCCTTAATGGCTTTAATTTTGTTAGGGTCTACTTTAACACCCTCGTGAGATACAATATGACCTAGATATTCCACATCTTGTACTCCAAAGAAACATTTGGATGTTTTTGCATATAATTGTTTCTCCTACAATATTTTGAGCACCCTGTCAACATGTTCAACATGATCCTTCCAAGACCTGCTGTAGATTAGTATATCATCAAAAATTACTAGCACAAATTTTCTAAGGAAGGGTTTGAAAATGGAATTCATCAACCCTTGAAATGTAGAAAGTGCATTGGTAAGGCGAAAAGGCATAACCAAAAATTCATAATGACCCTCATGAGTTCGAAATGTTTTTTTTGGAATATCTTCAGTCTTCATTCTAATTTGATGATATCCTGAACAAAGATCCAACTTGGTAAAATAAATTGCTCCATGTAATTAATCCAATAATTCATCAATCACAGGAATGGGAAATTTATCTTTAATGGTGAGATTATTGAGATCCCTATAATCCAGACACATTCGTCATGATCCATCCTTCTTGTGTACCAATACTACAGGAGCAGAGAAAGAACTTTGACTAGGTTGAATTATACCCGCCTCTAACATTTCTGCAATCATACGTTCAATTTCGCTCTTTTGGATGTAAGGATATCTATAAGGCCTGATGTTTGGAGGAAAACTTCCTGGAATCAAATGAATAGCTTGATCATGATCACGAATAGGTGGGAGTACTTTGGGAGTTTCAAACACCTTGGAATGATTGTCCAAGACTTGTTGGAGATCTGCAGAAATAGATGATTTTGATGTTGGAACTTCTAGTGAGAATAATTGTGAAATTACGCCTTGTTGTTCTTTATTTAGAAGCTTTGTCATGACATTAGAGATTATTATCCTTCCTTGCTTCCCTGCAATACCTCGTAATTCGATTTCCTTTCCTTCTGAAAAAAATTTCAAGAAAATTTCCTGAAAATTAAAAGCTACCGTCCCCAAAGATTGTAACCATTGTACTCCTAGTACAACATTAGCACCTCCCATAGGAATGGAAAGCATTGGACTAGTCAATACATATTCCCCCATGGTTAGCTTGATATTATGACATTTTCCTAAGCAATTTATAGTTCCTCCATTTGCAACCATCACTTGACATTCTGGTGTTGGGTATAGGAAACAATTTAATTCCTTGGCTACCTTACAATGAATAAAATTATGGGTGCTACCTGAATCAATCAACACTATTACCCTTTTCTTCTCGATATGTCCTTCTATCTTGAGAGTTTGAGGAGTGGTAATTCCTGCCAGTGCATTACACGATATGGTCGGATTCATTTCTTCCTCTTCTAGGGGTGGTTCCTGGTGTATATCCTCTTCTTGTTCATTTTCTTCTTCTTCTTCACAATCTGTGTAAAATAATTTCTTCTCAGCACACTTATGACCTTTAGTGTATTTGCTATCACAACTGTAGCAAAGCCCTTTTGCTCTTTTTTCTTTCAATTGTTGTGGTGTCAACCTTGTAGGTTGTGGAAATCTAGGCGTAGCAACACTTCCTTCTTTATAGAATTGAGTGGTAGGCTTCCTTGTTGCCATAATTTTACATTCAACTTTTCTTGCCAACCTGAATGCCTTCTCCAATGAATCAGGTTTCAGAACGCGAACTTCATGTTGGATGTTATCCTTTAAAGTGCCTATGAAGAGATCAATCCTGTGTTCCTCTGGAATATCAGTTACACTTATATTCAATTTTTGGAAGTCCTCAATGTGCTGCCCCACTAAACCCTTTTGTTTGAGATTTATCAATTGGCTAAAGAAGGTGTTGCTCTTTGTATCCTCATAATGTGCTATCATTTCCTCTGTAAAAGTTGACCAAGTGACAATTTTTTTACGGGAGAAAAGCCATCGATACCATACAAATGTATTTTGTTCTAAATGTAAAGTTGCAATGCGTACCTTTTGTGTGTTTTGCACATTATGAAGATCAAAATATTGCTCCATCTGTAGTATCCATGTTACAGGATCCTTTCCATCAAACTTCCTCATATCCATTTTTGGAATATGGTGGTTCTTCCCTCCAACTGTAGAGTTTATGAAATCACGATTAACATTTATTTTGTTCTCATCATGAGTTTCCTCTACTATCTTTTCACCATTAGGAAACATTTCTTGTATCAACTTTTCCAAACCTTCGATGTCTACTTTTAGATCCTTCTTCATGTTTTCCATGTTGTCTTTCATTTTTTTATCGATATTAGCTTCCATATCATCCATCTTAGCTTCCATGCCCACTTCCATGCCATCCATATTAGCTTCCAAACCATTAATCTTAGCTTCCACGCCTTTCTTCAAAACTTCCATTTCATTTTTTGCTGTTCTTTGTGAGAGCGAAATTTGTTGCACTTGCTCTTGTAATTTTGATATGTCATGTTGCCATTCTTCGTCTTCATGAGTCATAGTAGAGCTTTCTAAAGGCTTAATGGGTGTTGAATTATTTTTAGGGGCCATTTTATAATCCAATATTGATATCTATTCTACAATATGCCCTTGGAATCAATTCAACTTGATTCTTCAAACAAGACTTATGCAATTCGGAAAAAAAAATACACACCTTTTACTTGCTTTGAGGAGCTAGATATTGAAATTGAATTATCTTTGTAATTGAAAATCTTCAATGTATGAAATTCAGCCCTATAGTATCCCTCTAAAGCTTCTTTCAAATGCCACAGGTCTGATCTAATTTGGATTCTTCAAGACAAAGTTATGTCCAATATCCCACAATGACCCAATTTTGGACTGGTTGAGTAGAGCGAAATTGTACGACTTGCCACGTATCACTGTTTCATCCTTCGGATCTGAAATTTATAGCCAAGAAACTAAAGTCCTTGTAATTGCGACCACTTTTTACGGCACTCCAATCCGATGCTCAGAGAGAGAGTTATGAATATTTTCCCACGATCACCTCTTTGAGATGAAATTCGAGAGCCTGACAAAGTACTACCTTCCACAGATCATATCTCCACAAATATTGTGAACCAAGCTCTGAAATGTTTTGACAAGTTTCCTCCGGATTTCAGCTTTTCACCCTAAAAATTTCAGATTTTGAAGCTTAGTAGAAAAATATTTATAGTGAAAATGCCACGATGACCTGTTTAGAAGCCTGAAAAAAGACCTAAATTCCACAGATCATATTTCCAAAATATTGCGAACCAGGCTCTGAAATTTTTAGAAAATATTCCTCGGGATTTTGGCCTCGCACCCTAAAAATTTCAGCTTCTGAAACTTCATAGAAAAAAAGTTATAGCGAAAATGCCACGATGACCTGTTTGGAGCAGCGAAACCCTAGAATCCAAACCTCTGATACCAAATGTTGTGTAACCAGCTTCAAAAATAGAAGAAAAGAGATATCAATGCCTTAGAAATAAGCCACTTTGCGGGGGAAACCTCCAATACATTACATAAATGAACAATTCTTGGATGATACAATTTACAAAATCTCCTTTCTATATATAGGAGTCCATGGGGCCATAATGTAATCCTAGTCGGCCACAATGTAATCCTAGCCGACATAACAATAATAATTTAAGGGGCACAATAATAACAAAATGGGGGTTACAAGGGTACAATAATAACAATAAGGGGTTACACTAACAATAATAACGGACTATACTAGTGATATAGGGACCTAACATATTTTCCTTCCACTTCAGGACCAAATAACAACTCAGGTTTATGATCTGTCAAGTTCAAGGTGTCGGTATCACTTCCTAAGTTCAAAGCTTTCAAAACTTGGTTTTTGTACATTTCTTAGGTTACTAGTTCAGGTAGGGGAATGGCAATTTTTATCTTAGCAATCTCTCCCTCAAGGCTGAAAGGAAAAATTGACTTGGTGATATTTACGTCTTTTTTTTCAATTGAATTCCTTTCAGCAAGTTTTATTTTCTGAACCTTGTTTGGGCTGGTAATTGGGACAGTTTTATTAGGACCACTAGTTGAAGTGTTAGGGGTGCTCTATTCAACATTTGGCTGGACACTTTTGTCTTTTTTTAAGTCTGGTTTCTTGGCCAAAATGTTTGTTTTCTCTGTTGTCTTTTTGAGTTGGTTTTCTGCATTTTTCTTGACAGCAGTTCTAGTGTTCTTATCCTTTGAATTATCTATGCTTCCCTTGCTCCTAAGATCATACTATTTGAGTACCTCCATGATTGCATTTTCAAAACTCAATCTATAGTCATCATAATCTTCATAGGTGTTTGTATTTCGATCATAAGAGAAGAAACCTTGTTCTTCCTCAGTGAGGAAAACATCATCCCCATTGTCTGATCCAATCAAGTTTACATGAGATTCTTCCAACCTTTCCAACTCCTTATCTTCCTCATATTGATCTACATAGTTCTGTTGGATTTGAGGTCTAATCTGTTGGTCGCTTTCCTTTTGCTTATCTTGATTGTTTTCTCTTCTATAATTCGAATTTCTATTTCTGTTTTGATTGTTTTGAGGTTCTCTTGGTGGCAGTCTCTCATTTAAATTGATCTTTTCAAGCATCCTCTCCATTACCTTCACTAGGTTGTCAATTTTTGTGTCAGAGCCTGAGGTTGAGGGTAGTAGGTCATCATTATAAGTTACCCTCTTCTCTAATCTCAACCTATTTCTTTTCTCGATTATGTTTGCTTCTACACTCAAAGCTCCTTTCTGCATGTCTTCCAAGGTTAAGTAATCTCTCCCCCTTAATTCATAAGTCATTTCAGCATCAAGGCCTTCGGGATACCTTACCAACGCCATGCCTTGGGGAGGTTTCATGTGAGGTGGGAGAGCATTTTAAACGCTATTGAACCTAGTGGAGTACTCATGGACACTCTCCCCTTTGTTTCTCTTAAGGCTACTATACTCTGCTAGAATTTGGAGAGGGTTCCTTTTGAGTTCCCATTTGTTGATAAATGTTTGATGTAAGGCAGGGAGATCATTTATGCTGTTAGGAGGTAAGTTTTGAACCATTTCCTTACATCTCCTCCTAAACTTTGGGCAAAGATCCTCATCTTCATAGTTTCTTCTTCTATCTCCATGTAATCAAATGCGTCTTCCATCCTATCTACATGATGTTGGGCTGTTGTAGACTCTTTTCCAGTGAAGTGAGGGATTTTAGATTGGTAATCATTTGGTAAGGGAAGTAGAGGTTGTGGTAACACTAATAGGGCATACCATGTTTCCATGGCTGGAAATAAGGGTGGATTTACAAGAGGTGGATTTACAAGAGGCGGATTTACAAGAGTAAAAGTGGGCTGAACAGGAGTGTTTTGAACAGTGGTAGTATGGATTGGAGTGGAAGAAACGGTTGGGCCAGCAAACTGATTTTGAGCAGACCTGTTATGGAAAAGACTAAAGTGATGAAGAAGCTGGGAATCAGGAGGAGTGGAAGGTGAGGCTTCTCTACTAAAGCTCTGTTGCAAATCTGCAAATTTAAGGTCAGTTTTGTTTAAATCACCTTGAGATCTAGTTCTAAAGATGTTCTGTCTATGATGTAAATCAAAGTGTGAATCCTCTAGGACAACAAGGTTTTCAGGGACAAAATTTGTTCTTAAGAGGCTCCTATTAGCAGCTGATTTTCCAGAGTTAGAAGTCTACCACAGAATTCTCTCAGGATTGTCAACGATTAAAGGGGGATTTGGGTATGGATGGGATCTAGTGTTGATCCTATGTGAAGCCAGACTGTTTTTCAAAAATGAGAGAGGTTGAGGTTTTAAGGGCTATTTTTTGGAAATTTTTATCTCTCACGATGTCTTATCCAGTATGGGACTAGGATCTAAACTTCTTCAAGGCTGGTTAACACAGTCCTGAAGATATTTGGGAACCTAGATGAGTAATAGGCCTACTGGGGCTAGTGGAGTCGCCAGGTGGAAACTTTTTAGCTTTTATGAAGGTAAGATATTGGATGGTTCCACCACCATGTTTATTTGTGAAGCCAAACTGAAATTTTTTTTGGTTTTTCTGAGTTATTATGGTCTTATAGGATATGAGAGTGTTCTAAATCTGACTTAACACTTAGCTAGGGTGTCAAAACAAACAGAGTTCACTCTTATGGCTTGGTAGTTGAATCCCTCAAGGTTTGATAAGGCTTTATAAGAATCCTAAGGGTTAGTTAGTTTGTCACTAATTAAAAAAGGTCCTATCATGATTACCGTTGCCTGGCAGTGCTTGAGGGAGGTTACTTATGTTATACTAGACAGTGAGTGCTTTGTTTTAAAGATTTTACTCAGGGTCCCACCGTGATCGCCATTATGTTGGTGTCACGTGTTTTGATAGTTTGGAAAATCAAAAGACAAGGAAACATCAGAACCAATATTTATATTCCCAGGATCTAGTCCTCCTGTTCTCAGAGAGGGATCTCTCGAATGTTTGTTTGCAAAAGTTTATCTTGTGTGCTTAGAGTATGGATTTTAGACTAGTTATTAAGTGCAGGTGTTTGTTTGTTTGTTTGGTCGGATTGATATAGCAGAACATGAAATACCTAGCAAACATATATAGAATGGAGGAACATCTGTTTCATTGGGCAATGGAGTCAAAAAGAGGTCATAACATACTTATCAATGGATGTGGGATATCAGAGGGAAAATCTAACTTGGCCATAGGAACCTTTGGTTTTTGGAATGAGATGGACATCAATGATTTGAAAAAAGAAGTTTAATTCTCAACAAAAGGAATTTGAAAACACAATTTGAACAATAAAGAGCTTTTTGATAGACAGGGCTAACCATGAATTCTACAAATCACACCTTTAAGCAAAAAATGATTTCAAAACAACTTTTAAAATGGAATCTAATATTCGGGGAACACCCTATTTCCTCAAAGATTTTATTTCAAATGACATAGAAAACATAAAAGATTCACTGATAACTGCAGTCATAGAAGAGGGAACACCTAACACATCTATGATTACAACTACAGGGAATACCCCCCTACAACTGTTAAGCTGAAAAAAGGGCAAGATCATAACGGACCTCCTTGGCTCACTTTGTAAATAGAAAAAACTACAAAGGAAACTTCCACCATGAGTTTTTAAGTGGAATCCGACAAGCAGGGAGAACCATAAATCATGCTGAAACCAACTATTCGAACTATTAAGGAAATAAACAAGCATGAAGACTAAAGAGATAGATTAAAGACTCTAAAATACTTCAGCAGAAGAAAACATGAAATAGTAAAGGATGAACAAGTCTAAGGTGCTTCCAGGAGTCATTTCTTAGCCTAAAAATTTCAACCTACTGTAGTAAGAAATTACGGAACATAATGAAAATAGGGGAAAAACATTTAAATAGTTTAGAATACTTCACCAACATCCAAGCTCATGGATCCAATGATAGAGCCTTCTCAGTAACAAGTAAGCAACAACATCATGATGGCTTCCAAGACTTCAATTTCTTCTTCAACTTCAACAGACTATGTATTATTTCAAAGAGTTCCAATATTACAACTAGTGATCAAACTTTACACATTTCTCATCTTATACAACGGTATTTATAGAAGAATGAGGAGGTGAGATACGATAAAAAAGATCTCTGAGACCCCAATTAATATGAATTGACTATAAGCCCCTTTAGGGAGCTTATTGGAGAAGTTTACGGGTGTGTTACTTTATTAATTGATTTTCATTTTATGAATTAGCTCGGTGGGGAGCTTTTATTTTGTTGACCTTTGAGGCTGTTTTATATTAAAGTAACTCTGTAAGGATATTTTGTGCATTAAATCACAGCGAGTTAACTCTACCCAGGCTGATAATAAAATATCTACCATTGGATCAATAACCCGACTCTTCTTTCCAGCATGTAGTTCTGGTGGAGCGTAGTAGGCGGGAGGAATCAATTTGCCTCGGATGATATGGTGGAGGCCATACTGCCATGACAAAAAACCTGCTGTTTTCTTTTAAGTGTGTTTTAATAACACAGTGTCTTGTTGATGTGCAGGCCGCGCCAGGCTCATATGGCATCAATGCCTATGAAATATTGACGAGACGTGGAATAGAGCCTTTTTATTCCTTTTCCCTTTGATAACCGAAAGGCCAGAGGATCGTCACCCTCGGCTTTCTTTTCCTTTATATTATGGGAAAAACCTTCGAAACCTGCAAAATAAATAAAACATTATGAAATCCTGCGTTTTTTGGGAAAGACTGCTTCAGAGGGCGTGGGGAGGAGCGTAGCCTTTGGATGGTAGCATCCGACGGTGGAGATCTATGTATAATAGTTGAAAGGAGAGCGATGGGAAGTAAATGCGGGAATGATCTGGGACCGTCCGATCTGGACGTGGACGGTCCAGATCCAATCAGAGGATCGCAATCGAGGGAAAAACTTAAATGGCGCTGATTGCATAGGGAAACGCCGATGTGATTTAACGTTGGCCGTCGATCTGAGGATCAAATCGACGGTGGGTAGTGAATCGGAGGGTTTCAAAAGGCGGAGGAAGGGTTAATGATCGAAGCGAATTAGGGCCATTAGATGAGATCAAACGGACGGTCTGGATGCAATCGGAGTCATTCAGTCGGTGGGCAAAGAAATTGCACAGCGCTAAAAACTTGTGATGCGATGTAATGCGGGCCGTTTGATCGGCTTACGATCAACGACGGGGATTGGTTTTAAAGCAAACCGGCGGAAACCCTTTATGATATACAAAACCTAAAAATTTTAATAAAACAAAGGTTTTGGCATGGGCGGGGTATATATATAATATGGCTAGGTGCCCATCTACGGGGCCTTTGGATGTATGGAATGTAGTATGCCCGGGGCGTTATATAACAAAGGGCCAATTGCAATTGGAGCCACGGGCTTGGGCTTTTCAATCTAACCATTGAACTTTTCCGATGCGAAAAGCGCCTTGGGACTTTAACTCTCAATCCTGGGCACAAGCTATATGGAATGAAAAGCGGTGGGGGCGGAGTTATAATAAAGGGACTCAATCGTATCGGAACTTTTGATGCGGTCTTTCAATCAACCCATTGTAGATTTCTCCGATGCGATTGCGCTTCGGGTCTTTTTGAGCTAACCATTTTTATTTAAAAATCGTTGTATGGGCGTGTTAGACCAAAACTTTGGATAAGTGGGTTTTATGACTTAACAAAGGAAAAAATCAATCGGGAAGGGTTTATTCATTTAGTTTGGGAACCTGATTGCGGGCCTCTGGTTTTGTGAAGCGGAAAAAGGACCGAGGCTCATCTATAACAGAGCTAATCGCATCGGAGGCTTTTGTGAAAGCCAAAGACTTGCGCTCATTGATTACTTCCCATGCGATAAGCGCCTGATGAGCATAGCGCCTGGTTCCAGGGTGTGGGCACATGGAGGGGAAGTGGTTTTAAGACTTAGCCCAAGGGGGCTTAAGCCTTTATGCAAAAATATGTATTTTTCATGAAATTTTCAAGTTTTTTTAATGGATTTGGGGGTTTCGATATAGTTTAAAAATGATTTTTAAACTATGTAAAAATGATTTTCATGAATGGAAGAAGGGAAATCATGAAAATAGAAGGATTTCATGAAAATGAAAGGGGTAAAAAATGAGGTTAGTCTTGTGGTGGAGGGGAAGGAAAGATGGCCTTTGTAGTAATATTTTCTCTTGGGAAACAACAGGATTCCAGAGTATGAAATGGAAAAAACAGTGAAGATTTGGACAGAGGAGAAGATGTCTTCAAAAGTCTTCAAGAGATAGCACTTTTTAGTAATAAAATTTTGTTCCTTGAAGGCTCCGAAAGGGTTTTAGCCACCATTTTATATGACAAATTTTATAGGTGGCTAATAGGTAGCTTCAAACCAATTTATTTATGTACTGTGATATATAATATTCTTTCCAAAATTATATCCATATATTAAAACCCCTACCAAAATCTATGATTGCGCTGGAACAAATGAGATATGTGGAAGGGCATAAAATTCTAAATGGCATAAAATTCTAGTAGTAACACATGAAATCATTCACTCTATTTAAAAAAATTATAAAAGTTGGCATGCTTATCAGGTTGGAAATTTAAAAGGGATTTGAAAAGCTTAGTTGGACCTATCCTTTTGAAATTTTAAGGACTTTTCAATTCATAGAAGAATGGATTGAATAGATTATACCATTAATATCCTCACCATTATTCTCAATACTTCTCAATGGTTCCCCTAGAACTCCATTTAAAGCATCAATAGGTATTCATTAGGGTTATCTTCTCTTTCCATTCCTCTTCATCTTAGCTGCTAAACATTTAGGGTTCTCTCTTAATAGACAACTCATTAAGATTAGAGCATTGGAAAGATATCATCTAATTCATATCAACTAAAATGGAAAACCGGAAATTCAGATCTATCAACTTAGCTTGAATATTGGCCTTTGGAAATTTTTGTTATTAATGTCAAAGGTTGTCCAAATAAAAGAGAAATTTTCATAGTCAAATATCATATTTCAAGCAATTTCTCAACTCAAGTGTGTGTGTGTGTGTGTGTGTGTGTGTATCCTATCATTTGTACAAGTTTTGCACAAGTTGGCCCAGCCAATGAATAATTCATCCATACAGTAGACCCAAAAAGTGTTATAAATATGTGTGAGAATGATATGTTTTAGCCATCACTCAAGCAATTCAATTATCTTTTAGGGAAGCAAAGGAGCAAGTTTTAGATTCATACCTCATGAACCATTAAATAGGTGCACTGAAACTGAGTTGGAGAATATTATTTCTATGATGTTTTTACTGCCCTACCCAAGCTATATGAGGTTCTTGGCACATTTTTTTTCGAAATGTTTTTCAGTGTATTTTTAAGACTAGTTCAATCCAAGTTTTGGTGAGCCTAAGATCTAGCTTTAGAGGAGTTCGAGTGCTAATTTTAGAGGAGGTTTGGATCTGTTGGAGGCCAAGTTTTAGTTTTTTTTTTCAGAGGAAAATTTCCATTAAGGAGGTTGAATTCCATTGGAGAGAGTTTTTTAGATAGAGGAACAATGCTGGGTACAATCTGCTAGGAAGGCAAACCTTCTTTTACCAAGCCTAAATATTTACTCTTGAATAATGAAAAATTTTAATTTGGTGGTTATAGAGGATTGGTGTCCTCATCTTCTTAAAATTTTGGAGCCTACAATTTTTGTAAGTTGGTTCTTACAGAGGATTGGTGTCCTCATAAGTGGCTATAATAAATTAAATAATATTTGAAAATCATTCAAGTGTTTCTTCTTGAGGTTTAGAGTTTCAATTCAATCTTTGTGTTCGTGCATTGTGTTTATAATTGATTATGTGATGAGATTTTATTTTTTATAATTAGTAAAGTGAAAATAATTTTAAAATAATTGATATTGGTTCACCCCCTTCTTAGTGTCACTATGTATTTCCAACAATTGGTATCAGAGTAGGATTTTTCAAGAAAATTCTAACTCAAAGAAGATCTTATAGATACCATGGCTAGTCAATAAATCTCAATGAAAATTCATTTGTTTGATAGGAAAAAAAATTACTTTTGGAATATGAGAATGAAAACTCGCTTGATGTCTCTTAGTGTTGAAGTTTGGAAGTTTTTTTACAGATGGATATAAGGTTCCATATTCTCCTCAAAATGATCAAACTGGGAAAAAGGTGTATATCCCCAATGAAAAAGCTATGACCCCCATTTTAAATGGCTTATCATATTCATAATTCGTTAAATTTATGTAGTGCAAATCAGCTAAAGAGATCTTGCATAATCACCTAAGAAACTATGAAGGAGATGACAAAGAAAAGAAGGAAAAGCTTTAAACCTTCTAGAGGAAATTTGAAATCCTAAAACTAAATGATGAAGAAGATGTTGCTGACTATTTTCATTGAGTAGATTAAGTGGTTAATTATCTCAAAGGACTTGGTGAAACAATTGAAGAAAAAATAATCGTTTAAAAAAATTTGAGGTCTCTTCCTCTACTTTTTGTTGCCAAAGTCTCTACCATAGAATATTAAAGGATTTGTAGAATCCAAAAATGGACAAGATTCACAGAATTCTCATTGCATATGAAATGACGATGATAAACTCGTCACATAAGGATGCAACATTTAAAGCATCTAGGAAGTCAAGAAAATTCAAGTATGTTGACTACTCTAGTGATGTATCTGATACATAATGGCTCAAATTGTCAGAAAACTAAATAAAATATCTAGATTAAAAGGTAAGTTACTTCATCTATTTTAATTGTGGTAATATTGGACATTTTTATGATATGTGTCCTTTTAGGGAAAATAATGATGATGATGAACAATGTTTTATACATTGAAGGAGTCAAACATAATTTTTTAAGTGTCAACTAGATGTTTTATAGATGAGAGTTGGTTATGGCATAAAAGGCTAGGAGAGTTGAGCTTTGAGAATTTGGTAAAATATAGTAGAACACAAGCAGTGAGAGATATGCTCAGAATCGCAAACAAACAAACAAAAATCATTTGTGAATCTTTTCAACATGGGAAACAAATAAAAGTGATCTTTCAATCATTGGAGTGCTCGACATCAAGAAAACTAGAGTTGTCTCAAATATATATATGCAGGCCAATAAGAGAACCAACCCTATAAGGTCAAATGTACTTTATGTTTTTTATTGATCATTATACCGGAGTGATATGGGTTTCATTTCTTAAAGAAAAATCAAAGCACTAGATACTTTGACTTCATTCAATGCCTTAGTTGAAAATCAAAGCGATCTTAAAGTCAAATGTTTAATATCAGACAAGGGAGATAAATTTACCTTAAATGACATTAATTGATTCTGTGAGAAATGTGGAATAAAGAGAAAAATTTTAGTCATAAGAAATCCACAATAGAATGATTCATAGAAGGAAATAATAGATAAGTGCAAGAAACGGTGAGAACAATGTTGCTAGAAGCCAAATTACCAAATAATTTATGGAAAGAATCAGTTTCTACAATATTTTACATCATGAACAAAGAAAAACCCCAAGTTAACAAAAACAAGACACCATATTTTCTATGGAAAGGAAGACCAGGCTTAGTTTAGTGTTTCCTAATTTTCTTAAGATAATGTTACATGAAGATAAATGATGATAAATTAGGAAAAAATTATTCTAGAGTAAATGAAGGAATCTTCCTTCAATACTCAATAAGAAGTAAAGCTTACAAATGATACAATAAAATTCTAAGAAAATTTTGGAAAGTATTGTTGTAAGAATAGGTGAAGCATGGCCAGAGAAAAAATCATAACAAACTAATGGGAATTCAAAATATACCATCTACCTAGACAAAGGAATAACAAGAAGAAGAAGAAAAAACTCCATTCAAGGCTGCTTTTAAATTTGTACAAAAACATCATCCAAATCATTGGATATATTGATGTGGGTATGGAAAACCTCGAGAAGAATGAACAATAGAACAAGAAAATAAAATTTTACCTTATTATCCAAAATAGAGCCTAAGAATTTTTTACAAACTAGTAAGGACCAACATTGAGTGAATTTTATGGAAGAATAATTGAATCAATTTGAGAAAAATGGAACCTAGGAAATTTTTCCATGACTAAAAGATAAAAAATTGATTGGGAATAAGTGGGTATTAAAAAATAAAATGAATGAATATGGAAAATTTATTAGAAATAGGGCAAGACTTGTGTGTAATGGCTATTCAAAAATTTAAAGAATTGACTTTGAAGAAACCTTTGCTCTAGTTTCCAAATTAGAAGTAATAAGAATGTTTTTGGAATTTGAATGTTCAAAAGGCTTTAAATTTTATCATATGGATGTTAAGTTTACCTTTCTAAATGGATATTGAAAGGAAGAATTATACATAAAAAAAGGAGTAGGTTTTGACGTGTCTCAAAATAAATACTATTTTTGCAAATTAAAGAAAACTATTGATGGATTAAAACAAGCTCCAAGAGCGTGGTATGGCAAGTTGGACCACTATATTCAATAACAAGAATTCAAAAGAGGTGTTCCTAAAACCAATATCAACATCAATATAGAAAATAAAAGATTATTAATTGCACTTGTATATGTGGATTATCACATTTTTTGAAGTGATAATGATGATATGAGTCGAGGATTTTCTCAGGAAGTGTCAAAGTAACCTGAAATTTCAATGATTATAGAATTATATTTCTTCCTTGGACTACATGTTTCTAAAACTGAAAATGGAATATTCATTACCTAAAACAAATACCTCAAGGATATGCTCAAGCAATTTATAATGGCAGAATGTGCAATAGCTAGTACCCCTATGATTACAAAATCCAAGTTATGGAAGATGAATCTCTTGAAGTCAATTCAAATCTCCACAGGTCTATGATAGTGAGTCTATCATACTTGATAGCTTCAAGACGAGACATTATGCACGCAATATAAATGGTTGCAATATTTCACTCAACACTAAAGGAATCACAAATTCAAGAACTAAAGAGGATATTTTGATACTTAAAGTTCACACTCGACTTTGGCCTTTAGTATCCTAAGAGTACATATTTCACATTAACAGTGTACATAGATGTTGATTAGGTAGGTAGAATTAATAACCAAATAAACACCAGAAGGAGTGTATTTTTCCTAGGAGTTTTCCTTGTTTCTTAGTCAAGAAGAATGATCTAGGTGGATATTGGTGGCCACCCACCTACTCCACTTTCCCCCC
The DNA here is from genome assembly GCA_034641835.2 of Pinus albicaulis. NCBI lineage: Eukaryota > Viridiplantae > Streptophyta > Pinopsida > Pinales > Pinaceae > Pinus > Pinus albicaulis. The sequence goes on from CM076574.1 coordinate 972,273,220, forward strand.
CTACATTGGTTTCTTTCAGTTTCCTTAATTATAACACAAATTTCTAGTTTTGATAGTTTTTCGAGTCCTAAACTTCCATAGATGTTTTGAGGTCCTAAAATACGTTTTCTGGGAAAACGGTCCAACTTACCCGAATGTGGACCAAATTTTTTTGCGCTTCATAACTTAGGGTTAGGACTTAAAAATTATTCTTTATGATAAAAATTCCTCTGAGCCTCATTATAAGAAAATTCATAAGCCATGTAGTTGTCACATCTCTTCTCAGAGAAAAGCTCCCATCGTTGAGCTAGTTTGTTCCATTTTGCACGTAAACAATTTTCAACACAAGTTATTAATTAAATGAAGTGTTGTTCTTTCATTGTATCTTTTTGTTATATTTAAAAAATTTATTTCATTTCATTCCTTCATAGATCTGGATCACATAAATAAATCATCGATGTCACTTTCTACAACTAAATGAAAATACATTGCAGTAGCAGACTATTGTAGCCAAGTTCTCTAGATAAACAAAATTTACAGGATATCAAAGACGAATATGATTAGCCAATTTTATTTTTTTGTAAAAACACTAGTGGAGTCAATATATCAAGAAATATTTTTATTCACTCAAAAATAAATAATATTCAAATCATGTATCATTCCTCAGTGAACAAGTTGTTGAGAAAAATAATAATATGGGATATATTGGCACTAAAGAACATATTGCTGACATATTTACCAAACCTCTTCCAAGTGAAACCTTTGAATAACTTAGGCAGAAGTTGGGAGTGATCTCTCCTTTATCCTAGTAAATAAATAAGAAACTTGGGGGGGGGGGTGACAACTTTTTCTATTGATGTCAAATGGGAAGAGAATGAAAACAAGGGGAGAAACTAACAAGAAGTATGGATAAAATATAGATAGGGGGAGAAGATAGTAGAATAAGTAGATATCCAAGTATTTCCATCAATAAAAAAGGGGGATAGTATTTCAATGGTTTATATTTATGTTAAAGCCTATCCAAATGAAAGAAATAATTACGTAGTCCAATAGAATATATTGATACCTTTCTGGCGATAGGTGGCATGCCTCCTAACTCTTCATGGTTGAGGAGAAATGGATTTTTGAATGATATATATATATATATGCTATCATTTGTAATAAAAAATCCACAAGTCTTCCCTTCCAATGGATAAGTGGAACCTACCCTAGATCCTAAAAGCACTATAAATATGTGTGAGAAGCAGAGTTTTTAGCCATCACTCAAGAAATTGAATTCTATTTTAGGGAATTGAAGGAGAAAGCATAAGATTCATACCTCATGAACCATTAAAGGAGTGAATTGAAGCCCAGTATGAAAATTTTCTTTGTATGAAATTGTTTCTACCCTACTCGATATGTAGGAGGGTCTTTGGTACATTTTTTGGAAAAGGTTTTTCGACTTGTTTTGAAACCTAGTTGAGGCCAAGTTCTATTGAGGTAGACGTCTAGTTTTGGAGGAGGTTGAGTTCTAACTTTGGGAATGTCAAGCTCTGTTGGAGGCCAAGTTATAGTCTATTTTTTTTGACGTCGAAGCCTATTGAGAAGGTCAAATTTTTTTGGAGGAAGATTCCTATATCGAGGAGTAGCATTGGGTACCAGTTTCCAATAGGGAAAAATGTATTTTACTAAGCCTAAATATTGACTCTTCAATATTGAATAGCTATAAGTTGGTTCTTACTGAGGATTGGCATCCTCATATTCTTGATATGTTGGAGCCTACAATTTTTTTAATTTGGTGCTTATAAATAATTGGTGTCCTCACAAGTTGTTGTAATAAATTAAATACTATTTGAAAAGTATTCAAATGTCTCTTATTCAAGTTTGTATTTCACTTTAATATGTGTTTTCGTGCATTTTTTTGATAATTGATTATGTGATGATATTTTACTTTTAGTATTAATGAAGTGAAAATCATTTAAAAATAAGTGATATTATTTAACCCCCCTCTCAGTATCACTATGTATTTCCAACAAGGTCCTCCTAAAATAAATACTATAGGCATTTCCTATTAATAATATTTGAATCATGGAAGAAATTAAAATTGTCCTTCATAATATTTAAATCTTATTCATATCTTTCTTATGGGGAGGTGCAGCAAAAGGAAAAAAATGGTCCTTGGTAGCATTTGAAAAAGTATGTCTCCCCAAAGTAGTGGGAGGTCTAGGGGTGTGAGGTATGAAGGAAATAAACAAAGTAATGGGGATTAAGCTTTGGTGGAGATGGTTGTAAAAGCGCTCTGATCATTGGCATCATATTTTGAATCAGAAATATAGGAAAACTTCCACACAACAAGAGAAATTAAGGCCACAACGTTTTTTTCTTGTGTCATCTATTTGGAATATTTAGCCAGAGAAAACAAATTCATTATTCAATAACAAAATTTAGAGAAAATAAGAGATGGTGATATTGCATTATTTTGGAAATATGCTCAGAAAAAACTTCATAAATAAAATAATATGGATCATCTAATAGAGCTTGAAGGAATAATGATAAGTCAATTAGAGAAGCACGCCATGGAAAGGATTCTGAATAAGAATTCTATCATTAAATGTTTGGGGTATAGCCAACCCTTCAAAAAACCTATCATTAAAATGCATGATCTCATCCCTATGCCCTCACATTATATTTCTTGAGAAGATTATAATAGAAGACCCCAATGTGGAGTCCATTCTATCACCCCTACTTCCCAACTGGTCCTTCCACTACACTAACCCTACAAGGAAATCGGCAGGGGTAATTATTGTATGGAATACTATCCTTTTACATTGTTCACTAGTGTTAACACTGGAAAATTATACAGCAGAAAATGACATCAATTAATGTCGAGCCTAAGGATTTACAAGACAGGGATACATTATGGAATCAAGAAGTATTTAAAATCTCTAACGTTTTGAGAAAATCAAATTTGAACTAGTCATAAATGCTCAAATGCGTGCTTTTTCCTTTGAAAAGAGCGCCTTCTGCGCGCACTAGAGCTTGATAAGCGCGCATTCCTGGAAGTGGAAAAAAAGTCACTTTTTGGGACCACAAGAAAGCAAAGGACAGTTTCTCCTTATGTGAAAGTTGCCTAAGGACAGCACCAATGCCTCCTTAGGCATTGTGTGAGCACACAATGGAATCATACCCCTCCCTTGGGTCACCATCCATGATGTACCAAGGGAGGGAAGGAGGATTTGAAGCTCACCTATATAAACCCACCAAGAGATGAACAAAGGGTGATCACAAGGTTATGCTGGCCAAATTTTCCCAAGCAACACCAGCAATTTGTGTGACCCAAGGAGCTGGAGCAAGAGAGGACTCGATGGTTGGCCACCCAACATCTTAGTACACTACAACGGAGAGAGAGAGTTAGACTGCATCAAAAGGCAGAACTTGAAGGACAAACATCCTTGCATCGGGACCTAGAGCCATTGCCTAGGGGCCCTTTGGCAAGTGGGTAAGATTTGTTTGCATTCCAAGCATTCAATAAGAAGAGGCCATCGAGCCATTGTTTACCTTGTTACTTTTTGGAACTCTCTATATAGCTTCTTTTGTGTTTTTAGTTTTAGTTTTTTAACAGAGCATACTTTAGTGTATTACTTCATTTAAATTTTATGCTTCTGAGCTCACCCTAGATACTGCCTATTACCTATATTTTAGAGGGTTGACCACACTCTCTAAACTCATGCGATTTCGTACACCCGTGTGTCAAATCCACCACAATAGGATTGGCGACTCCACTAACGTGTTTCAAGTTTATGTGGTTGTGCCTTCTTTTGCAGGAGGCCCTTAGTCCATGCTGGAGTGGATCTGACAGTCCTCTGACCCATCTTGTAGTCCCTAGACTCACTGATGTGACAGACTGAAGAAGGCAGCTCCTAATTTTTTTTTACTTGCAGGAATTTTGCGCGCAGTTTTTTCACCCAGATGCATAGGGCATGCGTTTAGGAGTGACTTGCACACAGGAAAGCACACCTGTCAAAGGTTTTTGCGCGCAATTTGAAGAGAGAGTTTTTCTCCCTATCTTCTGCATTTTTTTCTGCTTGTAAGTGTTTTGGGAAGCCCCTAATGTTTCTGCCAACACCTGTGTTGCTACCCCACAACTGCTGAGAACTGATTTTTGCTGCTTTTTGTAGGCATTTAGTTAATTTTCATTTAATTTGGATTTTGCAAAAAGTGTTCACATAGTTTAAGTAGGGGACGAATTAACCATTGCTTTCCGAAAAATTTTTGTTTTTTGCAAATTCTGGTATGCACACTTAGCTTAACTAGTCCAAGTAAGTGACTCATGACCACACATGCATAAGCTAGTGTAGAAATTGTTTAGTTTAAATTTCAATTTTTGCATTTAGGAAATTGTAGCACTAGGATTGAATCGCAAGTTAGAGCAAGTAATCTTTGTTGTCTTTGCACCATTGGGTGACCCTAGACAAGCATATGAACACTCTACATTTGTGATTTTCCATCTCCCTTTAGTCACTCACATAGAATAAGTAGGAGGTTTTGGAAGCGGCCCATTATCCGCAAATGATTTTTATTTGAGCAAGGAACAACATCACATAGTTTAACTAGGGGACTTTTGTAAAGGATCATCGATATCCATATGTTCAAATTATGAGATTGTTCACCATACACTCATGCACATTAACTCGCTAAGAAAAGAAAGCCACCTAAAAATAACTTAAACCAACTCACTAAATTCTCCCCACAGGGGCGACAAGAGAAATTATACATTAAGTAAGGATCAAGGGAGTAGGCATCCAATAAGTTGCCTTGATCACACTTCACATTTGAAACATAGAAGTTGTGTTTTTAGGGAGCTTTAAAATCCACCTATCAGCCCACAAAAAAGAAAACCCGAGCGTGGCAGAGACCCGATTCAGAGGGGGTTAGGCTTAGGCGCAGTGCGTGCAGTATCAGTTAGGGCTACTTGACCCGACTGATACTCGTTACTGTTAGCTGACTACCAAGAAGCCCAAGACTCGAATGCTCACATGGGATGGTGGTTCTTAGTGGCCAAAACTAGGGCATCCTTTACCCTATAGGTGATGGTGCAGGCAAGCGCCAGACCCTCTACCCTTACCTTGGTTGATTCTCTTCGATTGACTGGGGGCATCGCCAGCTCTTACGGGACGTTGTGCTAGCACTTGCAAGAAATCCTATCAAAGCCCAATTAATTTTGAGTGTGTGAGGACGTTATTAGGTCCTCTAGGATTTTGAGTATCATGCACGAACAAAAAAAACAATTTTTTTCTTGATTTCTCACATATATTAAGTTAAAGGAAAATTCATTTCATTTTCGCTTTGTCTTATGTATGTGGCCATAAAATTTTCCTGATCACAGACTCAATCCCCTCAAAAGGTTTTTCCAAAACCCAACCTGGATGACCCTATAGCAGTTCTAATGGAACCTTGTCGGTCCAGGCATCTTTTAGACCTTCCCCCATTATTGGGAGGGGTTCCGGGTCTTTCGTCATTTAGGCATCAAAGACGGAATGTTGCCACAGTGGTTGGTTCCTCCTTTCTTGGAGCAACCTTAGTTGGGAACCCTAGCCAGTCTCCCAACACCACACCGCACATCACTCCCCCCTCGTCCCCTAGGGGGAAGAAGAGTGCATCCCATATGGGAATCCAGCTGAATTCACAACCAGGTACGTCATAGACTAACCCTCATTCTAACCAGAACTTTGTGTCTTCACATGTTTCCATGGTGTCAACCTCTCAGTCACCCTTCTTAGCGGCATTAAATCTACCGGATTTAAACAAGCTCACTAATGACCCCATCGCACACGACCCCAATTGGCCTCCCATGCCCACGAAGCTCCCTTTAGACATACCAAATTTTGAGGGCAAGAAAGCGAAAGACCTAGGGAATCATATAATGACTTTTCACCAGTGGTGCTCATCGAATATAATCATTGACAATACTATTCGATTGAGTTTGTTTCAATGCAGTCTCATGGGAGTGGCCACGAAATGGTATTTCGAGCAACCTCCTACCTCACATAGAACCTTTAGCACCCTCGCTACTATGTTCCTCACGTACTCTCAGTTACCCATTCACCATGATTCGGGAATGGATTTACTGACTCATTTCAGACAATATCCCTCTACCCACATTTCTTAACATCTCCATGAGTGGAGACGGCGTCGTAACTTATGCAAAGCACAACTCAACGACCAAGTCCTTTTAGATTTATTCCTGAAAACTCTAACAGCAGAGATTTCAAAGGATGTGGCACAACGTAACCCCACATATGAAGAGGACACAATCAATAAATCCCAATAGGTTGAACTGATCTATACGCAATCAAGATACATATACAATATCCTACCTAACACCCCGCGCCTGCAATCTTATCAAGAATTTATTGGCGCGTTGAACTCTACAAACGGACTTATTAGGTCGATGACCCAAGGGTACCTAGGTAGCAGCAGTCAGAATACCAATTACACACATGCGTCTACCCAGGACATGTCTCAACCTGGATTTCAAAGTTGTCATATGCAGCAGCAAAATTTGACTAATAGCGTGCCAACGTATCACCAAGGAGGACCTTACCCTCCAGCTGGGGGGACCCATTACACAGGAAGAAAAACTAACGGAAGAACTCCCCCCCATTGGAAAGGTGTAGACATGGGACAACAGTATGCTAAGTTCCGAGCACATAACCCACCGACGCAAAACAATGCACAGGTGAATTTTGTGCATCCGTCCAAAAATCAACCACACCAGTATGATCAGGAGAATTACCCTCCTAATGTGGTCAAAAGAAAGGTAAAAATCAAACTCAAAGGGAACCCTGGACAAGGGGGCAACAACCAACAGCGCCCACCATGATCCTGAGCTAGAGATAAATCCAACAGGAACCAAAACCAGGAGCCAATAAATGCTCAAAAGCAAGGCAAGAGGCCACCTCTACAAACAAACCATTCTTGTTCGATATGTGGTGAGTACGGGCACTATACTCACCACTGTCCCGAACTCCCTGAGCTTAAAAATCTTCAGAGTAACCGAGGACAAGGAGGATCTTCCCAGACAACTGTAGTTATGAAAGAACCCTTCCCCTATCAAGGAATGGTCAGCACTCAGCAGAAAAACCCTAACGATTTCGAGAAAAACAACCATGAAATTTACATGGCTGGGGAAGAAATTTTTTTCCAAACCTAGAATCGCAGCTATGACACCCCACCAGACACCGGTATGTTAGGGGCTAGTACGAGTGTGCCGACTGCACCTTTGACCATTCCGAAGATTCCTTTGGAACCATTGTGAAAAATGGTTAAAGGGCCTAATAGGCGAGCAGGTAACTACTCTAAAGCAGCCCACAATTACACCATCGTAGAAGATTTAGCCCAGTCACCTACTGCTATGTCTACTTTAGAGGTACTACAGTCATGCCCGAAGTAGCAGAAAGCCCTACTTTCTACCTTAGGCACCGTTGACCCTACCTACATGCGCATGATGGCTTTTGATTTAGACAAAGCCACCCCTTGGCTTCCATCCATGGTCACCTTCCAGATACTAGTATCGGTACAGAGTATCACTATTCATCAATGTGTCATTGACGAGGGTGCATCCACATGCATCATGTTAAAGAATGTATGGCATAAGTTAAAAGCCCCAGAACTCAAACCTTCTGTCATCACACTCAGAGCATACGACAGTCAGCCCTCGACCCCCGTCGGTCTCTTCCAAAATGTACCAGTCTACTTAGCTGGCAAAACCATCCACATAGACATTAAATTCTTGGACACTCACTTGGATTACAATATACTCCTTGGGCGGAGCTACATGTACACCATGTCTACCATAGCATCCTTCGTTTTCCGCATCATGATGTTCCCCCAAGAGGATCGAATCATTACAGTAGACCAGCTGACGCACACTGAAAAGCATCCTTTGACCAACATAGATATGCTTCTACCCTATGTAGACACAGCCACAGATGGTCTTTTACGATATCAAAAATATGGCCTTAGCCAATTCAAACTGTCATGTGTCCTAGGATCATTCCTAGGAGATCCTCCTATTATCCTTGAGGTATCTCCCGATGCCACAACGACCTCGGTATGGATGATGTCCACATCAAGCACCGAGGTTAGTCAAGACACAGACTCAAGAAGTAACGACACTGAGGCATCAGCTACTGTAGCCTCCCTAGTCTATGCCACCTCCCAAACTCATTACCTATACCCACCTCCTGGCTTCAACTCCCAGCAGGTCTTGGCAACACTGGTACTACCCAACATATCATTGGCATTCCCAGTGTGGTATCTCATTCCCCCTCTAGGAACACCAGTTACCAAGGTTACTGTGTTTGGGTTAAAGTCCCCCGGTCCCGAGGAGTACAAACCTACCCTAGTAGCAGCTGAAACCACCCCCGCAAAGGAAATCCCCACTACGAAACCGGCAACCACGATAAAGAAAATTTCCAAGAAAGGAAAGAAAGCGGTGACCCCCACCATACAAGGGGAGTCATCAGACTGTGCTATATGTGATGTCACAGGACACCCTACTCACATATGCCCAGAGTTGGATGAATTAAAACCACTCCTCGGCTACGAGGCAGGCACCCCAAAAAGGAATTCCCATAAAAAGGAACTTGCCACTAAAAGTATAGGCAAACCACTGCGTACCAATCACACATGTGCCCTCTGTGACACCTATGGGCATTAAACCCACCATTGTCCAGAAATACCATGGTATAGGGATGCCTTACACATGATCGAGCGATCCTATCAAGATGATCCCTCCATCTAGTCTATTAATGACGAGCCGCGCACCATCTTGTACTCACAAGAAGAACAACGGTCACCCGAACGACCCCCTGCCATACCGCCTCCCCCAGTCGATAGGTGCGTACTTTGTGATGAAATCGATCATCTCATCATTGACTGCCCAGCCTTGGAAATGTTCCAACGATGGTACCCAGTCCATGTAGTGTACTGCGCTAACATGGATATTCAATATTCATGCTAGATATACGGGGAAAACCACCATGTACATCATTTCCACTACATACTGAGATTCTACACAGCTTTAGATTGTATGCGATCGACCATTGTCCACCTCTCCCAAGAAGAAGGTGCATACTAGGATTCCATGAACAGTTCGATGACGCAAGAGAATGTGAAAAATACTTCCACCCCGTCGGGGCCATTTGAAAGACAGCCAATTAGGGAGATCTGTCCCCCTCCAAATGCCAATGACACAACACACCACATACGGTTCATGACATCATGCGTTGGAACCATGACTCGAGCTATCTGCTCATCTACTATAGGTGTCGAGATATCTGCAACTATAAGAATAGTTGGCCCTACGATAGTACAGACCCAACTTGTGTGCACTCTATCTACAGCATCTGGTTCCACCACATCCATGATGGAGTGTTTGTCGTGTTTCTCAACTAGCTCCACCAGGATCACCCACATTCAGTCTCAACCTACGGGGGAACACTCCCCCTTCAAGACCCTCTTTCATTCGGATGAGGATATCCTGGAAACCATGACGAAACCCGATTACCCATGGGATGCAATGCATCTCCACTCACTGTTTCTTCCCAAGAAGGCAATCAGTCCTGACAATACAACCGAACCAGAGATCTATGCGATCGAGTCAAAAGACTTTCTGCCATTAGGAAAATTCGACTGGTTTAAAAACCCCATCCTCACGCCTAATGCGTTCGAGGAAGGAAATATGTCAAATATTTCACCTACCATCAAAGTGAACATATCACAAAATCCATTAAAATTCAAAGAAATCTCACTGGGGGCAACATGTTCACCAGAAGAAGTAGCTTCTTATACTGAATTGTTACAAGAGTATCGAGATATCTTCACTTGGGACTACTCAAAAATTCCTGGGCTTAGTCCTGCGATTGTAGAGCACCATATTGAAACTTGGCCGGATGTAACCCCAGTCTGCCAAAAACAATGTCAACTTCACCCATCAAAGGCAGAAGCAATAAAATGAGAAATTTATAAGCTTCACAAAGCTGGGTTTATCTACCCCATCGCCTATACATCTTGGGTTTCTAACACTGTTCCCATCATGAAAAAATAGGGCACCATATGCATCTGCACCAATTTTTGGGATTTGAACAAAGCTTTTCCCAAAGACAATTATCCCACCCCCTTCATCGACCAATTTATCGATGCTTGCGCTGGCCACGAGGCCCTATCCTTCATGGATGGGTTCTCCAGATATAATCAAATCCAGATCCACTATACAGACTGGTATAAAACTGCATTCAGCACCCCCTGGGGCACATTCGCATACAAGGTAATGTCATTTGGCCTAAAGAATTCCAGAGCTACCTTCCAAAGGGCCATGAATTACATATTTCATGACTTGGCACACCTTATCCTTGCCTACTTGGAAGACCTTATAGTACGCTCCAAAAAATGCTCCAACCATCTCGAGGATTTGCGATTGGTATTCCAACGATGTCATCAATACAACCTGCACTTAAACCCTCTTAAGTGTGTATTTTGCATCAACGCAGGAAGACTGTTAGGTTTTATTATGTCCCAGCGAAGGATTCGAGTTGACCCTTTAAAAGTTCAAGCCATTAACGAGGTCCTCCCACCTCGAACCCTCAGGCAACTCCAAAGCCTGCAAGGCAAGGCCAATTTTCTACAACGTTTTATCCCAGATTATGCCACCTGTGCTCAAGGGTTCCTGCGCCTCCTCCACCAGGATATCCCATTTAAGTGGGATGATCATGCCCAACAATAATTTGATGCGTTGAAAGAAACACTATCTTCAGCACCACTTATGAGTCCCCCGGACTATAACAAGGATTATATCCTATATTTATCAGCCTCCGACTCCCCGTTGGCTAGATTATTGGTCCAGGAGGGCCTAGACGGAAGGGAGCACATAATCTATTATGTCAGTAAAACCCTATCAGGCCCTGCATTAAGATATGAGCCCAAAGAAATAACTTCCCTAGCATTGATCCACGCAATGCAGAAACTTCACCATTACATCATCTTAAAAAAGACCGCGGTCATAGCAAATATTAATCCCATCAAATACCTACTCACACGCTAGCTAATGAACCACAAGTACGCTTGTTGGATAGTCATTCTTCAAGAATATGACTTGCAGTTTCGCTCTCCCAAAAGAAAAAAGGCACTTGCCCTAGCAAATTTCATTACAGACCTCCTAGGAGATTCCAAAGGGTCACAAATAAACGATTCACTACCGGATGAACACCTGTTCTTTGTAGAAACTGACGACCCTTGGTACAGGGATATTCTCCTATTTTTATGAACCCAAAATTTCAAACCTCACATCACGTGAGACGACTGCCGGCGCATATGCCAACAATCCCGTCGGTACCTCCTCATAGGAGATGTCTTATATCGAAGAGGCATCGATACGATCTTGCGGCGATGCCTCAATCATGATCAAGCAGAGCAAGCCCTGAACGATTGCCACGCAGGTGCGTGTGGCGGCCATCTATCTGGAATAGCTACCGCCCAAAAAGTCTTATGAGCAGGATATTTTTGGTTGTCCCTATTTCGCGACTGTATCACGACCGTCAAAAGATGTGAGCGAAGCCAATGGTTCACCCACAAGGAAAGAGCACCACCCGTCCCTCTGCATCTTGTCATCGTAGCCAGCCCCTTTTGTAAATGGGGAATCAACTTCATGACTTGTAACCCAACCTCATTAGGCAACCATAAAAACATCATTGTGGCTGTCGATTATTTCACCAAGTCGGCCGAAGCCATGCCCACATATGACAATACAGCAGAAACCACGTGATAGCCCAATTTGGCGTCCCCAAAGAGTTAGTCTCCGACCATAGAAAGAACTTTAAAAACGAAGTCTTCGAGGAGCTATCTCATCATCTCGGATTCACCCATGAATTCACTTCACCATATTACCCCCAGTTCAATGGACAAGTAGAGGCCATTAACAAAGCACTCAAAACTATGTTACAGCGCATGGTGAATAACCATAAAACCAACTGGAAGCACATGCTCTTTTCCGCCCCGTGGGCGTACCGCACAGCAGTTAAGACTTCCACCAGTTTTACTCCCTTCCACCTAGAATATCGGATCGAAGCTGTGATCCCCATAGAACTCTATATCCTAAACTCGCATACAGCCATCAAAATCCTTGATGACACCCAGCCTCTAGAACAACGCCTAGTACAACTAAAGCTAGTTGATGAAAACAGGCGACAATCGCTGCAACAAAATGAGGCCCATAAGAAAAGGATAAAAGCATCATTCGACCGCCACATCACCCCTTGCTCATTTACTGAAGGAGAGCTATTCCTTCGCTATGATGTCACAAAAGAAGCCTTAGGGTTAGGAAATTTCAAAACCCTGTGGAAAGGGCCCTATATCATCAAACATTTCCTCCAACAGGGGGCATACATATTGACAGAACTAGATGGGACCTACCTCACTAACCCCATCAACGGTATTTACCTCAAGAAATTCTACCCATAAGGGCCCCTATAGCCCTTATCCCCTAGAGTTAGAGTACACAAAAACCCCAACACCAAAATATTTTTGACCCAAAAAACCTAAACGTGCTCAAAATATCACCATGGATCACCAACTTGAACCTTATTTCAGATTTGCTAATGGCGCATCGCGATGGTCTCAAAACTTAGCTGTAGCCGCCTGGGTCATCTACTACCCTGACCGATCGCCACTATGTTCAAACAGCGTGTGCATCAGATCAGAAACCAACATCAGGCAGAATACGATGTCATTATCGGACTTATGTGCGAGGCCCTCCACTAGGGCATCCGCCATATGCATGTCTACCTAGATTCTCAGTTAGTAGTCTTGTAGTTAAACCAAAAATTTGAAACCAGAGATGTAAACCTATTTAGAAAATATTTGTATGCCAAAAGATTAAGTAGACAATTTGATTATATTACATTCTCACATGTATCAAGGAATCAAAACCAAACAGCTGATCACATAGCTAACCATATCCTAGACTGGAATTCATCGTGAGCAAACCACCATACATAAAAAGCCAAAAACATGTATACCCATCAACATAACACAAAATGCATAAACCGAGATAGACAACACACCATGTAGAGCCGCAAAAAAGATCTCTCATATATATATCAAAAATATGTGTATCAAAATACAAAAAATAGTACCACTGGCCCATTGGCTAGACCAAAAATAAACAGATTGTCAAAAATAAGGGAAGCATCCTCATAATGGGTGCTTTCCCTGTGTACAAATCTACTCTAGGGGGTGCCCCCTCAAGAGGAGCACTTGGGCCCACCACTACTCCTAGTGCCACCACCGGAGCTGTTGTCACCACTGCGATAGCTACCCGTCGTAAAGTAGGCTGGTAGTCCCTCTCACAGGCCATCACTGTCTCTAGCCATACCTCCTCGAAGTCATCCATAAGACCTCGAGTGGGCATCCCGTGGGTCAAACGGTCCACTCGACCCCGGAAGTCCTCTAGAGCCTCTGCTTGAGCTGTAAGTACTGTGATGTGCACCTTAGCCACATCTGCACGAGCTCTCTCAGTCGCTATCTCAACTGCACCCATGCTGCTACCCTCACCAAAAGGACCAGCAACATCCCCGCTAGGTCCACCGGCACCCCCACCCGGTCCACCTACGACACCACCTCCCCGACCACTAAGCGGTCATGTTGGAGGGTTGTGACCCACCATTCGGGCCACTAGGCGTCCCACCTTGCCAAAAACTGCACGAGTAACCAAAATAATGTCAGTGTCAATGAAAAAAAATCAAGTAAATGTAGAAATATAACACATACCTACGGGACCCCAAACATAACCAAAAGGGAGACCAATATCTGGATCACCCTGAAAGTCCATCCCCACGTAAGGGTATGGAAAAAACATCTGCAGATTGGCCTCAAACCAGGCCTCCATCATGTCGTTCAAATAATGACCCACCACGCCACCACCGCCGCGTGGCATCACCGGATCCCACCTCCTCATGCGTGGCTCCCTAAGCCCCCCAATAGGCACAGCCACCATGGGCCTCAGCAGCACGACACTCTTATACATAATTCTGCACAAAATGCTAGTGTACGCAAATGATTTGGATCCACACTGGACCTGGTTTAGTTGCAACACCATACCATCAAAGAAGAAATGGGAAAAATCAAATAAATGTTTGTTCCTCAAATGGCATAAAACCCCCACCTGTGGGCCCGATGCCCGATGAGGCAAAAACGACCCCGCCAGTCGCACAATAATAGCCAGAGCACACCGCTCGGGCACATATATCACTGAGGTGATATTCATTCACCCCTCAGTAAGAGGCGCACCACTGCAATGCCTCCTCCAAAACTTGTCCATGTTCACTCGTCTAGCAGGAAGTGGATACCTCAGCGCCTCTCCCTGTGGCAGTAATCTGGTCACAAAGTAAATATCCATCTCTGGATGGATAATCAGGTTCGTCCCCCTCAGAATAAACATGTTGCACCTCCTACGCCAATGTTGTATGATATAATGTAACAAATGGTCCTGTGACCGAAGGAACTCGTTTTCAGCAAATTTTAGGAGGCCCCATGCGGCCAACTGATGGTGCTCCCTAGCATTAGCAGCTAGAGTGGTATGGATCTTGGGCCAATCTTGTTCTCTCCACACCAACCTGCCAAGAAACAGGCACCCATCAATACGAAGGAGAAAAATCATAAGGGACAGCAAAAAAACCCAAGTCTTTTTTCAAAAACATTGCCCTTGCACGCCTATCTCTTAGACAGGCGCACCCTTGCGTGCCTTTTTCATTCACAGGCGCACCCTTGTACGCAAAGAGGTAGGAACAGTGCACCTTCGTGCGGCTGTACCTGAGAAATACGTGCAAGTGGGGCGCCTATTTTCCTAGATTTCTGACGCAATCTAGGGAAAAAATCCCCTTTGAGGCCGTACAAACCTAATTTGTACAGCCCTCGGCGTCACCAAACTGGAAAAATCAAAATGCAGGATGTCATGAGAGTTACCATGGCATAATATTGCTAATCCCCGGTACACAGGCTAACCACAATGGCAAGAAAGGCTCTACTATCACCTCTGATCTCCCAAAACTCAGCAAGTACAAATGAATAGGATTAGGGCCATAATCCCTTATTTATCGCCCTTTTCCATAATTTTGAAGGTCTATAATAGGAGATCAGAAGGTCCATTCTGCAAACCATAAGTTGCACCATTATCAGTATACCATGATAAACGAAATCGATGCCCTACATTCGCTTTCCAAAGAAATATTTTTTCGAGCGCCAACAGGTATGCACCCTCTCATATTCCTTTCCAAAATTCATTTTTTTCAATAATATTTAATGAAAAGAAGACGCTTTCACTTGAGGTAGTTTTTTTTTGCAGGAAAAACCCATAAATGATTCACAACACTGGCCACCGAAAGTTCTGGAGTAGGTATCATTCTACCCTCATCGTGATAGAGTCCATGAAAACTTTGCATATCCTAACATCATTTCTCCATCAGAAATAAACCATAGGGTCCTCATACCCGACCACATTTATCATCACCTCACCCTACATATGATAAATGTCCGCGATGGTCGGTAGAGCCTCCCCTCCATGGAAATTGTCATCTCAAGTAGACCACACATCACCCCACAAGTGACGCCATGGCCATACCATTTTTAGTCTGGGAAGCACCTCATGCCCATCCATATACCATGCATAAGGTCAGGTTCAACATTTAAACTAACCCCCTTCCCGGAAAATCAGGTTGTACAAGCAGAATGAAAGCGCACCTCTGTGCACCGCATTTGGCCAACCATACCTCCATCAACATTACCCCATCTGCTACATCTTCCGCTTCATCAACCCCACACATGAGACCAACCAATGGGACCCCTACCCCCAACAAAACACTGTCCTCACACCATCAATTGAGTGACCCTCTTTCACGTTTTGGGGTACCCGTCTCTGTGTCTTGTACAAACCAAACCTCATTATTTTATTCTTTTGGTAAGTGTACAAAGATCACAAGCAATTCCCTTCACCTCTTCACCCTCATATTACACTTTTTCTCCCATGGCAGCAGTCCCCCATCTCCCTTGGTCGAAGTATTTCATACCCCCCATGCATGCACCATTACGAAAATCATAACCGGTTCATATCTGCCCTGGAAGTCCTACCGACTCCATGGACTTTTCCCTTCAGAAATACCTATGACTGCTGCCAAGCTGCTCAAATATACTTTGACCTTGGGCCACTGAATCCCCATCATCCATTTTTAGCTACCACTCACCAACATGCCTATGTTAAACCCATTATGGTTCAGTTAAGGCTTCCCTTTTTGTCGAAATCAACACCTCTTTTCCAGAAAGGAAGCGGTACCTTGGATGACCCTTCCCCATGCAAAAGGGGTATCCTCGGGTGGCACTATGGGAGACATCATTGTCCATAGATGTCATCGATCCTCTTAACATTCGACTACAGCAAAAGCTCTCATGTCATGATGGTATCATACCTTACAACCATTTCACTTTGATCAAGATCTGTCGAAGACTCGTGCCTTTATAAGCGTCTCTGAAAACAATGCTTACACGGGAAGGTCCTAGCCAGCACATATGCGTACATTTCACAGTGATATTCCATACCAAGATTATGCATATGGGTACCAAATTTCACCTATCTTCAAAGAAAAAATGCCCCTGAGTGCATCAGCAGTCGTTGCAAACAACCACCAACATCACTACCATAGTAGTGGCACAGACAGCACATGTATCTGTCAATTTTCTTTAACTAGACATAGCATCACAAGCATGGGACATGCCCGCCTCGTTCAAATTTTTCAAATATGTTGTATATTTTTTCTGCTTGTAGGGGGTCCCTTAGGCCTTGGTTATCTTAGAAATGGTGCAAGGTGTTTTCTATTCTACACGCAGGCCTCGCTCGCTCTCTCTCTCTCTCTCTCTCTCTCTCTCTCTCTCTCTCTCTGAGTACGATACAGAAAAGAAAATATAATGTATTTCGGCTCTATAGTTCTTCCTAGACCTCACACATTAGGGGCAATTGTTAACACTAGAAAATCGTACAGCAGAAAATGACATCAATTAATGTCGAGCCTAAGGATTACAGGACAGGGATACATTATGGAATCAAGAAGTATTTAAAATCTCTAAGGTTTTGAGAAAATCAAATTTGAACTAGTCATAAATGCTCAAATGCGTGCTTTTTCCTTCGAAAAGAGTGCCTTCTGCGTGCACTGGAGCCAGATAAGCACGCATTCCTGGAAGTGAAAAAAAAATCACTTTCCAGGACCACAAGAAAGCAAAGGACAATTTCTCCTTATGTGAAAGCCGCCTAAGGACAACAACAGTGCCTCCTTAGGCATTGTGTGAGCACACAAAAGAATATTTGAGCACATAATGGAATCATACCCCTCCCTTGGGTCACCATCCATCATGTACCAAGGGAGGGAAGGAGGATTTGAAGCTCACTAATATAAGCCCACCAAGAGATGAACAAAGGGTGATCACAAGGTTATGCTGGCCAAAGTTTCCCAAGAAGCACCAGCAATTTGTGTGACCCAAGGAGCTGGAGCAAGAGAGGACTCGATGGTTGGCCACCCAACATCTTAGTCCACTATAGCGGAGAGAGAGTTAGACTGCGTCAGAAGGCAGAACTTGAAGGAAAAACATCCTTGCGTCGGGACCTAGAGCCATTGCCTAGGGGCCCTTTGGCAAGTGGGTAAGATTTGTTTTCATTCCAAGCATTCAATAAGAAGAGGCCATCGAGCCATTGTTTACCTTGTTACTGTTTGGAACTCTCTATATAGCTTCTTTTGTGTTTTTAGTTTTAGTTTTTTAACAGAGCATACTTTAGTGTATTACTTCATTTAAGTTTTATGTTTCTGATCTCCCCCCAGATACTGCCTGTTACCTATATTTTAGAGGGTAGACCGCACTCTCTAAACTCATGTGATTTCGTACACCCGTGTGTCAAATCCACCACAACAACTAGCATGGGCCTTTATTTCTTTTCCATATACTGCAATTTTGTATGTGCGATGGTTTCTCCTTTACTGGCCTCAACGTATACAACCTTTATTTTGGGACAGGTCTATCTTCCTTTGGGGGGGGGAGGCTGAAACTTCACACTAGGGAAATATGAAAGTTTGGGACCCTCATCTCATCTTGACCCTCTAGCATATTATTTTATGGATAATATTAATAATGTTGTTTTAATAGATGTCACACCTACAAAACTTCTTCCAACCTGTAATAACAATAGGATTGGACCTCCATACATTGCAAAGAGACTCGACTGCTTCCTAATCTTGGAAAAGCTTTTGGATCAAAAAATTCAAATCCACCAATGGGTAGCTTTTAGGGGAGTGTTGGATCACAATCCAATTATTGCACATGATTCCTATATCCCAAAATCATATGGATCCCTTCAAATTGAATGCTAACTAGCTTGAACACCCATCCCTTATATAAGAAGTCAAGGTGTATTGGTCTACCTATGATCCTGCTTTGGGAACATCCCCCCTCATTCGGCTATAGGAGAAATTAAAAATGTTAAAATTGATTATCTCATAATGAGAAAAGGAGAAAAAATATCAAAATGAGAGGATTTATCTGAAATTAAGGACAATTTAAGGGATCCTAGAAAATAGTGACCATGCCTCCCTCTCTAATGAGCAATTAGCTTCCCAAAAATAACTTGAAGTGAAAAAAAAGGATCCTACTTATGGAGAAGGAGAAGAAATGGTGTTTAAAAAGTAGAGCCATTTAGCTGCAGGAATATGACGAAAATATGAAATACCTTGATAGCACAAAAAAACATTGAAAGTCCATAAACACTATCTAGGAAAGAAATAAGGTTGAGGGTTCTAAATCCACTTTCTTCAAGGGCACTACGGAACGGGGAATATCATATTTCAAGGAAATTTTCAAAAATATTGGATCAGAAAATATTGACAAGATTCTCGAAATGGTTTCCTTCTTTCCCCACTTTATCAATGAAGATGACAATGAAGAACTTATAAAATAAATATCAAAACCAGAGTTAGAAAATACTTTACATAGATAACAAAAGGATAAAATCTCATATCCAAATGGCCTCTCCATTAAAATATATCAAGCTTGCTTCAAATTTATTGATGATGACTTATTCAAAGTGGTGGAATATTCTAAAAATCATGGGAGAGTTCTAGCCCCCTTCAACACTACTTTCATTATCCTCATTCCAAAATCAGATAAGCTTATCTCTTTTGACTAGTTTCAACCCATATCTCTCTGTAATTCTATTTATAGAGTCATATCAAATATCATATCCCTTCATTTAAATTCATCTCTTTCTGAGCATATCTCTTTAGAATATTTTTTATTTTTTGAAGGATCAACAAATCAACGATGCAATTGGACTCACTCAAGAGGGCCTCCACTCTATCCATATCCATAAGAAAAAATTAGTTATCTATAAAGTGGATCTATCAAAGGGATTTGATAGAGTGGATTGGCTTTACATCAGATTGATTATCCTTCACCTTGGGTTCAACCCTTTAATTTTAAATTGGAACCATAGTTCTATTAACATTTCTTCGATGGATCCTTTGTGTTAGCCCCCTATAAATTTCTTGACAAGAAAGCAAGGGGCTAAATTGTTTTTGGGCCTTCAAGGAATGCATCTCCCCTGAAGAAACATCATCCTTGAAAGCCTCTTCATGCCCTCTGCCCTGTGTTTTATTTCCATTGCTGTATCCATCCAAAAGGTCTCACTGATTTCAAAAAATTGTGTTCCTAAAGGCCTACACTTATCCCTTGGATCCCTGCAAAGTGTCCCTTTTCAACCCTTTTGTCCCCTTTGTTAAAGTCCCCCTTTTCACCCTAAATTCCTCCCCTAACCCATCTAAATCCTCCCAAAATCCCCCTTAAACCTTCTAAGTCACTTTTCCCCCCCTCAAAGCCCGTAAAAACCCTTATCACCTCTATCGTTACCTTTCCCTGGCCTTGGATTTCATTGAAAATGGCACAAAAACCCATTTTCCACATTATGTGGGCTTAGCACCTTTCGGCCCTAGCCCCTTCACCCTTTTCCTCCACATGACCCGGCGCTAAGACCAGGCGCCAAGGCAGAAGGCACTTATCGCAGATCTGTATCGAGTGCATTATCAATCGTCCGATCAACCCATCGATTCGACGGTCCGTATTTCACCCCCCGGTGGTCCCCACGCCCGAGTACTGTGCAAAACCACCGGTTTATATCGCACCGCATTTGGAGGTTGAGCAGTTTTTCCCCATTTCATAGCGATTCGATTTATCGAATGTTGTGTGTCTAGAGCATTGTTTGAAAACCGCCCCCCCATCACGTGTTAAATTTTGGCATTTGCCCCAACGCGATATCGCTATACACCGTCCGATCTATGATCGTCCCTCCAACGGTCATGGTTCCGCGAAGATTCACGGGAGTTAAACCAAGGCAACCATACCCTTGCCCCACTGTCCATCACCCTCCGACGCATTTTCATCCGTTGATCTCCTCCTGAGATTGGATGGTCCAGATTTAAAGTCAACCCCGCCATCAATGCGTCTCACCACGTCGCCCATTCCACGTGTTTAATCACATTTTCCGCCCGTCCCTTCGTATATTCCATTATAGTTCAAAGTTTAATGTTTTACGATAAACTGTCTGTCTCAATGTCTTCCCATGCATCTCCCACTTATTCATGTTTTTCCTCCACAGTAGCTGCTGTATTCATCGTCTACATCCATGCCACGTTGCCATTTTTGCAGTCATCCACACCACCCTCCCATGCATGTTTTTCTTAACATAGTTTCGTGTTTTTTAGGGATTTGGATGGCATTGAACCGCCATGATTCACAGTCCCTGTCATAATGACAGAGAATGCAGGAAAGGACCATTTTCAGGGACTGAAATTGTGGAGAAAGCTTAGGAAGGAGCCATGAAATAATGTGCATTCAAAGAACAGGGTTAAACTCTACAAAACCTCTCCAGCGCCATTAAATCTCGGTCTTTTCAGTGACAGATAGTTTGAAATGAAAAAGAGTATCAGTACAGAGTTAGGGTGTTCTTATGCGCATCATTGAAGATATTAAGCCTTAAATCCATGTATTTAAAGGCATGGTACCAGAATCGAAGACCTTGTGGATCGCTCGGAAGGTCCAATGCACAGAAGACCATATCATTAGGAGGTTCAAATCAATAGAATGTTTCCTCCTGATCGATAATGCGGTACACATTATTGTTTCAGTCTACATTGTGTCCAAGTAAACTTTTCCCCCCTGACAACAGTCCTATGCTATCAGAATCATTTGTTACACAATATGGCATACCTTAGCATCATTATTCTACCTTTTGTTTAGTTCACTAGAGTGTTACAGCAAGTACATCAGAGACATACCTGGGGTAAATGGAAGCCTGACGAAGACCACTCTTTCATCCAAAGATTACCAGAGATAAATGCTCAGAATTTAAAACAAAACGAGGCCTCGGCTCTCTTCCTCTTTCTGAGTTTTAATGCTTAATTTAGTTGTTCACCTACCTCCTTCGCTCTCTTCAGCTATAAATTCATGAAGGAGATCATTGTAAAGGTTGTTGATCGGTTATCAGAGAATTACAAGTTGTTTCTTTTGAGACATAGTCTCTGTGTAAAGTTGTAAGATAGGCTGAGGAAGATGTTTTCAGACTGAATATCCAGCTATTGGTAATGTTGTACTTGACTGGTGTTGTTCTTTAATATGACAAGCACATTTCTTTGGATCCTGATCTAAAGAAGCGGTGATGTTTTCCTATCTCCGTATTTGTTTTATTTAGCAGTTCACCTCATTTCATTTCTACTGGCTCACATTAGAAATCTGGCATAGGATTTACCCTTGTTAGGTACCCTATGTTTCTGCTCTCCTTTCCGTCAATGTTTTCTGCTATATGTGTTATCTAAGGTTTGATTTCAATTAATTTAACCAGTGTAGTGGATGTTATTGCCTGCTAGCTAATGTATGAATTAATGAATCTATTCTTAGATGTTATTGTTAGGATTTAATTGAATGAATTGGGAACACTGGGAGGTCTAGAACTCTGTCTCTATCTCACTAGGATCCTTTTCAGTTAATTGAACCTTTTATAAGATCCCTCAAGCTGGAGGCTGAATAATTGAGAGTTCAAAGTCTCTCTCTGATCTCAGGTATTTAACTTTGTGTTCTAAGTATTCAATGTTTCTTGTCTGAAGATTTAGCCTTTGGATTTTAGAATCTTAGGTGTTCAATGGTATGCCCTGTCCCTGGATCTGATTTCTAAAGGTCACCTTGGATGGTTTCCTTGCTTTCACTTTATCTCTTACCATTTCATATCACACAATCATCTTTAAGATCCAATGCTTTAGATGACTAGCCTAACTGAAAGCCTGCACATTGAATAACAAGTAAACCCTTTCCTAACTCCATTTCCCAATGGTCTTGAATGTTCTCTGGAGTATCTCTCCTTTGCCTAAAATCCTCTTTGCTCATCCTTGTCTTATATCGAACCTTTCTTCCCTGATTCCCAACAACCAAACATACATCAAACAAACAAACTCCGAGCCTTATAACTAGCCTAACATCTTAAATTTTGAGCTTCAAAGACAGAAAACCTTTTCTTATATAGAGAGATCCCTCTCTGGACCCAGGAGGGCTAGATCCTGAGGTCCGAAAGTGGTTCTGATGTTGTCTCATCTTTTGGTCTTGCCAATTTGGCCAAAACATGGGAACCCCAACACTTTGAGCAATGGGTCCACGTCATCCTTCTTCAATCCTTAGAGAGGTATCAAACAAGATTGTCCCTTTTCCCATCTCCTCTTTCAGTTAGTGGTTGAATCTCAGTAGGGATATCCTTGATGGAAATAGATGTCATATTCTAATAGGTATTTAGATATCCTTTGCATGTTCACTTACAAATTTTAATTTTCAATTATATTATCCTCTTTATTTCGATGGATATTTGAGGCCTACAAACCATAAATTTTATCTTATAATTATTCTCCATTGCTACTGGTATACTGATAAAATGTGCAAAGTATACTCTGGTTGGGAATTCCCTAAACCAAAACAATTTTGACCATGTGTCCATAATTATTTTAGCTACCCCCTTGCCTCTTGGAGACCCCCTAAAATATCTACAATTACTTTTAAGGCCAAAAAATTATGTAAAAGAGGATTGGGCTTCCCTCATTGCAAAAATCAAACTCATAATTAGAAATTGGTGTAACAAATGGTATCTAGAGCTCACAGGTTTATCCTTTGGAAAGTTATGATTGAATCTATTGAAGTATACTTCTATAGCATTAGTTTTCCTAGGAATATTTCATGTAATTAAGGAAATATCCTTAAGATACCTTTGGGTTGGTAAACATGCCATAGACCCTTTTCTCTAACTATTAAGTCTTCTATTTCCCTTCCAATGCATTTAAGAGTATGAGGATTAAAAATCCTCATATGGTTCTCAAGAGCTCTAGCTACTAAAGGCATATAATGACTAACTTAGGGTTCTGGGTTTTGGGCTCAAACTACGATTAAAAAATACATTCACCCAGCTACTATTTTTCATTGGATCAAAGCCTCTAGAATACCATATTATTTCAGATATTTAGTCTAGAAATATATAAAAAACTTTGGTAATATCATTTTTTGAGACCTCAAATGGAAAATTGTAGATGGTTCAAAATTTATCATTGGGAAGGATCCTTGGATGGGAAGTGGGGAATCACATATCCTCTCATAACAACTTAGCCATACTTTAGGTTCTCAATGCATTTGCTTCTAATATCATGAAGATAATTAAAATAAATAAATAATATCATAGAGACCAGAAACATGGTGGAAAAGGATTTTAAGCCTGATTGTATATTCACAAATAATGATGATACTATATAAATACATCAACCTATGTCTCAAGATATATAGTCTATATTGGACATGCAATCTCTTGGTTGAGTGAATATCTCAACCATACACCAATATAGCAGGATAAATAGTTGGACAAAATATCTCAACCAACTAGACCTCAAAAAATTCCCAAGTATTAGAAACATACTCATTCTATAATTGATGATCACATCAAAGACAAGTAGGAATTATATTTTCCAAGTTTCATAATATTATTATTTTTTCAATACTTGGAATTATTTATTGTTTATGTGAGTATGAGGCTAGAATTAACCCCCTAAATCATAATTCCAGAGTAAGAACTTGGTACCATCTCTAAGTCTTCGTGATGAAATTTTTGAGCTAAGTCTCAATGAAAAATTCCCGAAAAACCACCAAAACTAGATGTCGAAAACTCCAATATGAAGAGAGTGAACCAAGAGAAGTGAATCAACTGCAAATATGACACATCCCTGAAAATGATTGAAAACTCAATAAACGTCCAAACTACATGCAAAAGGATCTATTTATCCTTTATTAGGTCTAATGACCATCCAAATGAACAAAAATTTCGACAAAAGTACTCTCAATCAGCATCCTAATCACTTATCAACTCAGAAATTTTGATTCCCCCTAGAAAATTATGTTGTTGTCGAAAATTTTAATCTGACAACCATCATCATTAATTCAATTTCATCATTGATTCCCCTTTTTTTCAACTGAAAGAAGATACTATAACTATATGCCTTTTTTTTCAAATCCCGCCCCCTGCCCTTCAGATGTAGGAGAGTTTCATTGTTGTACTCCCCCTTTCAGGTGCATGAGAGTACCGTATTTTCACTATTGGCTAAAATATTTGTCTTCCTGTGAGATTGAATTATTCAGTAAAACATATACAATCATTTGACTGTAGATAACCATTCCCAAGGATCAATCCATACATAAATAAACTTTAATTTTTTTTGTTCTTTTCATTTTCAACATCTTTTTGATGAGTGATTCTTCTTGCCACAATGGTGACAAGGATGGATATCAAAACAATGATCTTCTATATGACCTAATATTTGAAAATTATGACATTTTGGTTTTTCTTCAACTTTATCATTGATTTTTTATGTTTTTTTATCAAGAAATCATCCACTGATTACCTGATTGGTTTTGAATAATCAGGAATATGAAAATTGTTGTCATATTTTTCATATCCTAAACCATGCCCATTTTTTTCATTGAATTTCTTCCCATGGTTTGATGATTGGCTTGGAAAAAGAAGGTTGAAATTTTTCATGTAAAACTTCGACACTTGAAGTTGTATCGTTTAATGGATTGGAATCATCATCTTTTTCATTTGTATTGTTGAATGGATTAGAAAAGTGACTCTTCTGATGTAGTTCATCACGTTGTAGGTGTGAATCAAGTTGGAGAAACTAAATCATTTCATGTGCCTGATGTAGATGCATTTCAATATTCACAATATTGGTTTTTCTTATTGTCATTGTGTCCTCAACAGTGGATAGTATCATACTGTTCAGAAACTTTAACAATTGAATTTTTTTGTCCATTTTAACTCGCTCACTTGAACTCTTGAACTTTCTCGCTTGCATTTGTTTGCTTAAAATTGCTTTCTTGAATTTTATGCTCCCTTGATCTTCGATTTTGTTTTAACAATCTTAGGGTGTTGGCTACCACCAAAAATGCACCCAAGTTAATTATTTTACAAAAATTATATGACGAGTTCAAATGACTTCTTATGAATTTTAGAGAATGAAACCCCTTATCAATTTGACTTAATGACTAGCTTGGGTGTGAGGCTCAGCCGAAAATGCACTCAGTACAATTCCAATTCAACTTAATAATTTAACTTACAAAATATTATGATTTTCATGTTACAATACAATTCAATTTTTATTTTATTTTACTCCTTACAAAATTGATTACAAGTGCATTATTCAAAAAATTTTGTTTAATTGATATTGATGTAGTTGATTGTTCAAGTAGACTTGTCTTGGAATGTTTATGATTTCTTGAGTTTTTTCTTTGCAACTTCTTAATTGTGGGTGCTTGAACATATCTTCTTTTATTTTTTGTAATTACTTGTATCTACTTGATTACAGATGCTTAAACTCCTTGAGTGTATTGTTGTATTATGGAAAAATTGCAACTAGACAAAAAATGCCATAGGACACCAAGAAGAAAATCACCATCACATGCTAGCAAATTGTAGCTAAGATCCCCTTATTTCGAGTGGATCTAGGACACTTCAACACCACAAAAAAAGATATCCCTTATATTTAAAATTGAGGTACATAAACTACCAAGCTTCTTCTCAACAAGCACTATCTGATCGATTCTCTTAAAAACAAGAACTATAACCACTGATTTTCACACTTCACAAAATCTTATATAAATCCTCTCTCATAACTCTCGACTCTTTAAAAAAAATTCTCATGTAAATTTTCCCACTTAGTCTCTCTCATAATTCCTTGCGTCAAAATAATGCAAAAGAAAAAAATGGAAACATATAAATCATAATCCTTAGGTCTCTACAAATTTTGACATTTAAGTATAATTCCATGCAAACAAAATTCTCTATGTGAACTCCTCCTAGGCTGATATTGTTTATAAGCTCCATGTTAACACGTCCTCATCCAGTATCCAATGCCAAATATCGATTTCAATGCAAGATATTAGGCTATGGAATCCACCAAAATACTTCTCAGGCCATAATTAATATCAATTACTTATAACATGTTCTTGTGCCATGATACATCCAAAAGATTTTGCACTACTATATATTCATGAGAAAAAATTCAACATCACCATTAATTAGACACCACTATAGAATTTTGACCTAGATTCTAAAATAATGTATTTTTTAGTGTCTTTGGAGGAAACATCTCTTACACTCTTTGGACTAACAACAAATGAAAACTTGTCAAATTGCAAATTTCTATTAAGAATAACTCTTCATACAAACCTCTCACGGTTATACCTTCCATAAATCGAATTCATAACCAATGAAATGTTTATTCTAACGGTGTCATATCGCCTTCGATTGTATATGGATTTTAAGGTTATGTGGGCCAATTTTGAGTTGAGCATGCAAGCTAAAACATAAGGAGGTCATTGAGTAAATCTTGGAAAATCACACAAACCTATACTAAGTTCTAGACTGGATTCAGGTATGGTCATCACTATGTCAATTTTCCTTTAGTTTCTTCATTGTTGTGGGCTCAGCAACTGTTGATGTGATTAGCCATACTAGCCATAAATTAGAAAAATAATTCGTTGACATCTTCAAAAGTTAAAAGCCCAACGCATTTGACGACATTACCATAGCTCTGGTGGCCATTTCTCAAAATCATTTTCACAACGGATCAAAAAAAATTCTTTAACCAGCTTCAAACACGTCATTGTAGTTGGGACGTCTCCTCTTTGATGAGGATATTTGTTTCAACCTATTTGTTTCATTCAAAATTCTTGAATTAAATGAAAACACGTAAACCAACAAACTATCAAGAAGAAAAAGTGGTATTAAGCCTCCTTTTATCCACTGCCTCCTACTTTCCTATCCATTGTGAGCGATGTTTATAAAGGCCCAAAACCTAACAACACTAGGAAAAATCTAAGAATTCACACAGAGATCTATGAATGAAACACTAAAGATTTATTTTTATGGTTTGCACAAGGTGGAATCAATTCAACCTAACTATTCCATTTATCTCAAAAATTCAATTCTCTTCCATAAACCTTGAAACTTATCTTTGGAAGGATCTTCTTTGGTGACATGGTGGGTTCACACAATTTGCAGTTTAGTCAAACAGGCTCCACGTTGGTGCTTTGAATAGGCTTCATGCTTCTATTCCATGTTGAGAGGATGGGGGGATGGTAGCAGGCTAGAAAATTCTGTAGCTATTATCAATGAAAATGTTGGTACTTGAACCTCTTGATTCTAATGTAGTCAGTGTTTTTTGGAGCCTGAAACAACATGCATAGGCTCAATACTGGAGCATTTAAAACTAGGTTCGATTTCCCAAGAGGAAGATTTCGCAGTGGAAATTAAAGCTCAGAAAATATAGCTAAGAACTATGGAATCTTAAAAATGTTGTGACTTCCTCTATCCAACTCTAAATTCCAAGATTTATTCATGTATTTGTTTTTCTGATTATGCTTGCATCATCTTTGGTAAAGTAAATCAGACTTCAACTAACGCAAAAATTGTAGTGTTTTCCCAATAATGAAACTCCAATCAATGCAGAAACTCCCATGTTAAGCTTTGATTAGACTGTAGAAAAATTATATCGATGGCCATATAACTTTAGTTATATAGAAACTCCAATGTAGGCTCCACTCGGTGCAACACTCATTCACTCTAGATCACAAATTTGGTGCCAAGATTTTGTTTTTCTAATAATCTCCTTTAATTGATTCGATGTAGGCCTCGAATCATTATTTGGATTCTAACATAGAGAGTTGTATATAATGTGAAATCCTAGGCTCATATGCTCACACATAATTTTAGATTTAAATGTGGGAAAATGTTGTACACCAACTTCCCTTCGATCGACAAAGTAATCAGAGGAGTTCAATCCTAATGTTAAATTTCTTGTCCACCAAAGTGAAAGTATTATAATATTCATTATATCAGGCTCTTAGAGGATAGATCATTCCTATTAAGACTGAAAAGGCTTTGATACCAATTGAGGATAATTGATAAAAACAAATAATATCAGAGAAACTAGAAACATGGCGAAAAATTCTTTAAAGCCTAAATGTATATTCACAAAGAATGATGATACTATATAAATATATCAATATATGTCTCAATATAGTTATTCTATCTTGGAAATTAAATGTCTTGGTTGAGTGAATACCTCAACCACACACCAATCTAAGAGGCTAACTAGTTGGAGAGAATCTCTCAACCAACTAGACCTCAAAAAACTCCCAAGTATTAGGAAAAGACTCAATCTAGAATTGATGAGAACATCAAAGACAAGTAGGAATTATATTTTCCAAGTTTCATATTTTTATTATTTTTTGAATAATTGGACTTATTGATTGTTTATGTGAGTATGAGGCTAACAAATCACGCCTTTCCTCATATGGGATTTCCCAGTTAAAAAGTTTGGAAGAGGGTATAATATTTACATATCAAGGGGGATTTTTCTATTGAATAAAACCAGTATGGTCCTATTCTCCTATAGGCATCTATAGATCCAAATATTGGAACTTCAACATTGCACAATAGCTAACTTCTCACCCACCTCCCTGGTGGGTTAATTATATCTAGAAAAAAAAAATTATTACCAAAAATGAAACTCTTTATGTGGTTTCTCCTTAATAATAAGGCCCCAACCTCGAAGATTCTTCATAAAATATATTTTTGTGGTCTCAGTATATGTTCACTATGTTTGGAGGATGCAAAAAATATGCCCTATCTCTTCATGAAATGTCCCTTCACAATTAGTGTCTAGAAAGAGATTCAAAAATATATTGGAAAAACCCATACCTAGAAATGGAACTCTGTGAATGAATGCCTAAATGAATGCCTGAGAAGGAATGATCTGGATTCCTTTAGTGTCAGATTCATACAATACCTTTTAATTTTGTGATGTGGTTATAATTGAACTGAAAAGAGATTTAAAAGAATACATATGCATGCTTTAAGCAAGAGGAAACCATATAAAAATCAGCAACATAAGAATTTGAGAAATTGATAATGGAGTTCACCCAGTGTGGGTTACGTCTTTGTGCCCGGTGTCAAAATGGGGGAGGCCGCTTTATATAAAATCTTTAAAATGGTGATGATGGTACATGGACTATGTTTTCTGTCATACAAGGATATATGCCCTCAACATGAGTGGCTTGTCTCCCCATGAGATTTTCTACTATAGGAACTCTCACTCACAATAGGCTCCTGTCAACATAACATAATCTCGCACAAAGTGACGATGAGGATCCCTTCAACAAGGTTAAATAGGGATCATAAAAATCCATGTCGAATACATCTCACATGAAGTAGAAACATAGATCCTGCAACATGCATCAAGAAAGGATCTAAACAACATATTACATCTCACAACAAATGATAAAAGAGGCACATGATATAAATACTACATATACCTCAACCCATGAAGTTGGCTGAAGAAGTGGGTGTTCAGTTGCTGAATCTGGATACACCAACAAATTCATGGCATCGAGAGGCATAAAATCAACTGTCCACACTTGGGAATTTGACACTGTCACTCCAATATGGAAAAGGGTTGAAAAATGGGAAGCTCTACTACTAAAACGGACATCACCATTCATTTCGTGTCACCGAGAGCTGTAAAATTGACATAAAATTTGTTAATTCTGACATTGGCAAGTTATGCACCCCAGGGAATATTTCTTATGCCTTCTTCCAATTTCTCCGGCTCTTTCTTGAATCGTAATATTTTATTCTCTTCTTTCTCTTCTGATAGTAGCCTCCTTAATTCAGCATTATCTTCCCAAAGACTCTAGTTGATCTCCTCATTTGAATGATGAGAAGATGATTAAGGAGACAAAGAAGATGCATAAGCACTGGAAGATGTGGATGAAGCATCGTTCTCCGATCTTCCTTTATCATCTTCCTCTATTCTCTTCTCATAAGCATTGTAAATTATGTCCACTATTTTGTACATCCTTAGCATGGACTCGTACATTTCTTTGTCATCCTCCATTGTTGCACGTTCAATTGTTTTTCACGCTCGCAATTCACATCAGTGAGAAGAACACTCTGATACCATCTTGATCTGGATTCCTTCGGTGCTGGATTCATCCAAGACCTTTTACTTCAGTGATGTGGTTAGAATTGCACTAAAAAGAGAATTAAAATAACACATATACTATTTTAAGCAAGAGGAAACAAGACAAAAATCAGCAACATAAGAACAGGAGACGTTGATAACAGAGTTCACCCAGTGTGGGCTATGTCACCGGGCCTGATGTCAAAACGGGGTACGCCGCTTCATATAGTGCTGAAAATGGTGATGATGTACATGGAATATTTTCTATCATACAAGGATATATGGCCTCGACATGAGTGTTTTTTCTCCCCATGACACGTTTCGCTATAGGAAATCTCACTCACAATAAGCCTCCTATGAACATGACATAATCTTGCACAAGGTGATGATGAGGATCCCTTCAACAAGGTTACATAGGGATAATAACCATCCATGGAAAATACATATCACATGAAGTAGAAACATAGTTCACGAAAAATGCATCAAGAAAAGATCTAAACAACATATTACATCTCACAAAAAATGATAAAAGAGCCACATGATATTAATACTTCATATACCTCAACCCCTGAAGTTGGTTGAAGAAGCAGGTGATCAGTCATTGAATCTCGTTCTACCATTGAATTCGTGGCGTCGAGAGGCATAAAATCGATTGTCCACACTTGGGAATCAGACACACTCCAATTTTCAAAATGGCTGAAAATGGGAAGCTCTACTACTGAAACATGCATCTTTATTTAGTTCCCTATAATCAACACAAATCCTTTATTTTCGATTTTTATTTGGGACAATGACCAATGTCCCAACATCCAATAAATTTTGCAGTTCTTCCTTAACAATGTTTTTCAAAGTAGGGTTCATTGTTCTTTGTGGTTGGCGAATAGGGCAACATTCCTCTTATATATATGTGTGTGATGGGTACATAAATCAGGATGAATTTTCTTGATATCAATGTATTCCCAAGAAAAGTTATCCTTATCATTCCAAATAATTTTTAATAATTGTCAATTTGGGAGGGCGATAGGTTAGGATTGATATTCGGGGTTTTATCTCGATCAAACTCTACTAGAATACTTCTATTGACTACTATGATAGGAACATTTTCAGTTTCAGTTTCTGGTTGAATAGCTTCCTAGGTAGTACAGCTCATAACGGATTCTAATAGTTGTTGGGTTGAGAAAGAAACAGAGTCGAGATCACTGATAAACGTGCTAGTAGCATCATATTTTTTTTCTTCTTTGAAATAAAGAGCTTTCCCAATAGTGAGAATTGGTATAAAGTTTCCATTTTCAAGTTCATATTCATCCCAAAGGGAAATCCTTTGTGCTAGGGTAAACCCAGGTTTGACCAAAGAGCTTGGTTCCGCAGGAGGGTAAAGAACAAGATTATTTGTAATTTCCCCATTTTATATTATCTTGTTCCCGGATTGACACCCAATGTAGGCATCAACCTTAGTGAGCCATGGTATTCCTAAGATCAAGGGGTTCTCCCTACTAGTGATTGAGTGTACAATACTAAGAGATCGATCGAGTATTCCAAAAAATCCACGGAAATGATTACATCTTTCAATTTCCCTACAAGTCTCACAATAGATCGATCTGTAAGTTCTAGAACCGTTGGGGTTGTTTTAAGGTTGAGTAAGCCCATATTAAGTATATTTTGTGAATTTATAACGTTAATTGCATCCCCGAGGTCTACCTGAACATTTGGAATATCAACACCATTGATTTGAATTGTGAGGATTGGGTTCCATGGGTCACTTAATTTAACGGTTGCATTTTTTCCCAAAATCATATATGATAATTTCTACATGACATGAATAGTAAGTGGTTCTTTAGGCTTCCTCCTAGGTTTCATTAAGCACAATTCCCTAATTTTTTTGGCCTAAATCAAGCACGTCTTTCATGGCCTAGAGAAATGGTATTCAAAAAAATAGATTCTATAATTATCCCAAGAGATCAAATTTGGGTTGAGGGATGTGTTTACCCAAGGAAAACCTCTCAGGATAAGGTCAGCTTGTGTGGCCCCCTCAAAATACAATTGTTTTGGTGGGGGGTTTTTTTTCCACAGAAATTTGTGTTGGATTACCCCCAACTTCCCCATAGGGGCATTGTTAGGTCTCTATGTTACTAGTGTAGTCCCTTTTTTTTGTTAGTATATCCCCTTTATTGTTATTGTGGTACCCCTGTAACCCCCATATTTTTATTATTGTGCCCTTAAATTATTATTATTAATTCGGCTAGGATTATATTGTGACCCCATGGACTCCTATATATAGAAGGATTTTTTTCATTTGTATCATCCAATAATTATTCATTTATGTAATTTAAAGGAGGTTTCCCCCTTGAAGTGGCTTACTTCTAAGGCATTGATCTCTGTTTTCTTCTATTTTTGTAGCTGGTTTCATAATATTTGGTATCAAAGCTTTGGATTCTATGGTTTCTCTACTTCAAATGGGTCCTCATGGAATTTT